>JAHHFK020005664.1:0-169993 GCA_024533555.2 Aedes koreicus | reverse complement strand
GGGGTCTCCCATACAAATGAAACACGAATTTCTGCATAACTCAAGAACAAATCAAGCAAATGGAACCAAATTTGGTATGTTGAGGTGTTTGAAGGCAATAAATGTTTCTAAGGTAACTTGAAACCCCTTCTCTTTCTGTAAAGGGGGCTCCCATACAAATGAAACACAAACTTCTGCATAACTCGAGAACTAATCAAGCATATGAAACCAAGTTTAGCAGGTGGAGGTTTTTGAAGATGAGAAATATTTCTATGGTGGTTTGAGACCCCTCCGCCTTCTGGAAGGGGAGACTCCCATACAAATGAAACACAATTTTTAGCATAACTCGAGAGCCAATGAAGCAAATGAAACCAAATTTGGCATGATGAGGTTTTTGGAGGCAAGAAATGTTTCTTTGGCAGTTCAAGACCCCTCCCCTATTGAAGAGGGGGCTTGCATACCAATTAAACACAAATTTCTGCATAACTCGAGAACTAATCAAGTAAATGAAACCACATTTGGCATCTGGGGATTTTTTGAAGGCAGGATTTCTATCTTTCTATAAAAATGAATTTCTGTCTGTCTGTCTGTCGGGCCCTTATAGACTCGGAAAGTTTTGAACCGACCAGCGTGAAAATTTGTATGCAGGAGTTTTTGGGGTGGGAAGGTTCTTATGATTGTTTGAGACCTCTTCTCTCTCAACAATGGGGGCTCTTATGAATGACACACATGTTTCATAGCTCGAAAACTAATCAAGCAAATCGAATCAAATTTGGCTTGTAGGGGGTTTTGAAGGCAAGAATCTTTCTATGGTGGTTCAAAACCCCTCTTTTTTTTAAAGAGAGGGGGGGGGGCTTTCATACAAATGAAACACAAATTTCTGCATAACTCGAGAATTAATCAAGCAAATGGAACCAAATTTGGCATATGGGGGGTTTTGAAGGCAATGATTGTATGGTGGTTTGAGAAACCATCCCCCTCTGGAAGGGAGGGCTCCCATACAAATGAAACACAAATTTTTACCGAACATGAGAATGACCAGGGTAACTAAGACACAAAACGTGTATTTCTTGGGTAAGAAGCATGTTCTGATAGAAATTTGAACCTCTGCTTAGTCATGAAAAAAAAACTCATTCCTAAAAACAACCATAAACGTGCCAGTTCTATTAAATTTTCCTTCATTTAGTTGCAAGCGTAGCAGCGCTCGCACCGAGTTCAGCTAGTTTCCGATAAGCGGCTTTCGGAGCCGTGATTACAACCAAGTGGTTTCCCAAGTAACATTGCTAACACCATCCTGCTTTATTAAGTTTTATTAATGTTTTATGAAAGCCACTTGAAATCAATTTGGTTTTATTATGGCACCAAGAGGTGCCAATAGGTTTCATAGTCAGGTCAGGTTTATGAGAACCCACACAGCTTGTTTACAACAATCTTAAAACCTTGTTTCTCAAATTCCTTTTACTCCTATCAAAGGTTTTATTTCGACTTTATGAACTCGAAAAATGCTGTATTGAAATGCCGTTTTAGGACTCATTGATTTTATCTTATTATGGTCGGTTGAAAAAGCATTTTAAAACCATTTTGCCTCCAGTAAATGCATTAAACGGCAAATTGGCATTGAAAGAAGTCACCATAAGACAAAATAGTTTTATAATAGTCATTGCGAAGATAAATTGGCTTTATGGCAAAACTGTAATTTTTTTCCAATCGCCATATTGAAATATAAGAAATAATTGAAATGTGGAAAAATAAATGCATCAAATTTTCAATGGTATGCAAATAAACAGTAGATCGGAGACTAATTTCGGCATTCTTTTAGATAATCTCATCCAATTCCATGCACTTTTCAAGAAATTCATGATTAATTTATCGAATATATTTGTTTTAATTTGATTTATGTTGTTCTAAATTCCCATAATTTCCGAGGCGCATTAATTTTCTGCTGTTATCGTGCCAATATTCACCATAAATATAATTGCGCACATAATTTGGAGCATAATACGCTGTAGAAAACAACATTTGTTTTGGATATTTTGCTATTAAACAAAATTTCCCGCAACACTAGACCTTTTTTTTACTGCTAAATGAATCAGAAGAGCAAAGAATCGAACAAAGCATAACAACAAAAATCAACCTCGATTTCACAAAGAAGTTTGACAGATGTGGCCATTTGGCCGCATTCTGGTTTTAATGACAGCCAAAAGGTTTTATGAAGGTTCTCAAGTGGTCATAACATCTTTCACTAGAACATTTTCAAAATCTTTATGTTCTTATAAAGGTTTTATTAACTTGTTTCCACAACCGTCTATAGAGTGGGCCATTTTGTACAAATTTCGGCTTTAAAGAAGCATAGAGGAGGTGTTGGTAGACAAAACAGTTTTGAATGTAGTTTTATCAACAAAGCCAGGAGGCGGCTATACGGCTGGAATAAAACTAAAATTGTTACTTGGGCCCACCAACCACCAACACCACCAACAAAGATTTTAGAAAAAAACCTTCCCCCCCCCCCCCACACGTAACACGACGGGGACCACCCCGTCGGGGCGGCGCCGGCACCCGCCACACACACCACAAAACACACACAACCTGCGGCCGCGCCCTCCACGTCCCCCACAGAAACCGCGCAACCAATAAAATAGAGGAGCAAAGGCAGAATCGGCGGCGGCGGCGCCGGCTGCCGGGGGGCTGGCGTCGGGTGTCTGGGTTTTCGAGACCTCTTCTCAGTTAAGGCGCTCTTGGAGACATGCAGTATGTCAAATGGGACTGAGACTGTTGTGAACGGTGACTTTGCGTGTTGTCTTTCTGCACTTGAGCATGAGCAGGTTGGACACCTGTGGCTGTTGGAAGCGCAGCAGTACAATAACGTAACCTACGTCTGAGTATCTGGGCACGTAGGTATACTTGGTAATGAGGTGATGGACTAGTAAACCAGGATCGTCTTGCTCAAGTGAAGGATATTCCCATATCCTACATTAACGTTACACCCTGGGTGAAGTGGACCTCTCGGTATGCTTGGGAAGCATCTTGATACAAGTACCGATGCGTTACTATACCGTATCAAAAACACAACACAAGAATGAAGAAAAATGCCCGACCCTCGCGATCAGAAGATTCTGACTCGGCTATGGATTGGGCATACACGGCTCACCCGTGCCTGCACGGGTATAAGTGGAGGTAGACACAGAAGTTATAAGTTCAATACGGGAAATATTGTATAAAGACCGTAGTACAGACTAATATGTACTGAAGTACCTGATAACGCCCTCAAATATATGTATGATAAAATAAAAGAAATGAAATATATGATAAAATATAAGAAAACAGGGGTAGAAGCCAAAAAAAAAGCGACTGCTGACCACAGTCACGAACCTAATGTAGACAGCTGCAGACCTAGGAGACTATGATGACATGTCTCAAGTCTTGTAGATAAACGAGGTGTGGTGAAGGGGACCGCAGTTTTGGGATCAAAGTGTTTTCAGTCCTTGTCAGTCTCGATTGTACTTAAATCATCTACAGCAGATGAACAGTTCAAAAAGACGTTAATACTAGGAAGCATTCCGTAATTGAGCATTCCGTTTGCATTAAAACAATGTACAAAAATTGCCGATTTTTCAAAGGGTTTACCTTCACTCGCACTGACGAAACTTCCCATGCAGCATCAATCATAGTAACCCATGAGTCAGCAGACAACATTTGACAGCTCTATCAGTCGAACTCTAACAGTGAGAGCAAACACAGTGAAGCAACTCCGTTCAGAAGTGTGCACGTTCAAAGAACGGCACCCCGCCGCGTTGAAAACGGACATCGTGCGGCACTTTGTAGACGCCGGATACGCCCGTTCCGGCATTTACAACATCTTGGCACTATTAGACAACAATCAGAGCATTGAAAGAAAGCCCAGTTCCGGACGGCCGACGACCCTAAGCGACAAGAAGCTCCAAAGGATGCTGAAGGGGAAGACCGAGCGAAAAGTGGCTACATCGCTGCGTGCGCTTGGCCGGGAGGTCGGTTCAACCGGCCAAACAGTGAAAAAGTACCTGGCGAACATGAACATACATGTCAGAAAGCGGGAGTCGCGTCCACTGGTTTCGGAGCTGCAGGCAATGACGCAGCGGCAGAGGCTGAATAAGATGGTCAACTCGATTTTCCCGGCGAATCGCGACGTGGCGGTGGTGATGGACGACGTGACCTATTTCACCCTGGATGGCAACGACTGGCAGGGCAATTCGTATTTTACTTCCCCCACGAAGGAAGTGAGCTCCGAGGTGAAGTTCATTTCGCACACCAAGTTCCCCAAGAAGGTGCTCGTTCATCAAGAAATACCATAAGGGCGAAGACGCGGTGTTCTGGCCGGATCTGGCGTCGGCCCACTACTCGAAGCGATCGTTGGAGGAGATGGAGTGGCTGAATATCGATGTGATACCCAAGTCGGCGAACCCGCCCAACGTCCCTCAGCTGCGTCCCATCGAGAATTTCTGGGCCACCCTGAGGCGTAAGATCTACTTCAACAATTTTGTCGCGAAAACTGAGGAGGAATTCATAAATAAAACAAAGAAAGAACTCAAAAACATGCCTACACGCATGTTTTCGTCCGCCATGACGAATTTTCCGGTTAACTGCCGGAAGGCCGCTCGCAAGGGCGTAGATTTTTTTTGCAAGTATGCTTAAATAATTACCTTCCATGGGAAATTTATCAAAAGCAATTATCTGTCTTAGGTTATTTTTTATCACCCTCCGAAAAATAGTTGGGTCACTCATCAAGTCACTGACAGGAAACTTGGACGACAACGACTTACAACTAATCCGGAAAACTCTGGAGAACTCCAGAACAAAAACAAATCTTCTAATAGACAGTAACAACCGACAGATGGAAATTAATCAACATTTTGAAACAAAAATTAACAAAATTATCAAACATGTTAATGAACACCAGATAGAAATCCTAAGAAAAATTGCAAAAGTATCCAACAACTCAAATATTCAAAACAAAAATTATCTGAAAGGTATAGTTCCTGATATATTTTTCAACATAGATTTACTAGATAGCCAATTTAAAGATATCTTCGAAGTAGTTCAATTATCAAGAATAAGAATTTTGTCTAAAGCTCTAATGAATGATAATGAAACAAACCATATATTGAATATTTTGGAAAAACAAAACATTTCTATTACTAATTTTGATCGAATCTATGAATTCTTAGGAATCGAAACACATCATGAAAAATCAAAGATAATATTTGTCATTAAAATTCCAATTTTCATGTTAGGACACTTTCGATATATTAAATTTGAAACCTTACCGTCAAAACATAAAGGAATATTAACGCCATTTAATCTCGCTATTCTAAGTGAATCAATGGCCTTCGGAGTAAACAAAGAATGTATCATTATTGAAAATTATAGAATTTGTATTAAACAGGAGCTCATAAATATAACAGGTGATGGCTGTATTGAAAATGGATTACGAGGCATCAACGCATCCTGCCCCTACGAGGAACAACGAGACGAAATGGACACACATAACAAATGCTGTTCAACCTGTTTTCTTGGATTTAAGCTGCAACATCAAAACAAGGAAGATAACTGGAACCCTATTGATAACTTATCGCAACTGCTCTACTATGATAGAAAGACGACGGATCATCACGATATCAAGCTAATCTCAACAATTGGAGTAGACTTTCAAGCAACAGTAGTCTTCGACAAACCTGATCTGGAGCGAGTTAACCTGCTACGAATTGAAAACCGAAACCACATCCATAAACTAAGGAAGGATCATGCAACACTGCAACATACCACAACCGGATTCTTGGGCCTATTCGCAGTCATTATCATAGGACTGATAATTATGAGCCTGAGGAAACCACTCGGATTTTGCAGACAGCGAAATGAAAACTCAACAGAGGTAAACGCTTGTTCTAATACAAAAAGCATACACACTTAGATTTTTTTTACAGAAATCTGTAAAAGTTTACCGAATTCTCAACAGCTGAACGTTCGGTAATCCAATTTAACGGATTTCGGTAGAATTTTACCGAAATCCAGTAAATTTTTTACAGATAACTGTAAAATGTCAGCGAAATCCGTTAAATTGGATTACCGAACGTTCAGCTGTTGAGAATTCGGTAAACTTTTACAGATGTCTGTAAAAAAAATCTAAGTGTGTAGAATCTTCCCTCTCCACAGACCAAAACTCTACGGAGACATCCTTAGAACATCCACCAAATTCAACCCCGATGGTTCATTCGGAAACCCATCCTAATCAACAAACCAGGTTTCATCTTGAGCATCAAATACACCAAAAGATCAACCAAATTTCACAACATCTGTATGAAGTCGCTAGATCAGTAAGTACCAACAACTTAAGATTCGGGACGAATCTTCGTTAGGGAGAGATTAGTTATCACCCACATCTCCTACATCCATGAAGAGATCCACTTAGCCACCAAACAACGGCTAAGTCTCACATTCCAAGTCAACCAGTTATACCGCATCAGCATGAACGAAGTCCAGAGGACAATCGAATAACATCGATTCACCAGCATATCGCTACATCGTCAATTCGGGTGCACCAACTAGCACACTGCAACAGCAACACTTTGGATGCACCGATCGTACCATTGGAGTCCATCGATTGATCGGCGCATAGCAACCAACGACGGAGGAACCCGGAGTCAGCAGAACGTGACCCAGCCGCGTGCCTCGCCTGTTAGGGACCTTTAGCTTAGCTTAAGAATTCATGAATAAAGTTAGTCTTATTCCAGCAGTTAGTTAGTGTAGTTAACGGTTGCGAAAAGTTTCACAGTCACAGGCTGGATCGGGAATCTAACTCTTACTTCGTAGCAATCGCCTGAACGACGGATGACTCCGCTTACCGCTTGATAACGAACCCCACAGGTCCAGGGCGTTGTATGGTGTTTTGTTCCGTAACTATTTGTGTTATTCGATTATTTGAACTGAGAGAAAGATTACCTTGACGACTAACAGACTCTTCAACTTCATCAAAAAATCAATAATGTTGATGCTTCTGACTATGATGCAACCGAGCCAATCAGATATGATGTGCAAGATATCATTTCTAACTGACTCATTGAATCAAAAAACACCTCTCCCGCTAGGAAACTTCCAACGGCATCATCGCGACGAGATCGCACCCGTGCAGAGCCGAGGCAGAAAGATGAATTATTCGCTTAATTAAACGTACATGCACATTGCGATTGTTTGCATAAATATTTATTACGTGTCTTTGCAGATAGCCGCCATTAATTATCGGCGGGAAACAACCGAACCGAGAGGTGCAAAAACAAAACTGAAACAACCCAGCAATAAGCGGCAATAATGAATAAAGAGTGCATAACTTTCCTCCCAAGAGCGAGGAGCGCGTGAACGGAACGCAGGATGGAGCTGAGCTCAGCTAAAAATTCCTCAACGTTAGGCTAGAGAAGTGAACTACACCGAGCATAGTGGATCAAAAAAAAAACACGTCGAAAAATGTATGAAGTAAAGCCAAGAGAAAATATTCCAATAAAGGTACATTTATCGCGTTATTGTTGCCTTCAGATGGCGAGTAAGCCGACGCCGATGTAATTACTAGTTCCCCAATACAATGTCGTTAAATAACTTCGTAGAGCGTAAATTAAAAATTCCACAAAAAAAGCATAAATTCACCATCGCAAACCATAAACTGCCAAGGTTGTTTGAGTTATCCAAAAATAAATCTCAAAATTTTAATACATACTTCAATGGCCGAAACTTTTGATTAGCACCGTCCGAGATCGATTCAGATATGTTAAATTCCATGTTGTTGTCAGCCATTATCGTACACGATCGAGCTACGCCCTTCCCACAAGTAACCACAGCAACAAAAGCCGCGCATGGAGCACATTTCCACCCATTCATGTTCCCGAAGCGAAACGAAGAAAGACAACAACCAGCTGTAAGAGAGAGAAACTGGCAAAAGAAGCAAGAAGATATAGACAAAAGAGCATCAAACAGTGCAACAACTATCCGAAAAGAGTACGCTTTTAAGTGAACATATGTTTATATGTTGCTTGCAACAGGCTAAGAAAGACCCACAAAGAGTGAAGAGCGACCCGAGCCCATGGGTGTGTGAGATCGCATAATCGTTTAGCAAATATATGATTCAATTGTTTGAATCATAACGCTTAGAGGCGTTAATTTAATAACGAATAATTTATGATCTGGCACTTTTTTCCCGTGGGTTTTTCTTTCCGCTATCTCCACTGCACTGTGCTCGCCTAGTGTTCGGACGGGCTTAGGTAAATTGTGGCTCGAACAGCGAATAATGGCAAATATAGTTTATTAATTAATTATTATCAAATTAAAATTTAAAAGATATACACAGTGTAACAGTGATTCGGAACTTTTGAAGTGACATAGTAGAGATTGTTTATCTGGTCGAACATAACACAAAACCGTGTTCGAAATGTTTGTAACACCCTAAAAAAAATATTTATTGTTAAAAAACCGTTTTTTGGTACTTTTTTGCGCATAAAAATTCGTACACGCGCATTTTTCAACCAATTTCAAAATTTTTGGCGATTTTGAATAGCTTTTTATTGTAGCTTTAAGAAAAAAATATATCTCCGTTTAATTTGAACGAGAAAGAAAAAATATTTACGTAAAAATCTGACTTTTTGGCCTTTTTTTGGTGTTTTTTCGATTTTGACGCCATTTTTTTGGTACAACTCATTAAAATTGCGTAATGTAGGACACATATCGTTGTTGTCGCATTAATTTTGAATAAAACAAGGTAAATTTCATCCAAAAATAATGAGAATTGTCAAAGTTACGACGCTTTTCCGACAACTGTCAAACTTGCCGTTACCGTTCCGTTTTGCGCAAACATCGTGTTTTGGCCATAAATGCTGTCTAAAAGATCAGCACGTAACACCATGCCGTTATTTCCCCCGGAAGGTGTTACAGTAAACAACGACGGAGGAAATTCGTCCAGTTTCATCGCATTAGTGAACACGTGAAGAATTGTGTCTCGAAGAAAAAGGCAAGATGTGTGATAAGCGCAACAACTTTTGTTACGTCTGCGGTTTATTGGTTGACAAGAATCATCGATTTGAGTTAAGAACAAATAAAACTGTGGTTGAAGCGTTCAACCTCTTTTCCAAATGCTCATACGTGGAAAGTGCTTGGTATGAACCCGAATATATTTGTTCGGTGTGCTGTACCACATTAAAAAAATGGAAAACCGGTAAATGTGATGACCTGCGTTTGCCATTCGTGACTCCCATGGTTTGGCATTATCAAATATATCACAAGCCGGAGGATTGCTACTTCTGCCAAACAAAAATCACTGGTCACCACCATAAAACTCGCCACCTCATAAAATATGCGGATGTGTTGACTGTATCGAAACCTGTCGCAAGGGGAGAACAAGATCAGTCAACTACAGGCAAAAATCCTGCAAATTTTCCTGAATCAAGCAACGAACCTACCGATGAGGGAAATGATGAACCTTATATTCCAACCGGAGCAATAGGAGCCGAACGACATTTCGTGTCAAATCAGGATTATCGTGATCTTGTGCGCGATTTGGAACTGTCTTTAAGACAAACAGAGATTCTGGCCTCCAGATTGAAGCAGTGGAATATAGTAGACAGTGACTTCAAAGTAACGTCTGCACGAGATAGAGACCTATCCTCGTTCGAACAAATTTTTGAATTTGATGATACCGATAACAACCTTGTGTATTGCGTTGATGTGGATACATTGTTTGATGCACTCGACCACAAGCACTGTCCACAAGATTGGCGATTATTTCTAGACGGTTCTTGCAAAAGTGAGTATTTAATGTGTTACGAGTTTATGAAAACGAAGTTAGAGTAAAATTTTGAAATTCGTTTTCAAATTACTATCATCATAGGTCTGAAAGCAGTATTGCTGCACAACAAAAATGAATTGCCATCAGTTCCAGTAGCATACGCTACTGATATGAAAGAGACGTATCAAACGATGGAAAAAATTCTACGATTGATAAATTACAATAAATTTCGCTGGCAGATTGTCTCGGACCTCAAAGTCCTGACAATTTTGCTTGGAATGCAGGGAGGCTACACTAAATATCCATGTTATTTTTGTGAATGGGACAGTCGGGCAAAAAATCATTACAAGTGTAACAACTGGCCACCGCGAAAGATGATTCAAATAGGCAAAAAGAATGTCCTTAACATTCCATTAGTGAAGACTGATGATATTATTTTGCCGCCATTACACTTGAAATTGGGATACATGAAACAGTTTGTTAAACGACTCGACAAGAACAGCGAGGCTTTTCTACACCTGAAACTTGTATTCTCCAAATTAAGTGACGCTAAGATTAAAGAAGGTACTTATAAAAATTTCACAACACAACACATTCTTCGAAAAAAAAAAATCATCCCAATGTATTTTAATGTTCTGATTATTATGAATTACAGGCATTTTCGTTGGACCGCAGATTCGTAAGCTTATGACTGATAAGGACTTTGTAAAGAAATTGAACCAAGTAGAGAAAAGAGCATGGCTTAGTTTTATTTCTTTGTGCCAAAACTTTCTTGGAAACGTCAGAAGCTCGAATTACGTTGAGGTGGTCCGTGAGTTTTTGGAAGCCTATGGAGAGATGGGATGCAACATGTCAATAAAAATTCATTTTTTGCATTCTCATTTGGATTTTTTCCCAGACAATCTCGGTCAATTCAGCGACGAACAAGGTGAACGATTCCACCAAGAAGTATCAAGGATTGAAAAAAGGTTTACAGGAAAGAACCAAGTTAGGATGATAGCTAACTACTGCTGGTCACTGAAACGTGAAACCGATGACTCGTCTTATAAACGCAGAAGATCAAGCAAACATTTTTAACTTAAATCTATCCGAATATTCACTGTCGTTCTGCTTTGAGTGCAAATTTGAAGAGACAAGATTTAAAAAAACAAGAGAAATAGTATGTTATAAAATCATTTAAAATATAATCCGGAATGTTAATTTTTCATTGAAAGTCCCAATGGCCCTCCCATTTTGCTTATTCCTTTCCTGTATACATTGTTACTTCGGAGCGCTCTCAACGTAGATTTTTTTTTCTTTTGGGAAAAGCGTCGTAACTTTGAAAATTTTCATTATATTTAGATGAAATATACATTGTTTTATTCAGAACTGATTAGACCACAACAATATGTGTTCTACATTAGGCAACTTCAATGAGTTGTACCAAAAAAATGGCGTCAAAATCGAAAAAACACGAAAAAAAAAAAAAAATTTCAGATTTTTTCGTAAATATTTTTTCCTTCTCGTTCAAAACAAACGGATATAAATTTTTATCTTAAAACCACAATAAAAAGCTATTCAAAAACGCCGGAAATTTTGAAATCGGTTGAAAAATGCCCGTGGAGGAAATTTTGTGCGGAAAAAAGTTCCGAAAAACGGTTTTTTAACAATAAATAAATATTTTTAGGGTGTTACAAATATGTTGAACACGGTTATGTGTTAAAATTGACCAGATAAACAATCTCTACTATGTCACTTTGAAAGTTCCTTCACTTTTTTTTTTTTTTATTTTTGTTTCTATCTCACCTCACACACCCAATACATACCCCACCCCCACTGTTCCCCCCAAATTACCAAACAATGGATATGTGTTGGGCGCGACAAAGTTTTTTATAAAAAAAAATTTTTTTTTTTTTTTTCCAATCAATTAATAAAAAAAAAAAGAGAAAAATCCAGCCAAGCTTCCTTTTTACCGAATGCACATTGCCTAAGATTTTGTACAGTCTCCTTGTCCACTTTATTCGCCACAGAACGCCAGTTTGCCTTGAACTGTTTCTCGCTCACAACAGCTTTTTGAGTCTTCTTAAGGTTCCGCTTGACGATGGCCCAATATTGTTCGATTGCGCGGAGCTCTGGCGTGTTGGGAGGGTTCTTGTCCTTGGGCACCACTGGAACGTTGTTGGCAGCATACCACTCCATGGCCTATTTTCCGTAATGGCAAGATGCCAAATCCGGCCAAAATAGAACGGAACAATCGTGTCGCTTCAGGAAAGGCAGTAGACGTATTTGTAGGCACTCGCTCGGATAAATTTCCTGGTTGACGGTTCTGGTCGCAATGTAAACGTCGCTCTTCAAGCCACAGGTACAGAGCTAGAGCTTTGAAAATTGAAAGTTACAAGTTGAAAATGAGCGGAGGGCATATGCAGGTAGTATACGATCGGGCGCATAATCTTTTACCAAGCTACCAAGATGCAGGGTAGGCAAGGGGGGATACTAAACGGAACTATCAATACTTTCTCTTCATTTCTCTTAGTTCTAGCAATAAATTACTGTCCACTCCTAGAGCCACTCATGTTGATGGGAAATTATCTGCTTCTGATACATTTTGTCATAGATCGTTGCTCCGCGTATTGGGAGAATACAACAAACAACAATCAAAGTGTTATAATTTATTGTTTTTACTCACAAGCGTAAGTCGATAAGAACCAAACAAAAAACTCTAACTTGAATGTGCTACTAATGGTTTTGGGAAGAAGAACAATTAATAATAAAGACTGTATTCGATGAAATTCGGACACACAATATAGGTCACCAACAATTTTCCTTGAGCCCGATTCTTTTCAAACTTTCTGGAATTAAATTACTACTAAATGGTTAAGTTTTGACATCATTGGTTTATTGAATTTCTTCTCCCAACCCAAATGCCCGCACCTTTGCCTTGACCCCTTTCATCAAATTTTGGGCAATGATAGGACCGACTTGCTTACTTACTTTTAACCAAACTTTCTTTAGTTCAAGTTCATTTTCTATCAGTTTTGGAGTTTTAACGAGCTTTGCCTTCATGATTGCCCAAAATTTTTCAATTGGGCTTGACGTCTTTTGGTACAAAAACTACATTATTATCTTTGTACCAGTCTAAGAAGGGCCGGGCATAATGGCAAGATGCCAATTCCGGCCAAAACAGTGTAGGGCCATCGTGAGATCTCAAGAAGGACAGAAGTCGTTTTTGGAGGCATTCGTCCTTGTAAATTTGTCCGTTGACGGTCCCAGAGGTGATGAAGGGCTGACTCATTTTGCCACATCCGCAGATCGCTTGCCAGACAAGGAATTTTTTGGCGAATTTCGACAGTTTCTTCTTCCGTACACTCTCCGGAATGGCCAAATTAGAGGTGGCGACGTAGTGTTCCTATCCTGGCATTTGTTTGGTGTCGGCTTTAATGAAGGTCTAAGCGTCCATCACAATGCAGAACGGTTTTGTGAGCCACTCCCTGTACAGTTTTCTTGCACGAGTTTTGGCCACCGAGTTCTGTTTATCGCTCCGGTTCGGTGCCTTCTGGACCTTGTACACATGTAATCCAAAACGTTCATTGTTTTCTGCACAAAACAAACTGAAACTTTCGCCTTTTTCGCAACATCCCTGATCGAAATGTTGGGATAACGCTTAAATTGGTTCAATACCACCCTGGCCTTCTCCGGATTTGATGTGCCACGTTTTTTGCCACTACCATTTTTCCGCTTGGTTGTCTTACGGTCCTTGAATGTTTTGATCACATGAGATACGGTTGAATGTGAGATTCCGAGCTGTTTTCCGATCCATCGATGAGAAGCGTTTGGGTTTTCGAAGTGATTGCCCAAAATTTGTTGGCGCACTATTTCATCATTCGAAGCCATCACTGAAATCACTCGACCGATTTTCACGAAACTCAGTACACAATTGACGCAACACAATGAAATACATTCAGTTAAAATTTCAATAATTTTTACCCACACGCTAAAAAGTTACGAACAATTGCGTGTGTCCAAATTTCATCGAATACAGTCTTTATTGCGTCGACGACTGAAACATCAGTTGAGCGAAAAATGATTTTTCTCTTGATCTATTCGCTATACCTAACGCCGAAAGAAGTGCGCTGTGTATTGGATCATTCAACGATTCCAGCGCACTACTTCCGGCTTTAGATTTAACGTATAGATCATGATCGAAATCGATTTTCGTTCAGATGATATACCAGTTTTTACTTGCAACGAGTATAAATATTGTGTACCCTGTTGTCAACTGAAATGCACGACTCGGGAGAGTTTAACAGAAACAAAACATTTCAATATGGTAGTGCACTATCGTAGGTTTTTATTGAATTTCCGCTTGGTCGATCCATTAGTTTTTTATTTCTTCCACCTATGGACGCCCGTCCATTGTGACTGTTTGTTTATTTTTCACATAATGTTCTTTCTCAAGAGTATGTGCTCTTAATTTAAATCGAATGGTTCTAAGAGCGTTAAATTGCAGCATTTCTAAGATACATTCGTCTTAAAGTAGAATGCCATAAAACTTTTTCGAAGCTTTTATCAGGTTTTACGAAAGTTGCGAAAGGATGTCTTGAGAGGGAGATCAAGTATCTTATAAAATTTCTTGTAAGGTGAATTACACTTATAAATTATGTAGTTTTATGGAGGTTTCTTCAAGTGTCACTCTTTAGGACTTGTAATCAATTAAAACCACCTTAACTTGGAAAATGCTCTGAAAAAACCAGATGCTTTAATAAAACTACCATAAAACATGAATAAAACCAATTTGCATTTGAATTGTTACTTGGATTGTCATGTGTCCATCAACTACTGATGGTGGTTTTATTGCATGCAAAGTCCCGAAAAATATGTTTTTCTTTTTTTTAATGTAGTTAGACCAATTACAGACCGTTCCGTAAGAAGAATTTTGTAAATGGGCAGGATGCTTTAAAATTGGTATGAAAATGTTTAAAGAAAATTCATAAATAAACAAATCAAACTCATAACAAACCTTTTTTCTTATGTGTTTACATCCGTAATGTTGACACTTTTTGAATTAACTTGTAATTTCCACGCATTTCTGCAATTGTTCAAACTTTTTAATATCCTATTTGTTATTGTACACACTTGGAAACTATGAATTTTCCACGAGACGTAATTTATGTTTGTAAAAATTCGGGGAACGTAAAGAAAGATTTCGTGTTAAATTATGTCTCCTGAAACCAACACATCCCAACAAACATCGGTGTTGAATTAGAGCTTATTCAAGCAAATTTGGAGAAGCTATTCAGCTGTTTCTTCTAGAATAGCTGAATAGCTTCTCCAAATTTGTTTGAACAAGCTCTAATTCAACACCGATGTTTGTTGGGATACGCAAGTCAAAAACATGTGTTTGATTGAATTTATTTTCTCCTCTCCAGAGTTGACAAAAATCAAATTCACTTTACTGACACAACATGTACTGAATCAAAAATAAATTCACTGTCCATCTTTCCACAACTTCAACCTACTGAACAACTATTACGGTAATGATTTTTGCTTTATCTTCTTCTGCACTTGCCATTTCACGCAATCGTTCTACACTCATTCGTTTTGCGATTCAATGACAATGAACAAGAAAAAATATCAAGGTCATCTTGCCATATCACAGGGAATGAAAAGTTCATTTATTTCACTGAATATTTAGGCAATGAATTTTCACAACGTATCCAAAGCCGCACCCCAATGGTTCTTGGCTTCTTTGCCGTTGGATCGTTGGATTCAGCAGGCCATTTGCGTTCACCAGCTCGTCGTGTTGAAGTCGGAAATGACGGGTGAAATTCCCTACGTCGAACCTGACTTAAACGTAGTTGCAGCTGCCAGCTGCCTTCGTGATCGATGTTGCAGAAAGATTTCGCTCCATCCCTCAAGAAAAACGTGGACGTGGAATTTTCATAAAGGCCTAAGTCACAAACGTAAACAATGGCTTCTTCCGCAAATTTCTCGAGAATGCTAACTTAATCATAGTGAAATATCACGATGATTGTACACAAGAGGAGTTCTCCTCTACAATAGAATTGGTAGTTAACTTGAGCGAGTTTGCATTTTCAAGAAATTTGCGGAAGAAGCCATTGTTTACGTTTGCGACATTGGCCCTTATAAAAACTTCATGTCGATTTGCACATAGCGTGCGGGGAGTCACCGAGATAAGCCTTTTCCACTTCCACTTAACATTTCGCCAAAAATGTTGAGTGACGTAGATCCGCTTTTCTCTGCACACACGACCACGTTAAAACTGATGAAAAAAAATTCAATGTGCCAAAATGACTGTGAGTTTTTTTTAATACGTATTCACTGATTGCAAGATGAACTGATTCTTCTGTTTAGAGAATGGGTATAAAAGAGAGCTGAAACTGACAATCTTGGATGAACAGCAAGAACCCTCGCATACTGAATGAAAATTATAGCAACAAAACATATCAACAATAAGAATTTCTACTTTACGTCAACTCGCAGTGACGTACATCAGCAAAACAGGAAATGAATACCATTTACATTTTTGCACTGAATTGTGATTTTCAAAATAGAAATTCAACAATTTTCAACTCTGCTCCTCTCTTTTAACTCATTCTTATGTGCTAAAGGACGCTTGCAAGTGTCGGTCTCAGGGGACAGAAATTTACATGACATTTTGTAGTGTGTATAAACTACGTAGATAAGACATCATCATGTCAAAATCATGTTATGCAGTGCATCTTGCAGAATTCTGACGTTATTTATTTTTGTTCAAAAAAACTTCAATTTATTACGCTGTTTTAATCATATTGAGTAACATACGTGAGAAACGTATGAAACGCAAATGTTTTGCGCCAACATCCTCCATGTGTTTCATTTCATACTTAATACACTTGTACAAAAGCATTTCCAGATCCAAATATGTTTTTGGTGTTGCTTGTGTATTTTTTTTCGCTCCTCATTGTCACCTCTTACCAGCTGGAAAATATACCTTTGACTCCGGTTTCTAGGCTACCTATCAACCGGCTGATAAGCCAAAACTGCCCACCAAACCACCACTGGTTGCCTAGTCACCACTAGCTGCCAATCTAACGTTAGCTCTTTCACTAAAGTTCTTCTTCAGTTTGTCTTCTTCGTAGTTGTTTCCACCACCGTTTCTTCATTCGCTTCTGTTCTTCAGTTTTTTCTTCACCCTCTCTGTTCGTTTAGCATCGGTCACGTTTCAGCTTTCCTCGTGTTATTCATCAGCTTCTTCCATTTACTGATTCCACCACAGTTGTCTAAGCAGTCGTGTTTCCCTCAGACAATTTAGCATTCGTGTTGTTTGCTCGTCTGTATCGGCTCGGCTAGTCCCAATGTATTTTTTTAACGTAGGACTACGGTTCTCTTTTCTATACCGGGTGTCATTCCAAAATTTTGAAAAATGAGAGCGTTACGCAAAAGTGCATGGTTTTTGAATGCTTATACTCTCGTTTGACTAAACAAAATGACTTCATTCATACGCCATTTGATCAGAAAAACTCACAATTTTTTTGCATTGAAGTTTGAAAAAAGTTCCATTAGTATAAGTAGTTTAATTCTTCAATTAAAAATGACCTACTTTTGCTGCCATGCAAATTTGCATATCAACAGGTTGAAAAAATTGTTTTCCCTATCACGGTCCTAGGAAACAGGGTAGCAAACATCTTCTTCTTCTTCAAAATAACTTTGCTATGTTGCCGGTATCTGATTTTTTAATTGTGGCCCGTCCCCTATTATTAAATTTCCTTGTTCTGCATTTTCGTGACTCCCTTCTTTCTTGGCTATTAACGCAAGTATGTACCCGCGGCCAAACGAAATTGGTTCACTGTTCGCAAGCAGCTTCATGCTGCCGGTTCGAGCGAGGCTTTGCTCTTCTGCCACAGTCCATCTGGTTGTGGTGTGGGACACAAAGCAATGCCGGATATTTAACGGATGAATTATTTTCCAACGCGTTATATTATCACCGTCCTTTTCAGGACGATCATTTTTTTTTACAGTAAAAGAGTATTTGTTTGAGTGAAATTTTCATAATTTAACCTATGGCACCATGGAATAGCAGAACCGAGAAATAAGGGCGTCAAGAAAATTATATATGAAGCAAAATGTATAAGAGAGGACAGGTCAAAGCGAAATAATAATTCAGCGCCAACATTAGACTAGGGCGAATCTACTTTTGTAAAAAACGACTACGAAAAGTCTTGAACAAAAGTTCACAAATACAAATTAAGCACTCTTTAAGGAAGAGTCTATCCGCTGATATATACAATTTGAAGAAATTGTATTCAACTTCCGATAAATTAGCAGACAAAGTGTTTGTTTACAAAAGCAGATTCACCATAATCAAATGTAGTCGCTGAATTGGTTCATTGGATCTTCTTGCTTGTCTAATGCTTTGATTTTCTGTGCGTACAAAACAATAAAGGTGATAAGTTTTATAGTCCAGTTTGACTACTACGTTCTCAGACAATTGTATCAGCAAAGGCAATAGAAGTACGTTGCGGAGTCTCGCAAGCGGAAGTGTGAGGCTATTGAGAAACAACAAAAAATCTCATAATAATTGCAAAGAGTCGATAGGTTATACAATCACATATATACCCAAATACTCAAATTGCCTAGTTCAATAATCATCAACCATATGTGTTACAGAATAGCATAGCATAGCATTTTCCGACCATACACAATCCTGGGTTGGCTGTTGTAGAAACGACGGAAGCGCCTGAAGAGCTGCCTTGGGTGTGACAGGATCTTCATCCATCGATCTCTTTGCACACACCTGGCCAGGTCCTTATGATCAGCAAGGGATGGGAGGGAAGTGTTGATTAGATGTCTACTTAAGAAGATGCTGAGAACTCATGCTACCTTCATAGACATCTGGAGTTGGAAGTTGGATGGGATTGTGCGGGAGGCTTTCCTTGGCGAGAAAGCATATGAATATTTATATAGGTCGTTGGGAGGGAAGATCCTAAGAAAGTTAATGCACTCCTTTGTTGTCCACACAGGCGTTTCCTACCCCCATCCCCCCCCTCCCCCCCCAAAGACCCCCCCCCCACCACAACACACACACACCCCCCACCACCCCCCACACCCCCCCACATCCATATCATATTAAATCCTTTAATTCCAAACTCCAAAAAATATTTCAAAACCCCCCCCCACAAACTACGGGAGCTTAAACTCTACTCCCAAGTAGCACTTGTAACTAATGCTACAAATTAAAAAAAAAAAAAAAACTGGTTGCACATTGGTTACAATAAAGACGCTTGTAATATGTTAGGTTACACTGGCTAAAATATGGTTATCTTTTCGTCATTTGGAAACAAAAGTTTTGAAAAGTTGCACAATAGTTACCAAGTGATAAAGTTGGGACCTTATTATTAAACTGTCAAAAGTTTTTTAGTTGCAATATAGTTTTTGCTTAGTTACATAACAACTAAAACCTTTTAAGTCAGAAATTTACCGTTATGCAACAAATATTCCTTAATGATATTCATTTATTGACGACATCGGATAAACGATAATGGATCGTAAGAATTTCATTCAAGAAAAAGATAGACAATTGTGGAAGAAAATAAAACGCAATGGTAATTTTACGAAAAAGAAGCAAGCGTTAATTCAAGAAGCCAAAAAAAATAAACCAAACGAAAGTAATCCAATTAAAAAGGGTGCATTAAATTCTAAATCTCTTTCATGTTCCCCAATATGGAATAATAGTGAACGAGAAGACATTTTCAAAATCCGAAAGCAAACTGTTGATTTTGCTGAAGTTTTTGAAACACGTAGCAACGATATGGACGATGTGGATAGTGAAAATGATGATGCTAATGAACCGTTGGGAAAACACGACATGTTAGCTTTTCGAGAAGAGCTGCAAAATTGGGCTATAAACAATCAGATTAAGCATGTGGCTTTAAATGCATTGCTCAGTATTCTTAAATCTCATATTCCGGATAATGTTCTCCCAAAGGATGCACGGACATTGGTCGGCACACCACGAAATATCAACATTAAAGCTGATGAAAATATTGGTGGACAATATTGGCACTACGGATTGCATAAAGCTCTCGAGGACGCATTGACTGCATATGAAAACATTCCATCAGCAATATCATTGAACGTTAATATCGATGGATTACCCACATTTAAAAGTTCAACAACATCCTTTTGGCCCATCCTTGTAAACGTACACGAAATGAGCCAGCATATTTCCCCGTTGGTAGTTGGGATCTTCAGTGGAGAATGTGAATAATATTCAACTAGTTATGATACAAAAAATAACATAATTTATTTGTTCTTAGCAAAGCCAAAAGATGTAAATGCTTTTTTATCCCCGTTTGTTCTGGAGTTGAATGACATTCTTAAAAATGGGATCATAATTAAAGAAAACACATTATCCATTAAACTTCGATGTTTTATCTGTGACACACCAGCACGGTCTATGCTTCGAGGTCAGTAACCAGTAACACATATCTTAAAAATCTCAACTAACTGTCATCTTTCTAGGAGTGATTGGTCACAACGGTTACAATTCTTGTTTAAAATGCGTTGCCGAAGGAGAGTACTCTCACACCTTCAAAACAATGATTTTTCCAGAAATTGATGCCGGTCTAAGAAATGACGAGGATTTCCGCTCTAGAGTGTATGAAGGTCATCACAAATTTGATAGCATTCTTGAGGAAATTGCTGGGTTAGATATGGTGAATGATTTTCCAATCGGTGATTCATTACATCTGATTGATTTAGGAATAACAAAACGCTTTTTGAACGGTTGGAGATCAGGCACACTGAACAACCATAACGCGAAATGGTCGGGAAAACAATTAGACGATATATCCAAGTTTTTGAAGACATGTAAACTACCTCGTGAGTTTCAGCGGCCGGTAAGAGGATTGGAACATTTACCACGTTGGAAAGGTACAGAGCTTAGAACTTTTCTTTTATATTTGAGTGTAATTGTACTTAAAAAGTTCTTCTCAAGCGAAGATATTCTTGATCATTTTCTGAATTTCTACTGTGCAATTAACATATGCATAAGGCCTAACCAAAACATGCAAAACTTAGAAGTTGCACGGAACTTAATTACTGATTTTCTCAAAGGTGTAAAAATTTTGTACGGGGAGCAGTTATTTTGCAGCAATATGCATAATTTAAGCCATTTAGTTAACGACGTCGAACGATTTGGACCTCTAGGAACATTTGATGCTTATCCCTTTGAATCTAAATTATTTGGCTTAAAACGATTGATTCGAAATGGTAAATTGCCATTAGCACAAGTCGCTCGCAGGATATGCGAAATTCAAGCAAACACATCTAACCGCAAATCTCACAAGCCAACATCAAAGAAAAGTCCAGTTTTAAAACGAAGAAACTTTAATGTTAGCTTAATTAATGCACCGTTAAATTCATTGATTCAAAGTGATTCAGAATTGTATTCATTTGTTGATATGACAGACTTTTGCATAGATACTCAATCGAATGTGGACCAGTGGATTTTCACAAGAAGCTTGAAAATTATTTCAGTCAGTTACATTACCAAACATGCTTCATCAAATGATATTTCATTAATCGGAAACAGTCTTGTTAATCTCTCGGATCTATTTGTGAAGCCTATTGTTTCATCATCATTATACATTTATGGGTCAGACATGGAATACACATCAGACCTGCAGGTGTTCCCGCTAGAAGAGATATTATGTAAAATGGTTAAAATTGATTGTCAGGACGTTGCTTTACCTAAATCAGTGTTTTTCCCACTCATTCACACACTCAAATAATTTAGAAGTTTTAATTTCAATAATTTATAGAACTTTTAATCATAGCCAAACAGATATAACACGCATTTAACAGTCAGTATAAATGTTTCTCAACAAAGCAAAAAGGACTTTTTTTTTATTAAAAAAAAACAATACTAACTGTACATTACACATTCTAGCAAACTCATTTAGTAACAGTACATTTGTAAAAGAAGGATTAGCAAAATAAAAGAGTAAAAAATGAAATCAAATTTCTTTCCGATTTCTTATCAATATTAATTCTCAAACAGGACAGACTAATCCAATTCACTTGATTACTGGTCTTCCTCAAGTGAAGTCTCTGATTCGATTCTCTCGATCATCTGCGATGATCCGGTACATTCACTATCATGTGATGATGAACGCTGGCGCTTTGAGGAAGTATGTGGTTTTTCTTCTGCGTCATGGTTCTTGAGAACTTTTGGAAGTCTCTTTTTTCTTGTGCTTGAAGCCCGGTAATCTCCATATCCTTGCTGGAAGCGCTTGAATTCAGTATTCTTATACCTCAAAAGATCCTTAAACAACTTTTCATTGTGTTCTCGGGTGTGTGACAAGTCAGCGGCATGCACCAAACGATATATGAACTTAATCAACTCAGGATAAGATGCTTCGAAACTAACATGCTTTCCAGATTGTGACGAGGCAGCCTCATGTGTACGTTTATTTCCCTTCCACGAATATGGTAGAAAAACAACAGGCATCATGAGCTTCCGGATTAGCTGTCGAAAAAATGGTGCACTTTCTCGCTTCCCATTCAAACTATACATTGTATGGAAATATCGGAAATATCTGTCCGCAAACGGGGGATTGCCTAGACTTTGTTCCAAAGCTTTCAATGCATCATCACAATCAATCTTGGGCAGATCCTCAAACTCGGAGAAATCTTCGTTTTGCTTGCATGTCGATGGAAAGCCGTCGTCGTTTTTTCTCAACTGCATGAATTTATCAAAATTGGCCATGAAATTCATCAATTGACTCAAAATACCCTCGATTGCATCCAACCTATCATTGATTTTTCGAAATTCCATTGAGATCGATACTTCACGATTGATTTGGTGATCTTCAGAAGAATTTTCACCATAGTCAGCAGCTGGCAGATCATGGGTAGCCTGGCTATTCAATATTTCCATATAACATCCGTTGTCCAATTTGGCGTAATGTTTTCCGTCATCACTCACAAACACCGGCAACTCTTGCATAGCAACCTACAAAATATTAACAACATAAATATTAAAAAAGGTTCACAAAAACTATTGAAGCTACTTTTACTTTATCGATTGCATGGTCGTAGTCGGTTAAGTTTCTGTGCTGGAAAGTATTCATATGAGCTGCTTTGACATGCAAAACCTTTGGATCAGTTGCCATTGGTTGGATGGTTTGGTGTGTCAAAGAATTTGGAACAGTGAGAGGAGTATTTATCTGTAGACTTAATGGTACGGACCCCATGTCCACAGGCTCTTCGACCGGAATGATTCGACCAGTCTTGATCGTTGGTGCTGTTATGCCTTTGAAACATGGTGGATCCATGTTTACGTTGCGAGATGGGCCGGGAGCATTCAAATCGTCGAGAGCTTGAGGAGCTGTAGGAGTCTTAAATTTAAATAAATAAATAAATGAATAAACCCACATTTCAACGTTCGATAGAATACTTACCAACTGATAACTCTTCGATTCAAACTTTGGTCGCTTTTTTGCTGGGTTTGTGCGTGTC
This sequence comes from Aedes koreicus, assembly GCA_024533555.2. NCBI lineage: Eukaryota > Metazoa > Arthropoda > Insecta > Diptera > Culicidae > Aedes > Aedes koreicus. Next base: position 146,718 of record JAHHFK020005664.1, on the reverse strand, counting down.
CCCCGATCCATTTGTAAGGCATCCTCGGAATCGGTTATTTTATCCAACATACCAACTATTTCTTCCGCCTGTTGATAGTTTTGCGCACGTCCGACCAGCTTACAGTTCTGTTTCTTCCATGTTTGTTTGTCCGGTACCGAATCTTCATTTTTGGAGAGCGATACCAAGTTTTTAGGTGGCCAATAAACGAATTTATCCTGTATCCAATGTGCAGGCACGGCAGTTAAGGAAGGTCTTGCTCTTTTCGATGTTCGCGTTTGCACAATACAGAACGACATTATGCTCTCCGATTCCGAAACAAACTGTTTGATAGAACTATCTTGTCACTGTAATGTATACGTCGAAGCTTGTTTACTTCCAAACGTCAATGCGATCGAGCTACACTGTTACACTGAAACAATATTGTAGAGAACATAGGTTGCTGTGTGACAAAAAAAAAAGACAAGCGATAGTTTTATTTGTGCACCATCTGAATATTCTAGTTACTGGGTTACCGAACGCAGTTTGTACTAGTTGCATAGTAACAATCGATGCTATAACTGATGATTAACTTAGATTACATGTGACCATAATGTAACAAACTTGTGATATCATGTGCCTTATCAACAACACTGCTGTTAAAATATTTTTGTGATTCTCAAGTTATCTGTACCTCCTAAATAAAGATAGGTCATTTAAAAAAATTATATGAAATTTAGTACATAAATTAAAATGAACATAGTAAAATACAGTAGAAAATAATAATAAAGTATTTATATTTTACACGAAACGAATAGCAGTACGTTCATTCAAATAAAATAATTTCAAGTGCTCTGCACTGACATCGGTACCAAACCTTTTGAACGATGGTGTTTGTATTTTGCCTGAGGAAACGTTGAAAAATAACGTCCATTCTTTAGGGGAGGGAGAAGGATCTAGAATTTGTACCAGTAGTTGTATTCAAAAAGTATACAAAAATGCGCGACAGATGAGGAGAGGGGGTAAAAAATATCGGAAAACTCTGGACGTAATTTTTTAACGTTCCCTTAGTCAAATATGGCTATGGGAATTTTTGGCCGTAAGTGTTAAAATACATTTTGATACGGTTTGATTTATTTTTAATCATCCAAAAATAATTCAGGAAATTTATATATATATTTGAAAAAATAAAACAACAACTATGCATTAACTAAAAGATTTACATATACATTTGTTTTTGAAAATTAAATTAAACTCTCAAAAAATAACAAAAAGCTTCTTTTCATTGAAGCGCGCGAATTTTTGGAAGTTTAGATCATAGGTTTCACCATAAATTTAGATCTGCACAAAAATGTGATGATATTTGATGAAAATCAATATTACTTTTCCTATGTAAATATATAGCAATTCTATATTCTATCGATGGTCATGAACTGAGATATGCAATTTTTTGATTTCATCGCAACAATATTGTAACTATTTGAATATCTTTTGCCACAAATCGGTAAAAATTATTCCGCAGGATTTCAGGATTACTAATTAGTAACCTATTAAGAGTTAATTTTTAGTTGCAATGTAACAACTATGGTAACGTTACCTTTAAGTTGTGTAATAACCTGCCTCTAACTTTGTAAATGTTACATATTGATTACTGAGTAACTTGTTTTGTAACAATTGATAGTTACACGTTTTGCGCTTTTTTGGTTACGCATATGTTACGTAGAGAGTTACAGTAATCTAGATTTCACATTCAAATTTGTTACATATCAATCGCTGCGACTTTAATGTAACACTATGTGCTACTTGGGAAAAAAAAAAAAAAAAAAAATCCTCCATCCTTAATCCTCCCCAACCCCCCCCCCCACCCCCCCCCCCGCAAACCCCTTCTTTCCCCCAATTTCTTCATAATCCGACTAGAAGCACAGAATTAAGTCCAGTTGATGATTACGTCAAAACATTGTCGAAAAACTTCGAATGCAAGACTTCATAGAAACGATTGATCCACATGGCAGGGCATTGAGCAAGGCACACACAATCGTAACTAGGACACCGTTGGGGCTGGTCGGTTGGCACTGGTGATGGTGGTCGGTTGGCACTCTGTAACAATCAATGCAAGCACACTCCGGAGAGCACTCCGAGACCGAAATTCAAACAAAATACAAATAAAAATAAAATCAAAACGGAGCAAAAATGACAAAAGAATTTTTTTCACGTCTTGCTTCTGCTTCGCGCCCCGCACACTACGACTACGATCGCCGATCAATTATCAACCATATGTGTTATGATATGCATTTATTATTTAACGAAGTTCCACCATTCGAGAATTCAATGCCGGGCATCCATCATCGTACGGCAACATTCACAATTGGGAGGCTATTGCTTCTTCTAAAGGAACATGTGTTTAAACCACGTGTGGCCAATCCTAAAACGAGTAAGAACACGTTGGTCAGTCAGGCTCTCGCGTTCCGTCCACCCGCAGGTATCTTCCTTCACTTATCTCAACTTTGACTCCCTAGTCTTATACCACTGGTTATCCCACCGACGGTGTATCGATTGCTTCACTTTTCTCAAAGCATCTTCTTCTGGAATTGGCACATCGATGTTCTGTTGCCTGCTGGCCTCATTAGCTAGTCGATCTGCTTCAGAATTGCCACTGATTCCGGCGTACCCAGGAATCGAACAGACTCGGGTGTCGGGATGTTCCTGCCTCCAATGCCAGTAGGCAGCTAGCAGAATGCGATAAGATCATAAACTTGTTATTCAAGTTTAGCCGTCTTTATGGCGTATGTCTCCGCAGAGAAGACACTGCATTCTTATGGTAGACTGTAGGTGCCAGCCATTTCTCCGTTGAAGAATACGGCCCCTACCTTATCTTCACACTTAGAGTCGTCGGTGTAGACGACGGTCAATCGATGGAAGCGTTTGCTTTGGAACTGGTACTCGATTGGGTGGACTTTCTTTGGACGGTCACCGGCCCGTATGCTTTTCCTCACGTCCCACACAATCGTAGGCATTTGTGCGTAACACACACGGCCACTTTGCCTCACAAGTTGATCAACAGCGCGGGGCGCTATACCTGTCAGTTCTTTGAAGCGATTCGAGGCTCGTTAAATCAGTGATGTTTCCACGGTTCTTCGTAAATATTCGGATGGCAGTCCACGCTATGAACTGTGCTGCCACCAGTTCGAATGGTAGGGGTCCCGCTTCAGCTAAGGAGTGTATCGAATATAAGCTATCCACATACATTTGCGTTGTACGCTTGTATTTGTGATGGTTTTTTATGCTCTGAACACTGCATGCTGTGCGTTTGACTGTCAGCTTTCTTTTGTTTACTTGTTTGTGCGGTTCAAATACTGCGTTTTCAAAATGTCGCGTATTGAAAAGGAAGTGAAAATTAAGGTTCTGGACACATGGCTAAGTGAGAAGGGTATTACTATGCGAAAATTGGGGAAGCGGTTTGAAATTCATCATGCGAGTGTTAAAACCATCATTAATAAGTTTGGGGAACACTATTCTTTGGATGAGCTACCAGGAAGTGGCAGAAAACCCGGTTCTTCCAACCCGAAACTGGAGCAGAAAGTGGTATCTCTAATCATGAAGAACAAATCAATGTCAATACGTGATTTGGCCAAAAAAGCAGGAACGAGTGTCAGAATGATCCAGCGTATCAAGAGGCGAGACCACCTGAAGACCTACAAGAAGCAGAAAATCTCGAAACAAAGTGCAGAACAGAAGAAGCGCGCAGCAACAAGGGCCCGGAAATTGTATTCGCGTCTTTTGCAGCGTCCGGATGCATGCGTTTTGATGGACGATGAGACCTATGTAAAGGAGGACTCAAAAGCCCTTCCAGGTCCACAATACTTTACTGCCGTCGTTGGGAAGGATGTGAGCGATGAGGACAGGTCGATTCAAGTGGAGAAATTCGGTCGAAAGGTACTGGTTTGGCAAGCAATATGTTCCTGTGGTTTGAAGTCAACCATTTTTTACACTACCGGAACTATAAATGCGGAAATCTATCGATCTGAGTGTCTCCAGAAGAGATTGTTGCCTTTATATAAGAAGCATAGTACACCTGCACTGTTTTGGCCGGATTTAGCGTCGGCTCACTATGCCAAAACCACTCTCAATTGGCTTGCGGAAAAGGGTATAGATTTCGTTGAGAAAAATATCAATCCACCAAATTGCCCTCAGCTTCGACCCATCGAACGTTACTGGGCAATCGTGAAGAGGGTCTTCAAGAAAGACTGGTAAGGCAGCTGGGAACATGCAGGAGTTCAAAAAAATTTGGGCTCAAGCGTCCAAAAAATGCGATGCAACACTTGTCCGGAACTTGATGAAGAGCATTCGATCCAAAGTTCGAAAATTCGTGAAGGAATAACTTAAATTTCATCCGGTCTTCATTATGATCAAGTTTAACCTCGTACAATAAAGGATCAATTTTTTGTATGAATAAAATATCGGTTCTCAACATAATTTGAAAGAAAGCTTGTGGATAGTTTATTTTCGATACACTCCTTAGAAGTTGTTTCCATGTTCAGATTGATGAATGTTATAAGCAAATGAACTCGTGCTAAAGGGTTTCCACAGTTAAATTGCATCACTTTCAATAAGCTGTAACATGTCGCCCTTTAGGTTGATTTCAACGAAATTTTGGGTGAAATTACCTCAGCGTGTATTGTTTACACTGCGTGAGTTTCATTGTGATTTGTGTCGTTTTTTTTTTAAATAGAGTCGAAGGAACAGCAAGTGCGCGAGAACATTTTGCACAAATTCCCGGCAACCAGTATGTGACTGCGTAAGACAAGTTCGATGTTTCAGAGTTCAAAGTATCAAAGTTCCCCAAGAAATTCATGATTTGGCAGGGGATTTGTTCGTGTGGTAAACGGAGCAAGCCTTTCGTGACAACTTCAACTGTAAATGGTCAAGTATACATGAATGAATGCCTGAAAAAACGACTGCTTCCGTTTCTCAAAACACACAACGTTCCTACAATTTTTTGACCGGACCTAGCCTCTTGTCACTACTCCAAGGATGTTCTGGAGTGGTACAAGACGAATGGTGTCAATTTTGTGCTGAAGGATCTATCCCCCAAACTCTCCAGAGTTGCGGCCAATTGAAAAATATTGGGCTATAATGAAACACGAGCTTCGTAAGCATCCTAAAGTTGTCACTACAGAACAGGAAATGTTGAAGTCATGGTTGAAAGCGGGAAAAAAATTCGGTTCACGCGTTGTACAAAATCGTATGCGTGGTATTAAGAAGAAAGTACAAGTTTTTTGATTTGGTAAAGAAATACAGTGAAATTAAAATACTTAAGCCAAGATTATACATTGCATTTTATTTCCGGAATATTTCACTACAATCGGTTGAGAGACTTGTTTTTGAGGACGAGTTTAAAGTGATGCAATTTAACTGTGGACACCCTTTATATTGCGTTTTTATTTTGCAAGTCTGCAACTTTAATTTGCAAGCATTGCTATAATGTGCTCCAATTGAATAAGGTCTGTTTCCGCAATAATCCGGACACCTCAAAACATGAATAAAACATAAATTTCGCATTATATTTCCGTCGTAGTTGTTTATTTCAGATTCATGGGATGTGTTTTAACAATTCGTGAAGACAAAACATAGTTATTCGGTATTTGCATAAAATTTTCGAACTTTGCGCTTAACTCCGTCCATTAGGGTTTGTACAGACTCTTCAGAAATCGTAGAAGCCGTCTTTGTCCAAATTTGCTGGAAGTGTTTGATGTCTTTGATTTCTTGCTTCTTTCCAGAAAGCTTCCGCTTCATCAGAGCCCAATATCTCTCTATTGGTCGTAGCTCTGGGCAATTTGGCGGGTTTGAGGTTTTTGGTACAATGTTCACTTGATTTGCTTGGTACCACTCCATCACAGTTTTAGCATAGTGTCAAGATGCCAAATCAGGCCAGAACAAAGGTTTTTCTTTGTGACTTTTGATGAAGGGTAGCAATCGCTTCTGCAGACACTCTTTCTGATAGATCTCCTTGTTGATTGTGCCTGTAGTGACGAAAGATTTACTCTTTTTGCCACACGTGCAAATTGCTTGCCACACAAGGTATTTTTTGGGCAATTTCGATGCCTTTTTCGTTCTGAAAGGCTCAGCTGTAGCATTTCTGGCCATAGCAGAATAAAAAGCCAGCCCTGGAAGCTGCTTGAAATCCTCCAGGACATAAGTTTCATCGTCCATAACAACGCATGAAAACTTCGCCAAATATTCGCAGTACAAACGTCGAGCCCGTGATTTTGCTGCCAAGTTCTGTTTGTCGTTGCGATTTGGAACTGTGTTTACTTTATACGACTTAAGTCCCAAACGTTGTTTTGATTTTTGGACAAAACCAGGCGACATCCCTATTTTACGAGCCACCGTTCGAATGGAGAGATTTGGGTGTTTCGTTAATATCCTTTTCACCTTTCGGTCCATGACAGGATCAGCGCGTCCAATGTTTTTGTCACTTCTCGGTTTCCTCTCCACCGTCAAACGTTCCGAAAATGATTTGAGCACATCGGGAACAGTAGATTTGGGCAAATCCAATGTTTTTGCAAGGTCCCGTATTGACAAGTCAGGATTTGCCGTACGCCCGTACAAAATTCACTCGCGCACTTGTTTTTCTTTCGTCGCCATCTTGAATACTAAACATGAAATGTAAACATCTATCATAGTTTTTTTCATCATAGACTCTCAGCTATACCACAGTGAAATTTTTCATTCCTCCGTGCAATATTTCAAAAGTTACAATGATTTGAAGGTGTCCGGATTAATGTGGATACAGACCTTAATGAAATTCAATCTGTTAAATATGTTATTTATCGTGGAGCGTTTAATAAAATATTTAACAGATTTAATTTCGCCTTGTTTTAAAATCTATTACGGAAGAGAATAACTTTTATCTTGTACCTTGTCGTGACGCGTGAAACCGACTGCGTTCAAAATAGGGCTGATGTTGTTGCAAGAGACAACGATCATGTAAATTTCAGGCTATCAAATCTCAGTTTTAAAGCAAATGTTTATTATTTAACGCTTTACGGACTTAGATTTGAGGTTATCAAATATCTTCAAGAAGCTGTTGTAAATGTAGAATCCATAACGTGATTTTGAGTGTGGCAGTATTTATTATTTTTAGATTCAAGTTAAGATTTAACAAAACATCAAAAAGAACATATAATTGAGTCACATTTGTCATTGAGTCTTTAATAATTTAAGTGCAACAAGGATTACATCACTTATAATATTCATTATTTTTAAGGGTGCACACTACCAAAATGTCATGTAAATGTCTGTCTCCTGAGACCGACACATGCAAGCGTCCTTTAGCACATAAGAATGAGTTGAAAGAGATAAGAAAATAAATTCATCCAAACCAAATAAATTCCTGAAACTGACAGAAATCTGTCGAATATTTGTCAGTTTCAGGAGACATAATTTTACACGAAATTTTTCTTTACGTTCTCCGACTTTTTACAAACAAGAATTACGTCTTGTGTAAAATTCATAATGTATAAGTGTGTGTATGCATCCTCTATAGTTTATAATCTGTTTTATTTGAACTGTTCATTCAATCATCTTGCGGCCTCGAAAAAATAGCGTAAAATCTATTACACATTTCGAAAAACCAACTCTTGTGGTTGGAGAATCTAAAAAAACTTATGAAAAGGTCGTATTTTTAAAAATTATTCGAGTATGATAAAATTAAATCACAAATATCTCGAGATCGGATGCTCCTACGAAGGTCATCACCAGGAGCTTAAAAATTTAAAAATACTTTAAAAATCAAATTATATAATCAGAATACATTTATTCTCGCAAATATTAAAATTTTGAGAAATGCACCGAAAGTTAGTGTTCTAGAAACTTTTTTCCATGACACTTCTTCATCCTGGAATCTTTGCCTGACATTTCTGCATCCTGGAATCTTTGCGTAATAACTGCAAGTTATTACAGTCAAATAATAAAAAAAATCAAAAAAATGTTTTTCGAGATTTTTAAATTTTCATGTTAAATGTCGATTTTTTCCGAAATTTTTTTGTTCAGTTTAATTTTTTACACAACCTTCACACATAGAGACACAACTTACTTCTTAGACAGTTTTTTTGTGCAACCAAAGATTTTCTAGCTAGAAATTATCAATTGAAGTGCTGTTCAAAATGCCTACAACGTTTTTAAAACTGACTCTTGAGTCACAAAAATCTATGTTAGCGCGGAAAATGCTCAGTCTTCTATGCCAAATGCGAATGCAAAGTTTCATTCAAATAAAAAAATATCGAAAATAATTTTCCACATTCCAGGTCATTTCGCATGGAAACTATCGTATACCCTTATTGTTTAGCTTGACAGATACGCGTATTTCGTCTACAATTTTTGGCAGTTCCTCAAATGATTGGAAGAACTTAAATCGATTCTGCTTACTTCAAGGTGGAGTCAGTGTTGTTCAACCAGGTTTGTCAGACTGTAGCACATACGGTCGAACATAGCTCAAACTTCATCAAATTCGCGACGGCGTGGTCAAACGTCTTGTAGACCGCATTATCCAAACCTATAATGGCACAGCAATAGTGAATGCAGCCTCAATGTTAATCTTATAGCTGATCTGCAATCTAGACTGATCATGCCAAGATGTGGAATTATCTTTACTTCTAAAACATACGATTATATTACCATCTCCCAGAGTATTTCTGCCTTCTGCTACTTTGACTTCTTTTCGGCCAAAAACACATAATAATTTGCTAAATGATTGCCAATAAACCAAATTTACGACTGCCTCAACATTGGAAATCAATTATCGATTGAAGTTGCCATTAAATCAGCATTTAATCCCGTTCAAATTAATGTGGTATTGCAGAAATTAATTGATGCACGTAAAATTAACCGAAAAACATGCACACCCATTATCCCCCCCCCCCCCCCGACGCAGACTGCAAGAGGAAATAAAATGACTTATGTCCTATCGTCAAATCGAGTCGATCTCCGGTTTTCAATTTTTATTGCCATCCTGCCATTCCCTTTCGATCACACCGCCGCCGCCAGGCTGAGACGAACTGAATGTGTTATTTATTGGCCAATTCAATCGATCGTCCTCACGCAGCTCCAGAGGGCTCTACGGCGGCCCGGCTAGAGGAATAAATAACATTAATTTCTTCATTTAATATGCTTCGGATCGTTCGCGATTAAAACATTCAATATTTCGTGAGAGGATTAGCCAGCCAAGGCTTGGGAACCAACGGCCAGCGTTCCATCATCATCATTCCGAAGATTATCGATTTTCCGTGTTTCAATCAATTCGTCCATCAAAAGACAACACAATTCATCAGTCGGTGTCGAATTTCTCCAATTTCGCGTGCAAAATTGTCTCTCTCCAAGGGGCGGCTTCTGTGAAATCGTCGTCCGGGAAAGCTATGATAAGGATCAATTTCGCGCGCTGTACATCCGATCCTGACGGTGATTACTCCGGCTGGCTGGCTAAATGCTAATTAGGAGGGGATGGGAAAAAGTCGTGACCATCCGATGACGGACTTGGAGTCGTGGAAGTCATCTGCTTTCCACCGATGTTGTGTGGCTTGGGTTGTTGAACTCCACAGGGCAGAGAGATCCTGCCTGCTTGGCTCACCTGTGTAATTAGTAGCCGGACGTAATTGAATTATTACGGTCACGGCGGGTCATACAGTTTTTTTTTCGGTGCCGCTGTGGTTGAAGATTTTCTGTATGGTACTGAACGCGGAACGGACGATTTGCCAGTATGGTTACACACTTCACTTGAACGACGTCGATGTTGTTGGTGTTCAAGGCAAAGAGTATTCAAGCAATTGGCATGCGTTGGAGATTGCCGTTTCCTGCACAAGAGCGTAAGTGAAAGAGAGATAATTCGATGGAGTGATAAGTAGGTTGCTTGGGTGCCCAACGATGTTGGAAAAGCAATCTTAAGCGTGAATGTCGATCTATAGCGGAATAATTTCAGAGTAATGAAATTGCTTTTCGATCAACTGATCAGATTAAATTCCAAAAAAAACGGATCTTCGTTTTCCTCTTTTTGTACCGATATCAACCAGAAAACAAATCCAAAAATACAACCTACAGCAAATGCATACAAGATTGTACATTTCCAGTTTTCTTCTTCTGCTGAAACTGCTGCCGAGTTGGCTACCATGCTTGTAGATTGACTATCCCATTCGACTAAACCATGCCTCTCCCATAGAACACCATGCGCCTCCACAGGCTCATTGGCGCTCCAAACGATGCAGTCGTAGTGCGAACGGGGAGAGATTTCAGCAGCGCCGCTCTTTTTTTTTTTTTGCTGCACCGATGCCGCAATAAAAGTGTGATGCCTTGCGTGGACCACCCAAGTTGAATTTCGAACCGGAGCGCAAGCGCCTCCTGGCCAAACGATGACGGTACTGCGGCTCTCCCCTGTCTCTGGCTGACACATATGCTGCCGATGATGCCAGGCTTGGTTGGGAGAGTCGCGAGCGCGCAAGTAGGATTAACGTCGATTTTAAGCCCCGGCTTATGAGTGTGTTTGTGTGTGTGTCTGTTCATTTTTGCTTTGGTTTTTTGCCCTCTGCACCATTCGGGGCATTGCTTTGCGTTAATGTGTATGCGCTTACCATGCCGAGATTATCGCTTGGATGAGATGAACCGACTGACGGGTTCAGTAAGTGATACTGTGAAAATGAGACGGGTAAACAGAATGAATGCGTTGTCAGATTGATGGTGAGGAAATTTCCTTAGGACGAGAGAGCAATTCCAAATATTCTGGCACTTCTGCTTTCGTAACCTGGGGATCGATCGATACTGACGGTCTTTCCCACCCTCGATCCGAGCAGATGGTATTCTAAACTCGGTGACTGCTTACATTTTCTCAGATTCATTTACGCGTTGATTGCATCAAACTTATCTAGATGTTTATGATAATCGTTAAGCAATATGTGTTTATTCGTTCTTGTTGATTCTCGTCACTTTCACGCGTTCGATGTGAAATGAATCAACTGTCCTGAGATACTTCAAAATTATATCTTGATTTGTTCAAGAATTTATCTACACACACAAAAAAATAAAAAAAAAATATAAAAAAAAAGGAAATATCCAAAAAAAAAAAAAACCACAAAACAAAAACACAAAACATAATTATAAAACAAAAACACAAAAACAAACAAAAAAAACACATCTAATACAATAAAAAAAATAATCGAAATAGATAATCAATCACAACTAATATGACTTCCCTCCCCTAGACACGGTCGCTTCGACCCCGCCCCCACCCAAAAAATTACTTTTTTTACGTTTTCCCCAATTCCGCGCCAATACCCACCACGCAAAAACTTTTTTTTCGCTTTTTTGTCTCTCCAAAATAATTTTTTCCCCCCTCCACACAACTTTCCCCCCCAATATTCCCCCTTCTTCCTCCCCCGCCCCGTGTATTTCCCGGGTTCGGCCCTGGTGTTTTCTCTTTTTTTCCGCCCTCGGTTGTCGTTTTCTGTGAACAGCTCAAACTTTGATTCGTCTGACCTAACAACCCGTTTCCAGAACTCCAGTGGCTTATTTATATGGTTTCTTGCAAATCGCAATCGCCGATTCCGAGCAAAATTACTTTTCAAACCGTGCTCAGCAATGCGTCGCTGAACTGTACGATCGGATATCGAAAGGCTTAGCTTTTCTCTGAGCGCACGGATGGTAACAAACGGATCCTTTTTAATTTCTCGGATGATTCTAGTGTCTTCGCGGTGATCAGACTTGCGATTGCGTCCACGTCCTGTTCGATCTGCGACACTGCCAAGCTTTTGGTGTTTTAAAACTATTTTCTGCACTGCAACACGGCTTACACCATACTTGAGCAATCGCGCACGATAAGATTTCGAACTTGGACTGTTATTTTCTTTCCTCCCGTGATCGATTCTTAAAAAACTCGTCACTTGGGCTAAACTCACTTATTTTTCACAACTGTAGCAATTATCTGTGATGGATGTAAATAAAGGAATGTCAAAAGCATGATCAACAAGGGAAAGTGTACACGGAAGATTTTTTTTTTTTTTTGAATTTTTTTTTTTAATTATTGACATACCGAAGTTGTATGTTTTTTTTTTTTATTTTTTTTTTTTTTTTCTTTTGTGAAATAAAAAACATCCAACCTCCACATGCTACACAGACTGAACAACGAACTCAAGAATGATACCCAAATATGTACAGTACGGGTAAGAAAGTTGCTATTGATACGAAGTTGTAAAGATATCTATGCCTGATTAGTATCCGGCTCGATGGATCTTTCATTTCGCCGGTCACTGTATATACTAGCTAAACCCGGTGCGTGCGCTACTACGCTTGCAACTAAATGAAGGAAAATTTAATATAACTGGTACGTTTATGGTTTTTTTTTCGGAATGAATTTATTTTTCTCGAATAAGCAGGGGTTCAAACTTCTATCAAAATATGCTTCTTACCCGAGAAATACACGTTATGTGTTTTACTTACCTGGATAATTTTTATGTTTGGTTGAAATTTGTGTTTCATTTGTATGGGAGCCCTCCTTTCCAGAGGGGGGGGTTTCTCAAACCACCAAACAATCATTGCCTTCAAAACCCCCGCATGCCAAATTTGGTTCCATTTGCTTGATTAGTTCTCGAACCATCTGGGCTCTTCGATTATAATAAAAATTTGAGTTTAATTTGTTTGACCCCCCCCCCCCCCCTTTCAGAAAGGCGAGGGTTCTTGAACCACCATCGAAGCATTCTTGCCTTTATAAACCCCTACATGCCAAATTTGATTCGATTTGCTTGATTAGTTCTCGAGTTATGAAGAAATTTGTGTCTCATGTGAGCCCCCAGCTCACCTTCCCCAGCCCCAAAAACCCCTTCATATTAATATTCACGTTGGTCGGTTCAGAACTGTCCGAGTCTATAAGGGTCTAACAGACAGACAGACAGACAGACAGAAATTCATTTTTATGTATATAGAAATCTAGCCTCCAAAAACTCCCATTTGCTAAAAGTGGTTTCATTTACTTGATTAGTTCTTGAGTTATGCAGAAATTTGCTTTTTATTTGTATGGGAACTCCCCCCCCCCCCCTCAAAATGGTGAGGGGTATTGAACTGCCATAGAAACATTTCTTGCCTCTAAAAACCTCAACATGCCAAATTTGGTTTCTTTTGCTTCATTGGCTCTCGAGTTATGCTAAAAATTATGTCTCATTTTTATGGGAGTCTCTCCTTCCAGAAGGGGTCTCAAACCACCTTAGAAACATTTATTTCCTTCAAAAACCTCCACCTGCAAAATGTGGTTCCATTTACTTGATTAGTTCTCGAGTTATGTAGAAATTTGTGTTGTGGGGGGCCTCTCTCCACGGGAGGGGGGGGGCCAAAAAAAAATAAAAACTCCAAGGTACAGCCCAATGGGGTTGTGCGCAAAGGTGACGTAGGACTACGCAGCAATCTAATTCCCAATTGATTTAAGTCAGTCGGGAAGCTACGCTTTCAATCCGCTCGGAAATATCATAGACGAAGCTGTTCATAATGCTTATCGCTTTGGAGGAAACGACAGTATCGGGTTAAAATGCTTCAGATGTGGTGCTATACGTCTTCTTCTTCCGAACTTTGCTGCTGCAGCTGTTTGCCTTCCAGGATGGTGGAGCGAGAATAAGAGCACATCCTGTTGATATGATCGACCACCTGGAGATCATTATCCTTATTGCGTTGTAGATGGTTGTGGTCTGTTTGGGAATTCAAAGTCTATTATTGCCGATAGACGTCTAGGTCGAAAAAGTGCTAATGGAACATAAGACCAGCTTTAGGAGGTAGATGTGTAAGAAAATTCTATTGTAAACTCTTAAGAAAGCATTTGGTGGCTCTTTATGATGATACGGCCCGGTTGTATTTTCTACGATGGTTGAGAGGGCCACTATCTCGTAGAAGATAGTTATGGATCTGTTGGTTCGTTGGTTGTTCAACGCACTTTGCCATTTACTCCGGGACGCGATGTTTAAAGCAAAGCCATGTTCAGTTGGGTAATGAAAATTTCAAAACAGAGAAAAATTCAAAAAAATTCAACAAACTCTTTAATTTTAATTGACAAATTGATTTGGTATATAAGGAGTGTATCGAATATAAGCTATCCACATACATTTGCGTTGTACGCATGTATTTGTGATGGTTTTTTATGCTCTGAACACTGCATGCTGTGCGTTTGACTGTCAGCTTTCTTTTGTTTACTTGTTTGTGCGGTTCAAATTCTGCGTTTTCAAAATGTCGCGTATTGAAAAGGAAGTGAAAATTAAGGTTCTGGACACATGGCTAAGTGAGAAGGGTATTACTATGCGAAAATTGGCGAAGCGGTTTGGAATTCATCATGCGAGTGTTAAAACCATCATTAATAAGTTTGGGGAACACATGAGCTACCAGGAAGAGGCAGAAAACCCGGTTCTTCCAACCCGAAACTGGAGCAGAAAGTGGTATCTCTAATCATGAAGAACAAATCAATGTCAATACGTGATTTGGCCAAAAAACAGGAACGAGTGTCGGAATGATCCAGCGTATCAAGAGGCGAAACCACCTGAAGACCTACAAGAAGCAGAAAATCTCGAAACAAAGTGCAGAACAGAAGAAGCGAGCAGCAACAAGGGCCCGGAAATTGTATTCGCGTCTTTTGCAGCGTCCGGATGCATGCGTTTTGATGGACGATGAGACCTATGTAAAGGAGGACTCAAAAACCCTTCCAGGTCCACAATACTTTACTGCCGTCGTTGGGGAGGATGTGAGCGATGCGGACAGGTCGATTCAAGTGGAGAAATTCGGTCGAAAGGTACTGGTATGGCAAGCAATATGTTCCTGTGGTTTGAAGTCAACCATTTTTTACACTACCGGAACTATAAATGCGGAAATCTATCGATCTGAGTGTCTCCAGAAGAGATTGTTGCCTTTATATAAGAAGCATAGTACACCTCCACTGTTTTGGCCGGATTTAGCGTCGGCTCACTATGCCAAAACCACTCTCAATTGGCTTGCGGAAAAGGGTATAGATTTCGTTGAGAAAAATATCAATCCACCAAATTGCCCTCAGCTTCGACCCATCGAACGTTACTGGGCAATCGTGAAGAGGGTCTTCAAGAAGACTGGTAAGGCAGCTGGGAACATGCAGGAGTTCAAAAAAATTTGGGCTCAAGCGTCCAAAAAATGCGATGCAACACTTGTCCGGAACTTGATGAAGAGCATTCGATCCAAAGTTCGAAAATTCGTGAAGGAATAACTTAAATTTCATCCGGTCTTCATTATGTTCAAGTTTAACCTCGTACAATAAAGGATCAATTTTTTGTATGAATAAAATATCGGTTTTCAACAAAATTTGAAAGAAAGTTTGTGGATAGCTTATTTTCGATACACTCCTTATATAAAAATGGATTTCTGTCTGTCTGTCTGTCTGTCTGTCTGTCTGTCTGTCTGTCTGAACTATCAGAAACTGAATCAAAAACTCCTGAACCGATCGGCGTGAAATTTTGTATGCAGGAGTTTTTGGGGTCGGAGAAGTTTCTTATGATAGTTTGAAACCCCTCCCATATCTGTAAGAGGGGGCTCCCATACAAATGAAGCACGCATTTCTGCATAACTCGAGAACTTACCAAGCAGAAGAAACCAAATTTAGAATGTGGGAGGTTTTGGAGCCAATAAATGTTTCTATGGTAGTTTGAGACCTCTCCCCTCTCTAGAAGGGGAGGCTCCCATACAAATGAAATGGAAGTTTCTGAATAACTCAAGAATTAATCAGGCAAATTGAACCAAATTTGGTATGTGGGGTTTTATGGAGGCAAAACATGTTTCTATGGTGGTTCAAGACCCCCCCTTTTCTAGAAGGGGGGTCTCTCATACAGATGAAACTGAAATTTCTGCATAACTTGAGAATTAATATAGCAACTGGAACCAAATTTGGCATGTGGGGATTTTGGAGGCAGAAAATGTTTCTACTGTGGCTCGGGACCCCTCCTTTTTCTGGTAGGGGGATGGTCTCATACAAATAAAACACAAATTTAGACCACACATGAGAATTATTCCTACTGTTATGAAAATTTGTATGCAGGGGTTTTAGGGGCCGGAGCACTATGGGGCCTACTATCGTTGTACTGCTCCTTGTGTCGTTCTATACTACACAGATAAAAAGAAACATTGAATTTTCTGCGTTATCTAATGCACATAAAGGGAATGCTAGATTTGGCAGAAAATAATGGAATATTTCTTGTAAATTTAAGCCAGATAACGCCTAAATCTAGCCTGTTGTATGAAAGATTGTAAACATGAAAAATTGCAAACAATTTCGTCGTTTGCGCCTGCTTTGGCTTGGAATTAAACGAGGAAAATTTTACGCGCTCGTTAAAATTCATTATTTTTTTCTGTGTCGAGTATTGCTCGGTTGTTTGGACTCCTCATTACAACAACGGTGTCGTTAGAGTAGAGGCTGTTCAACGACGGTTTTTGAGATTTGCGCTACGTAAACTACCGTGGACGGATCCCTATCGTTTGCCAAGCTACGAAAGCCGTTGCCGTCTAATTAACCTGGAGTCCCTGTTAGCCCGTAGAGATACAACCAGGGCTTTGTTCATCGCGGACATCTTGCAAGACCGCATCGACTGTCCTGATCTTCTGGAGCAAATCAATATCAACGTGCAGCCCCGAGCCCTGAGGAATAGTTCGATGCTGCGGTTACCTCCACAACGAACCAATTACAGTATGTTTGGCGCAATTGGCGGTTTACAAAGACTTTTTAATAGGGTTTCCGCCTTGTTTGATTTTAACGTGACTCGCCAGATGCTTCGTCGTAAGTTTAATCATTTTTTTAAAGACCTGTCTAATTCGCATCGATAGTGTAATTTTTAGTTTGTTTTATGTCATGACCATTAATGTTCCGTTCTAGTTTAGCTTTAAGTAGCATCATTTTGATTTGTACATACTCTGTTGATGAATAGAAATAAATCATAAATCATACAAAGTGGTGTGTGTGTCTGTATGTGTGTGTGTGTTTTTCTTTACTTGGTGCTAAAGCTTTTACGCCGACCCAGCACACGTTCGGTAGCCCGACTCCAGCTACCAGATTCGTCCATCATGTGCCAGAGTGAGGGACTCTGAACAGAGAAGATGATTCTGAACCCTACTCCTCTAAACTCCACCAAGAGTCTGACTTTGCCTGTATCCCCCGGGTTCCACTAGAAGTGACTACTTCGGGAGGAGGCTGTGCTTATGCACCTCTCTTGTTGCCAGGCCTAGCTAGTCGCGCTAGTTCGCTGATCTCATCACCATAATACTTCTGCTGCTGCGCACTCCGGATGTAGATGTACTACTCTTCTTGTTGACCAGTTGGATGCCGAGGTCGGTCCAGCGATTCCGGTTGGAGGGTGACTTCCGGTTCACTGGCGCCCGATGACCCCGAACTGGCTGTTTGTCAGATTCGGTGCTACTCGGCATACTCCCCGACGGTGGAGATAGCCTACTCCGGCGGAGGGTTCCCCGACGAAATAATATCTCCCGAAACCGTTAACGAATGCGATATGCCTGCTTCAATGTTGTCCGGTAGTGTCGAGGTCGGCCCAACGATGCACCGATGCAATCCAGGCAGATGTCTAGGGCGGTCCTGCGGTTCTGGTTGGAGGATAACTTCCAGTCCACAGGCACCGCGACGACATACCGGTGCTTCTTCACGATCTACTCTCCGGCAGTGGACCTAGCCTACTCCGACGGAGAATTTCCCGACGACGAAAGATCTCCCGAAACCGTTTTCTAGATGCTGATACGAGACGCTCGGTCTAGTCCCCGGTGGTGGATCAAGCCTACTCCGGTCGCTCCCGATGGTGCACTTTTTCTTTTCTCATACACTTGCTGGCGAGTACCCAGGTCGGTCATCGACTCAAAACCTGTACTGCTACGTCACTTGCCGCTGCTCCTCTCGCCAACTTCGTTGCAATGCAGACATCATCTGAACGACTGTTCTGTTCACCGCGTCCCATATGTGTGTGTGTGTGTGTGTGTGTGTGTGTGTGTGTGTGTGTGTGTGTGTGTGTGTGTGTGTGTGTGTGTGTGTGTGTGTGTGTGTGTGTGTGTGTTCATACTCGATCCCTCTCCCAACCGGGCGCGGTGGGAGAGTAGAACTGCGATTTCTGAACAATTAACTTCATCGTTTATTTATAATTTTAGGGGCAGGTCAAATGCAAATCAAAACTAGAATAAGGTTGCTATGCATAAGATTTAATAGGAGAGGTGAAGGTGGCAGCCCTCCCCTCCCCTCCTAGCCAAGATCTGACCCCCCCCCTCCCATATTTTTTATATATGTTGTATAAGAGTATTGTTGGTGGAGAATTATTTGTCTAGCAAACCTCCAGCAATTCACCCCCCCCCCCCTCCAGGAAATATTTTTTTCCGTACAAATAAATCATTCATAATAGTCAAAAGGATTATTTTTTAATATGTTTCCTTTTTTTTTACTGAACACATATCAACATCTTTAACTAAGTTGATAATTTGTCTCAATTTTTTGTACTGCATGGATGAATATACTACAAAATAAAAAACACAAAAAAAAAAAAAAAAAAAAAAATGCACCATTTTTATCCGTGTGTAACTTTTTTGTCCGCGGGTAAAAATTAATGAAAATCTGAGCATAGCTAGTTTGGAGTGAATTGTTTACATGTGCAAAATTTCATAACAATCGTTTCAGTGGTTATTGAGATGTCATCGAAACAAGAAGAAAATCGCCGGAGAATTTTGCGCGCCGTCATGGAAAATCCGACTGCGACCATGAGATGGATCGGAAGACAACTGGGAATCACCCATACAACTGTGTCTCGGGTGGTAAAATCGTTTAAGGAGTCCCAGACGACCGAGCGGCGGGCTGGAAGTGGAAGAAAATCGAAGACAGCTGACCCTGTGAAGGCCCGGAAGGTGTTGGATTATTTCAAGTGTAATCCGAACCTTTCGATTCGCGACGCGGCTCTGAAGGCAAAGTGTTCCGCCTGGTTCGTTCAGCAAACCATGAAACGAGCTGGGCTTCGTGTATTCAAGGTCCGCAAGGCACCGAACCGGCGTGATCAACAAAACACGGCGGCCAAATCCCGCGCAAGGAAGCTGTATCGAGAGTGGTTAACGAAACCGATGTGTGTGGTTATGGATGACGAAACCTACATCAAGGCAGACGCAAAGCAGATACCAGGGCTGGAGTTCTACGTTGCCAAATCACGGTTTGATGTTCCGGAAGACATAAGGAAGAAGAAAGTGGACAAATCCGCCAAAAATACTTGCTCTGGCAGGCCATATGCCAATGCGGTAAACTGAGTAAACCGTACATCACAACGGGTACCATCAACAGCGAAATTTACCGCACCGAGTGCCTCCAGAAGCGTCTGTTGCCCTTCCTGCGGTCCCACGGAGGCGAGACATTATTTTGGCCGGACCTGGCATCATGCCATTACGCGCGATCGACGTTGGATTGGTACAGAGACAATAACGTTGTTTTTGTACCAAAAACCGCCAACCCCCCAAATTCACCAGAGATTCGTCCGGTGGAAAGATTTTGGGCCATAATGAAGGCCAAAGTTCGAAAATCGTCCAAGGTGTTTAAGAACGAGCTGGAGTTGAAGAAAGAATGGATGAAAGTGACCAAAAAGGTCGGCTCCACCATTGCACAAAATGTAATGAGGGGTCTTAAGGGAAAGGTGCGGGCTTTCAGCGATGGAAAAGAAATTGAATAAAGTAATTATGCCGAAACATAATCCATATGTATTTATTCATTCCCTGAAAGTTTCAAGAAAATCCGACTTAAAATAAATTTTTGGCGAACACTTTTGTCTGGTGCATTTTTTTTCGAGTACAGGCCTTATTTAGGGGCGTCCAGATTTTGTCGTGGACAAGCCTAAGTGTGGTCAGGAGATTTGGAAGACACAAATCTCTGGCGAAATTTGATGGACGAAGTTAAAAGACCTCCAGAGTATCTAATCATTGATTCTTCGGGATTAGAAAACATTTTGGGTGAGCTTCCCAATAATTCACTGATGGATTACAATAGTTTTGGAATAGATTAAGGGTGTTCCGATCAAAATTTGGTCGACTTAAACTTCACGCATCTCCTTTCATCGTGCATTTTGCACACCCCTCATTTTGAAGATATGTGCGTGTAGCATCATGCCTCTATTTTTATTTTGAGATTAGCACTTCAGTTATCAAGATGTCGTCGAAGGAAGAGAAGCACTGCATCAAAATTTTGCACTTGGATGGCGAAATTCCAAACTACTCTCACGCCAAGCTGGCAAAATTGTTGAAACCAACGTATTAAAAGTGTTCGGTGAACGGTTTTCGACAGCCAGGAAAGCTGGATCGGGGGGAAATCAGAAGCCGGAGGTAACAGCGATGACAAAAAGAGTTGCCCGCTGTTTCGAGTGGAACCCCAACCTCTCCGTCCGAGATGTCGCAAAGAAGCTGGGAGTGGCGCCTTCAACCGTGGATAGAGCTTAAAAACGAGCTGGACTGTCGACTTACAAGAAAGTGGAGACTCCAAATCGCGACGATAAACAAAACACGTCGGCTAATGCACGATCGCGAAAGTTGTACACGACGATGCTGCCGAAGCTTGATTGCGTGGTACAGAACGATGAAGCTTACGTCAAGGCAAACTTTAAACAGCTTCCTGGGCATGAATTTTATACGGCAACCGGACGGGGAATGGTGGCCGATATGTTCAAGCACATTAAACTGTCAAAGTTCGCGAAGAGATATCTGGTGTGGCAGGCCATCTGTACCTGTGGCTTGAAGAGCAACGTTTACATTGCGACCGGAACCATCAACCAGGAAATTTATCTGAGCGAGTGCCTACAAAAACGTCTACTGCCTTTCCGGAAGCGGCGCAATTGTTCCGTTCTATTTTGGCCAGATTTGGTATCTTGCCATTATGGAAAAAAGGCCATGGAGTGGTATGCTGCCAACAACGTTCAAAATGTGCCCAAGCACAAGAAGGCTCCCAACACGCCAGAGCTCCGCCCAATCGAACAATATTGGGCCATCGTCAAGCAGAACCTTAAGAAGACAAGCTGTTGTGAGCGAGAAACAGTTCAAGGCAAACTGGCGTTCTGCGGCGAATAAAAAGGACAAGGAGACTGTACAAAATCTTATGGCAGGTGTTAAACGAAAGACACGGCAATTCGCATTCGGTAAAAAGTAAGCTTAGTTGAATATTTTTCCTGTATTCTGTATTAATTGAACTTGAAAAAGAAAAAGAATTTGACTTGTTAATAAAAACTTTGATCGACTCACACACATTACTGTTTGACCAAATTAACCCCCCCCCGTTCCCAACATTTTTTTTTTTCCCTTAAAGCTTAAAGCTTATTATGTTCTCCACTATCACAGAAGATAATGAGCAGTTAAATGAGGAGATCAATCTCCACCCAAATAACACAATATTTGATGCCGAAGGGATGGAACCAGGGATGCCAATGTTCCAGTTTAAACTGGATTCTTCCAGTTTTTTTTACGGGATCCAGTCAAAAAGTTAAATCTTCAAATCGTCCAGTTTTTCTGACTTTTGTCCAGTTTTTTCCAGTTTTTTTTCACAACCCTGTTTGTTTTACCCATTAATTGTAGGACTTTTTTTTAATGTGGAAAGATTCCTATCCTCTTAAAAGGCTGCTGTGCTTTTAGCGTTTATACATCAACTTTCTCTATCTGTCAACTGCAGCTTTTTGAAGCTTTATCGACGCACACTAGTGAATCATTTGAATTAAAGAAGTGTGAACAAGAGGGGAACAGATTAGTTGGGAAAACAAAGATGATAAGTATCAAGATACTGATAATGAATTCTGGGAACTTAAAAACATCGACTTTGATTATTTGAAGCATGAAAATGATGCCACGTTGTTTTGGGGAAACGTTTTAGCATTGAAAAGATTTGACATTTCATTTGCTTTTCCAAATCTACGGAATTTGATACCAAATTTATTAATTCTTCCTCATTCATCTGCGACGGCGAAAAGAGTTTTTTTTCGTTTACAATATAAACAAAACTAAAATTTGAAACAGGTTTGGGACAAACATGATAAAGGGAATTTTGGCAACCAAAAATTTGGTTACTTTCAATCAAGAAAAATCAGGAAAACTTAAAATAAATCAACACATAAAAGCCAAGTATAATTATTAAATGTACGAGTTGGTTAGAAGAGAGACCAAAGAACAGTGAATATTTGTTATTGTTATTTGGGTTTAGTTATATTTGTAAAGTTTAAATATTGACCAGGTGAACAAATAAATATATATTGTATTTTAAATTCAGTTTTAGTCTTGGTTTAAAATTTATTTGTTTACACATAAATGATTAAATTTGATTTCAAAATAACACTAAGAATGCTTTAAACAGTTTTTAAAATCTATTGGAAACAAATTACTTTAAACATTATCTTTTTTTCAGCTTGGAAAACTTTGTGTCATTCCTCCACAAAAATGGCCGTGGGTTGAATGTGGTACATGTTTAATACCACAGCAGATTCAAAGATCGAAACGTCATTTAGGTCAAGCGTTATATAATAAATAAAATGTCCTTCGTGGTTCCACGCATAATTAAAAACCATTCATTGACAATTCCCCATATTATTGATAGCTATTTCTGATATTGTTGTGACAATAACCCTAAAGTTGATAAGTATAAGTTAACAGTATCCTATACAGTTTAAACCATATAGCAGAGGCCAAATAACATTATGCTGAATAGGCGGTTGTATTCGCTTTATTTTCATTCTATTTTATGTCAAAATCTTGGGATATAATCCAGAATTTAAGAAATCTTACAATGACAATATAGCATATAGTAACCATCTGTGTTAGTGTAAAGAATTTTTAGTTGAAACCATTACAGACCAATTCAACATATTGTAACAATATACTTTACATACAACATATAAATTGTAATATGCGACAAATGGTTTTTCATTACTTATGCTTGAGTTTTTTAGGATCCAGTTTTTTCCAGTTTTTTTTTTGCATTCTTCCAGTTTTTTCAAAAAAAATATTGGCAACGCTGACACACACAAACAAACCCCAAACCAATTATAAAAAAAAGAAAAAAAATGTTATTTTCCTCCCCCCCCATCCAACAAAAATATAAATATTACAAAAAACAAAAAAAAAATGTTGTTCCACTAAGAAAACCAATTGATCCCACAGAAATAGAGACATTATTTATAAATTTAAAGATTTCAACACATGCAATTTTTCATTCTCTTCATTTTTTAGAATTGTGTTTTTTCTGGTAAACCAAAAAATTTACCCCCCCCTTCCCAAACCCAAAAATTTAACCAAACCGAACCAATTAACCCAGTAATACTTTCAAAAAAAAAAAATAATAAACAAGCGTTATTAATTAACTGTTAACAAGGAAAAAACAGCAACCAGCTAAGAAAAAAACCGTAGACCCAACATAATTTATTTCTGTGTTCTTAATTATGGCCTGTTGTACTAATAACTAAGTAAACATGTTGCTATTTATAAAAAAAAATTACGAATATATATTAGTTTGCAATTGTACATTTTTCAACTGGCTCATCTTAACACAAAAAATAACAAACAAAATCTGTGTAGAGTGATTTATAATGTTTTCATTATCGAATGGCAGAAGTATCATATGAGAAAACCATTTAAATGTTGCAAAGCAGTTTTATTTTAGTATTTTTGTAAAAAATTTTGTTGGGTTGATCGACTACAGCTTACAAAGCCTTCAATTAGAAAATCAGACAAAAAAAAACCGTACAAATACTGCATTTAATAATAAATCTATCGAATGGGACTATGTTGCATCCACAAAAAGACCCAATTTGGTGCTTATAGACCGACATTACATCCATATCACTCGAAAAATTCTGACCTTATAAAATGAGTTGTGTAACTTTTTGTGAAACATACTACTAAACGTCTTATTAAACTTATCTAAGCAAATGTATAACGAGTTAAATATCGCTTTCAGCTCAAATACTTTACGAGTTATGATAAAAAATGTAATCGATCGTTGCATATTAGGCTGAGTCAAGGGACACATACCCTATTTTCTTTTATTCCCAGAGCAACAACAAGCAAACGGCTTTGAAAGTTGCACCCTTTCTGAAGGCACTTCCGAGTCGTTTTCACAACTTCAGCATGATCATAAGAAAGATAATAGAAGTCGTAAGCGGCGGGTATTTCCAGCTGTGGCTACAAGCGATGAATGGATGGAAATTTATGAAGCCGAAGCAAACGACAAGTAGCAGCAAGAATACTTGAAGAGGAAGAGAATCGAGGAAAGACATTCAAAGCAGATACAAAAGCAACAAGAGAAATTGAGCAAAATTTAAGAGAGACAATTGAAGCAAAGAGTTAAGATGGAAGAGATGATGAGAAAGCAATTTTTACTCAAGAAGATTCATGAATCTAAGGATAAAACGATGAGACAATGAATTGATATTGGATTAATTTAAGTAAAGTTAATAAAATCATGTCAATTTGGTTTGATTTCTCCACCAAAGGTCCATTTTTTCCAATTCTCTTGGCAAGCAAAATGGATGAATTTAACATTTGGGTAAGAAACAGATGTTGTAGATATTATGATTAACTGCTTTTTTTCAGTTAAGTGTTGGCATCAATTTGTTAACTCGCGTCAAATTTTGTAAGAGATTACAAATTTTGTATGGGATACTATCACGTAGAAAAAGCGGTCCATTTGTCAATTTTAAGTCTAAATATCATTGCGTGACATGCCAAAAACAGTCATCCTCAGTTAAGTTATTAGTTTTAGAATTTAGATTGAATCGGGAATGAAAATCTAGTAAGTCCATAGTACCTACATACTAATTCAGGCTTCCGATATTCGGTAAATTTTGACTACCAAACTGTTCAGTAAACGATTATAAATCAGTGAAAAATTAAAAAAAATAGTAAATTTATGCGGAATTGGAACAGACTCTGTGTTATTATGTTATGTGTAATGGCTATTTGAATATTTTACCGAATAAAGCAGTTCAAAATCTTGATAAAATGTTTCCGACATCGCTAATCTGAATTTACAATGTAACATGGACGGATAGACGGATGTTTAAAATATGCAACGAATGGTTTCTTAGTGAAATACCTACTGCTGGCAATGCTGCATGAGTTGCACAAGATGTTAATTATGCGCTATAATAACGTTTGCATAAAAAAATGGACAAAAATTGCCGATTTTTCATGGGTTTACCTTCACCCGCACTGATGAAACTACCCATGCAGCATCAATCATAGTAACCCATGAGTCAGCAGACAAAATTTGACAGCTCTATCAGTCGAACTCTAACCGTGATGGCAAAAACAGTGAAGCAACTCCGTTCAGAAGTGTGCGCGTTCAAAGAACGGCACCCCGCCGCGTCGAAAACGGACATCGTGCGGCACTTTGTGGACGCCGGATACGCCCGTTCCGGCATCTACAACATCTTGGCACTATTAGACAACAATCAGAGCATCGAAAGAAAGCCCGGTTCCGGACGGCCGACGACCCTGAGCGACAAGAAGCTCCAAAGGATGCTGAAGAGGAAGACCGAGGGAAAAGTGGCTACATCGCTGGGGGTCGGTTCAACCGTCGAAACAGTGAAACAGTACCTGGCGAACATGAACATACATGTCAGGAAGCGGAAGTCGCGTCCACTGGTTTCGGAGCTGCAGGCAATGACGCAGCGGCAGCGGCTGAATAAGATGGTCAACTCGATTTTCCCGGCGAATCTCGACGTGGCGGTGGTGATGGACGACGAGACCTATCTCACCCTGGATGGCAACGACTGGCAGGGCACTTCGTATTTTACTTCCCCCACGAAGGAAGTGAGCTCCGAGGTGAAGTTCATTTCACACACCAAGTTCCCCAAGAAGGTGCTGCTGTGGCTGACAATCAGCGAGAAGGGGATGTCAAAGCCGCTCTTCTTTCGCTCCGGACTGGCCGTGAACGGGAAAATTTATAGTACGAAATGCCTGCCGGAAGTTGCGTCGTTCATCAAGAAATACCATAAGGGCATAGACGCGGTGTTCTGGCCGGATCTGGCGTTGTCCCACTACTCGAAGCGATTGTTGGAGGAGATGGAGCGGCTGAATATCGATGTGGTACCCAAGTCGGCGAACCCGCCCAACGTCCTCCAGCTGCGTCCCATCGAGAATTTCTGGGCCACCCTGAAGCGTAAGATCTACTCCAACAATTTTGTCGCGAAAACTGAGGAGGAATTGATAAATAAAACGAAGCAAGAACTCAATAACATGCCTTCACGCATGTTTTCGTGCACTTTGGCGAATGTTCCGGTTAACTGCCGGAAGGCCGCTCGCAAGGGCGTGGAATTTTTTTGCAAGTAAGCTTAAATAATTACCTTCCATGGGTAATTTATCAAAAGCAATTATCTTTCTTAGCTTTTTTTATCACCATCCGAAAAAAGTCCATTTTTTAATGCAAACGTTACTTGAGGTATTTATCCTTCGTCAAATATATTTTCATTATTAGCTACTTCTTTCATTAAATAAGTTAATCTATTTTTGACCATTTACATTTGAGAGATTTTAAAAATGAAAGAATTGAGATAATTTTGTCTGTCCGAATAACGATTCAAAAGTGTCTGGATTTTGTTACAATTCGATTAGAGTGTCCGGATTTATGAACATAATAAGCAATATTATTTTTTACATTTCAGCGGATTTTATTATAGTTGAAGCTCAAAGTTTGTGCCCTACTTCAGATTTAATTATTAAACATATTAAAAATGTGAGCAGCATAAGTGCCCGGATTTCGATGCAGCACGGTATTACATTTAATATGACTTTCGGACTAGTGTTACATCCGAGCTAATGTGATAAAACCGTTTCCATGGCTCACTGATCTTTATGACTAAGCCTCGCCTCACAAAAAATAAAAAATAATCGAAACTATGTGCCCCGACCAATCACTGTCCCCCTCGGCCCCGCCAAAAGCAATTAACACGAGGCTGCCCGAAAGTCACCCATAAAGTACAACAAATTAAGACGCTTATGAATTCCAACGCTTCCACCCTGCGCGGCGTCACACCCGGCTAGATTAGGAACAAGGACAACCGGGCTTACTAACTGCTACCGAGCCTCCAGCCACCGACCTGCCAGCACACTGATAGTGTTTTGTAGTTAAACGAACTAGTAGAACCACTTATCATACTCACAATAGCAAACTACACACAGCAGTACAGTCGAAAACCCGTGCCCACAACTTGCTCGATAATAACTGTCGTGATCGGTGCTCATTACGGCAAGAAATTAAGTTATGAATTTATTGAGTTCCCCTTCCTTGAGCCCGCTGTAGGCCAACGGTAGCAAACAATTCCGGAATAATGGATTGCACACTTTGGAAGGGAAAAGTTCGCTCTCCTTTGGTATCCATCCAGTCTCCAAATATGGAAATGACCCCCCAAATCGAAAGAAAAAAAAGTCGTTGAAAGTTTTAGGGGAGCACGAAAAAGTCGGAGTTGGTGGAAATTTTTATGATAATTGTCGCTTTGCTCGTGTAAGTTTGTCAAATCTGGGAAGCCGAAGTTTTTCTTTCGGCAAAGTTTTCGATTGCTCTATCGTTGACAAATCTATTAAGTGGAGCAATAGAGCCATTGAAGGCTTTTGCTAACTATTCGTTGGCACGAAATTGCAGTTCCGAAAGTGTCAACTTACCTGTTGGAAACCCGGAATTCGGATAGGTTTGAGTACATAAAAAAGAACTTTTTCTTCAATTCAATGGTTATTATTGATAACTTACTATTAGGTGATTCCAATATTTACAAACGAAATAAATTAGCTTTTTCGTAATTGTCCTACTTTCCGTATGGTTGTTGTCAGATCTTAATTACTTTAATTTTAAATGGATTTATATACAATTTATACACTTTGCTTTACCTATATTCGATTGATTGAAACTCACTTGATTAAACTTTCATTGAACCAATTCGCGTTGAACAAATGGTAATTTTTAACACATAATAAACAATACACTGATTGACGCAGTTCAGACAAAATTTACGCTGGCATAAACTAGGACAAAACTCCACTTAAAAGATGGACAACATCCAAAATATATATCCCTTCCTCTAATATTTTACCTTCCATAAGCTGTTGCGTAAGATTTACATTAAGATATCACAGATGATTTATTCCGCTGCCGGTCCGCTTGTCGGATCATACCTAAACTAAAAACCGAAATTGTCTGTCGAATAGCCGTCGGCTTCTCATTACTATTGCAAAACCTCGAAATTACACGAACTCATTCACGGACGCGATCGATGCTAGCCACTGGCCGGCGATGAACCCATGCGGGATTCGGCCGCGGCCTGGGCGGCCGCTTGCATTTCCTGCAGTTCCTCCTCCTCCCGGGTCAGCGGAATCGTCGAGTGATTGTACAGCCCCTGGGCCATCAGCTGCAGGGCTAGGGGATTCTTCTGACCGGAGGATTTCTTGATCTTGGCCCGCTTGTTCTGGAACCAGATTTTGATCTGTGCTTCATTGAGGCCCAACTCTCCGCTCAGCTGCTGCCGTCGACGTTCGGTTAGGTAGCGATTTTCGGCGAACTCGTGCTGGAATGGTGGGAGAACAGGAAGAAGAAAAATTAAGTAATTTATAATAGTAAGGGGATATGAGCAATATGGAGGAAGTTGTAGTAACAAGAGAGTGTCATGGGGTTGCTATTCTATCTTGCATCCCTAAACTATCCAAATCCATTAAAAATGACAAAATTTTGTCCCAAGCCAATATATTGATTACTAATAAACAACATGGTTTTGTTTAAGGTAGATCAACATCTCCTAACTTAAAACATTTCTTAACAATTTCCTTAAACGTAATGGATAAAGGTTACTATGTAGAAGATTTACATACCGATTTTAGTAAGGCATTTCACAGAGTTGACATACCTTTGAAGTTTTTTAAGTTATCGAAGTTAGGATTTAATCCAATATTACTGAAATGGATCGAGTCATACTTGACAACAAGAATGCAAAGAGTAAGGCAATCTGTCTAAAATTGTAAATGTCACATCTGAAGTCCCACAAGGTTCACACAGGTTATTCGTTTTAGGCCGATGATATAGTAGACGCGTAGCGGCGCGAAGCGAAGCGTTATGCAAATGCGAAACGCAACGCGAGCTATGGCATAGTGTGAACACGCGTGGTGCAGGTGACTTGTTTTGTTGTTATTCGAGGTGTTCGAGATGGATTCGTCAGACGAGGAATATTTTGCCTCCCCGCGTACAATTGATTAAATTTTTGATAAAAGGGACACTGCAAAGTGTATAAAATTAATCGGAACAGAAGAAGGGATGGAGAATTCCATCGGCTCTATCCGGAGTTGAGGAAATACCCGGACAAGTTCCGATCATACACCAGAATGTCAATAGATACGTTTGACATGGTGTTGAGTTTGATCGAAGGAAGGCTTATAAAATTGACCATTGTGAACCCCAGTGAACGGCTTATTGTCACTCTAAGGTAATTAATCAGATCATAATTTTAATCCTTCAACTGATATATACTGTACTTTTTTTTTCCCTGATTGCTTATTGAAAAGTTACTATCCCGTAATTTGAAAGAGCGATCACACATAGTGATTATATAAAAACATTCGAGGTATGTGCGATTACACATAATTGTCATTTGTTGAGCACATTGCAAAAATCTATGTGTGGACACATTAATTGTATCTGCTTTTTTATCAGAGTAGTAGGTAAAACCAATTGTGTTTTAAGAATGCATTTTTATATTACGCATATAAATTATAACCTTCCATAATAATTCTATTGGGTTGAAATTTCTTGACGTATTTCATGGATCTTTAGTTCTTCAATATAAAAGTGATTACGAAAAGACAATTATGATTGATTTACTATGAAAAAATAATGTATGTGTCACTGCGCTAGAAATCACAAGTTCATTTCCATTGTTCGCCATTTTGAACTGACGAAAAATTGTTGTTTTAATCATTTACCAAAAATCTAGGTAGATTTCACTTATCGAAGTCAAACCAGTTTATTCATTTTTCGACAACTCCATACTGCTTGCAAAAATAAGAACAATCTATTCAGTCGCTATTATTTCATAATAGCGTATAGCGTCTAGACGCGTGGAAACACCACTCGGGCTGCTTCGACGCGTTTGGCTGTCGGTTCGCACCGCTTCGCTTCGCGTTGGCTATATCAAGTTAACGCGATATCCAACATTCGTACCGGAAGGTACGATCAATGCCCAACCGTCAAATTTTCCACTGCTATCTGCTGTTAACAATGGTCAGCGAAGTACAAATGTACTCGTAAGTACAAACAGAGCACAAGTTTTCAATGCTCAATTCTTACCTGCTGGTAGCAATGTACAGCTAGGTAATGGAGCTTCCTACGCTGCCGTTACAGCCGGTAGAAACCAAAATTCTACCAGAAATGTTGAAGATTTTGACTTAGGTAGCATAACCGCTCCAAAAATGGATTTTTTACAGAAATCATTAATCGATATGATTAATGGAATGTTAAATACAAACTCCATGTTTGATGCAATTCAAACTGGTATAAAATTTGCAAACAATATTGTCATGACCCTGAAATTCAGCAATGAGTATTAAAACACTGAATATTTTAAATTGGAATGCTCGATCTCTTAAAAATAATGAAGACGAGCTGTTTAACTTTTTACGAGTTCATAACGTGCATATTGCCGTTGTAACTGAAACTTTTCTTAAACCAGGTGATAAAATAAAAAGGGATCCTAATTATTTCGTACACCGCAATGATCGTCTTGAAAGTCCAGGTGGTGGCGTTGCCATGATTGTTCATAGGCGTATCAAACATCAAATTCTTTCTTCATTTGATACCAAAGTTTTTGAAACTTTGGGGGTTTCTGTTGAAACAAAATTTGGTCAACTTACACTATTAGCTGCCTATTTACCATTCCAATGCGTAGGTCAGCAAAAGAATCTTCTCAAGGGTGACCTACAGAAGCTTACCCGTAATAGGTCAAAATTCTTCATTATTGGTGATTTTAATGCAAAACACCGATCGTGGAATAATGCTCAAAGTAATTCCAATGGTAATATACTATTTGATAATTGTTCTGCGGGTTATTACACTATCCAATACCCAAACAGCCCAACTTGCTTTTCTTCTGCCAGAAATCCCTCAACTATTGATTTGGTCTTAACTGATTCATGTCAACTTTGTAGCCAATTGGTTACCCATGCTGACTTCGGTTCGGATCACCTTCCTGTAACTTTTGAAATATCTCAAGAAATAATTTCTAATCCCAACAGTTCTACTTTCAATTATCATAGAGCTGATTGGAACCAATATCAAACATTCATGGAATATAACTTTGATCCTAATATTCCTTTGGAAACTAAAAATGATATCGATAATGCTCTTGACTCTCTGACTACTTCCATAGTTGAAGCAAGAGCTGTCTCAGTTCCAAAATGCGAGGTAAAGTTCAATACAATTATAATAGACGACGATCTTCAGCTTTTGATCCGTCTGAAAAATATCCGTAGAAGACAATATCAAAGAACACGCGATCCCGCCATGAAAGTTATCTGGCGAGATTTGCAAAAACAAATTAAAAAACGTTTCTCTGCCCTGAAAATAATGTGTCAAAATTAGAGCCAAGTTCCAAACCTTTTTAGAAACTCTCCAAAATTTTAAAGAAACCTCAAAAGCCTATTCTAGCGCTCAAAGAAGGTGATAAAATATTGCTAACAAATGTGGGAAAAGCTCAAAAACTCGCTCTGCAGTTTGAGAGTTCCCATAATTTCAGTTTGGGTCCTACTAGTCCTATTGAGAATCAGGTTTCTCTTGATTATCTGAATATTTCCTCAAGGGAAAATATTTTTGTTGAATCCTGGGGTACTGATTTGGATGAAGTAAAAACTATAACTAAAAAGTTAAAAAATATGAAGGCTCCAGGTGATGATGGAATTTTCTATATACTCATCAAAAAATTCCCAGTGAGTACCTTGTCTTTCATGGTAAAATTATTTAATAAATGTTTTCATTTGTCATACTTTCCTGGCAAATGGAAAAATGCCAAAGTTGTTCCAATTTTGAAGCCCGAGAAAGATCCAGCTGAAGCTTCTAGCTACAGACCAATAAGTTTACTTCCTTCAATCAGTAAACTTTTTGAAAAGCTAATTTTGAATAGAATGATGCTTCACATCAATACAAACTCAATTTTTGCAGATGAGCAAATTTGGATTTCGCCATGGCCATTCAACTACTCATCAACTTTTGAGAGTTACTAATTTAATTCGTTCAAACAAATCTGAAGGCTGCTCAACTGGAGTTGCTCTTCTAGACATAGAAAAAGCATTCGACAGTGTTTGGCATGAAGGTTTGATTGCTAAATTGAAAAACTTTAATTTTCCGCTCTATATTATAAAATTAATTCAAAATTATTTAACTGACAGAACACTGCAGGTAAATTATCAGAATTCCAAATCTGATCGACTACCTGTTAGAGCTGGAATTCCTCAGGGTAGCATTCTTGGGCCGATACTATATAACATTTTTACTTCCGACCTCCCTGATTTGCCTCAGGGTTGTCAGAAATCCTTGTTTGCTGATGACACAGGCATCTCCGCTAAAGGAAGAAGTCTTCGTGTCATTTGCAGGAGACTGCAGAAAAGTTTGGACATTTTCTCTTCTTATTTACAGAAATGGAAGATTTCTCCCAACGCTTCCAAAACTCAACTAATAATATTCCCACATAAACCTAGAGCTTCTTTTTTGAAACCTAGTAGTAGTCACATCGTTACTATGAGCGGTGTTCCACCGGTCACCGAAGTGAAATACCTGGTCTATTACTTGATCAAAAAATAAATTTTAAAAAATCACATTGAAGGCATTCAAGCCAAATGTAATAAATATATAAAATAAATATATACACAGAAAACACACAATATCTCTCAAACAAACAACACACATATATACAAATATTTTTACCCCCCGCCCTTTTTTATGCTCCCACAATGTCTTCTTGTTGTTGTACCACCAAAAAAAAACTTCCAAAAGATTCAACAAAAATCTCCAAAGGATATTTTGGAAGCCTCCTCTTTGGTACAGTACCTAAACACACACATAAAATTTGAAAAGTCAAAATTTCAAACCAACGACCAAACAAATAATAAATTCATACCAGACAAAATCCGTTCCACTCTTACATTGATAAGTTCCCTTTGATACCCGCCCGCACTACAACCTCATATTACGTGATATAGAGTATCTTGATATCAAATGCCATGCACATTATTTCCAGTGAAAACTAGATGTATAGATGCTGATATCAAGATACTCTATATCACGTAATATAGGTTGTAGTGCGACTTCGCTTAGTTTATATTATTTTTATTTTGTTATTAGTTTCAATATTATTGTTATACTGACACGCAGCAATAAAAACCCGTTTAAAAACTCAACTCCTAAGACACAACAACTATGAAAAAAAAAATATAAACATATTTAACAATAAAGTTTAATACTTAACGTTATTAGCTGAAGCACCTAGATTAACATGAAATATAAATATGAATTAATTAGAAACAAAAAAAGAGTACAAAAAAAAAAAAAAAAAAAAAAACACGCTTCGCACGTATTTTTTTCTAAAGTGTGTTTTTCCCCAACGCCTTTTCCCCCCCCAGCACCTCCAAACGCTCTCAGTATACCATCAGCCTTATTCAGACTTCACGAAAACATGAGCGGCGCTGAGCTTGAGCTTGAGCTAGGATCTCACTAGTGCGCGTTCATTCAATACGCACTCTCTTTCTCAAGTTTATGTTTACCGAGCACATCACACATGGGAGTGACGGATGAACGCGACGTGTTTGAACTCAGATTCGAGCTCAAGTGCAAAACTCGAGTTTAAACATCAGGCGTAAAACTCGAGTTCGAGCGTAAACCGTAGCGTGCCTCTGCTAGATCACCGACGGGTGGAGGCAATGGCTGATTGTGTTTTTCTTAGATGGTTACACCTGCAAGCAGTCAAAACTAGTGTCATGTTGCATTGGTGTGAGCTTCAGAAGAACATTTCGTATAAAAATCTTTATTTTTACAACGCAACATAGTTCGTCGATTATCGCGATTGGATAAAGCTCTTGATGCTTTATTTCATGTACCCTTTGCTCGAATATTTTATAGGATAATCTTCATGAATTATTCCAATATAACAATTGAAGTAATAGATTTTCCAGAAAACTATTCTCCAAGTAACAGTTTTATTACATTTTGAATCTTTAATGTCTTTTGAATCTAAAAACTATTAGTTAGGCTACGAAGATTGTAGTAAAACAAGTTTTCATTTTGGAATAATTTTAGATGCATAGAAACTACTTCATATAACAATCACTATTGCAAATTTGAATTTCAAAGCAAATATAAACACAAAGTTGCTACGCACGTTCAGTTGCTAGAAAAAGATCATTTGGTGAAAGTATGTGCGCTACGGATTTGTAGCTCCAAAAAAGAACACTGGCAAGCTGCTAAGATTTGATCAGGTTCAATCCAGTAATATTAAAATACAGTTATTTAAAAAAAGGTGCCATTTTGTCAATAGATTAAAAAATAAATAAAATACTTTTTAATTTCACTAATTTTGCGAAATTTTTGACATCCAAGCGATTCAAGTACTAAACATTAAAATAAACGTATTTGTCAAGGGATTAACAAAATTAGAGGAATTAAAAGCTATCTAATCTCTAACTTATCAGTCCTTATCGATAAGAAGAAAGTATCAAGTTACACATTTTTTTCTTTCCCCTACCACAAAATAATTATATTTTCTTACCATTATTCCCCCCACACAAAATTTTTTTAAAAAAAAATAAAAAACTAAAATTTATAAACAAATAATTTAAAAAAAAAAACAACTAATTATACACTCTCCGCGCGATAAAATAACGCGCTTCTGCCCCCACTTTTCGTCCCCCCCCTTTCCCCTTCTTTTTCCTTCCCTTGCCCCTTTTTGGCCCCAAATATTTTTGCGCTTTTTTTTCCCGCCCCCCCCCCTCCCCTTAACCCCTTTTTTCCCCAACCTAAAAAAAACCGTTACTTGATGTCGGCCAAAGTTTTCCTAGTAGATAAAACGACAATCTAAGACAAATGATGTAAATTTTAGTACACAGCCCAAGTAACATTGCCAAAACCATCCAGCTTTATTAAGTTTTATTAAAGTTTTATGAAAGCCACTAATAATCAATTCGGCTTTATTATGGCAGCAAGATATGCCAATAGGTTTCAAATTTTAGTCAGGTTTATAAGAACCTACACAGCTTCTTTACAACGATCTTAAAACCTTGACTTCTAAAATTCCTTTTACTCCTATCAAAGGTTTTATTTTGACTTTATTAACTCATAAAATGCTGTTTTGAAATGCCGTTTTAGGACTCATTCATATTATCTTATTATGGTCAGTTGAAAAAGCATTTTAAAACCATTTTGCCTCCAGTAAATGCATTAAACGGCTAACTGGCATTGAGGAAAGCTACCAAGCGATCAGATAGTTTTATAGTAGCCATTGCTAAGATAAATTGGCTTTTTGGCAAAACTGTGATTTCTTGCAATCGCCATGTTGAAATATATGAAATAATTGAAATGTGAAAAAAATAAATACACCAAATTTTAAATGTAATACAATTGAACTGTAGATCTGAGACAAACTTCGGTATTCGTTTAGATAACCTTATTGAATTTCATCAATTTTCAGGAGTTTCATGATTAATTTACGGAATATATTTCTTTCAATTTTGTTTTTGTTGTTGTAAACTCGCATAATTTCCAAGGCGCATTAATTTTCAGCTCTTATCGTGCCAATATTCACCATAAAATTAAATGCGCATATGATTTGGAGCATGATACGCTATAAAAAAAACTCAATTTGTTTTATATATTTTGCTATCAATCATAATTTCCCGCAACAGAAGAACTTTTTTCTTAGCCATTATTTGCTGTTGAATGAATCAGAAGAGCAACAAAGCAAAACAACAAAAACCAACCACGATTTCGCCGTGAAGTTTGACAGCTGTGGCCATTCAGCCCTATGCTGGTTTTGATGGCGGCCAATAGGTTTTATGATGGTTCTCAAGTGGTCATAACATCTTTCACTAGAACATTTTCAAAATCTTTATGGTCTTAGAAAGGTTTTATTAATTTGTTTTCACAACCGTCTATAGAGTGGGCCACTTTGTACACATTTCGGCTTTAAAGATGCATAGAGGAGGTGTTGGTGGACAAAACAGTTTTGAATGTAGTGTCATCAACAAAGCCGGGAGGAGTGCTATATGGCTGGAATAGAACTGAAATTGTTACTTGGGAATATTTTTTTCCCAACACAGTGACAGCATCAATCGGAACAATTTTCTTATAAAAAAAACCGCACCAAAAAAAAAATAACCAAATTTTTTATTCATATTTATAAATTTTAAACATATAAACACAACCACACACAAAAACGCAAATACAGCTGTTGTTATCTTCGTATTCTCTCATATAATTACATTTTTTCAAAAATTATCCTTAACACTACTTCCCAACATATCAACACTTTTTTTTTTTTTCCCCATGATATTTTTTTTATTTTTTCATAAAAAAAAAAACAATGTGAAAAATTTTTCTTTTCGTGGTTAAATTTGAAATCGGTAAACATTTCGAAAAAATATTGGCAGTGATCAGTTTTTCTCAATGTTACCACTTTTATGAAGGTATTCATTCGTGTAGTTTAAAGAAATTATTAACTTGTTATTTGAATTACTTATGATTGTTTTAACCGATTTGATTTTTTTTTACCCGAAACAAGAGATCATTTTCTTATATTTTAACTCAAATCTAGAAGATCTAAATATAAGTTCGAAAGGTCAATCTTGAAAATCTTTCAAATGGATGAAAAGTTATAAATTTTCAAAAAAAAAAAAAATTTAGGAATCGTGATTTTTGGACCACTCTATTGTGGAAATGGTCATTCTACTGATGAAATAAAAATATACACGCATAATTATTTTCAATAAAGACCAAACCTACCAAATATTTCCGAGTTCTGAGAGATTGTATATCTTATTTTCATGGAACTGTGTAAGGTTTTGTCCTCTTCGTAAGCCCGAGGAAATATAGGAAATATCCAGAATACCCCTCCCTCTGATATCACAACACGTAATATTATTTCCACATTTTTTAACATGTACAACCAAATTTATTTAGGCAAGCCGAGCCGATGAAAAAAATAAATTTATTTTGTTTTTTTTTTTTTTTTTTGTAAGAACCAACAACCCACGCACAAAAGTTTTTGCCGAGCCAATTTATAAAAAACATTTAGTTTTTTTATATTTTTTTAGATTTTTAAAATCCCATTTAAACTGATTCCCATGCAAGACTAAAACGTACTTTATCCACAGAGAACAAACATCCATGCTGAAGTGCCCTCCGTGTGTAGATTTCTGTAACTGCTATTTTAAAATTACAGCTCGTTTTCGTTAGTTTTGGTGAATCGTATGTTGATGGCGCCACTTGCCCGCCTCGAGATTTGATAGTCTGTCAATTTTAGTTTGGTGAAACCTAGACTAGGCGGCGTTGTTTTTCCAACGGTTTGCTTTTGAAAATTTACACCGTAAATTGAGAAAAAAAAAAGTTCGAGCCTGGATGTCTGTTCTCTGTGCTTTATCTTCATTGATTAATTAACGTTTGGATCGGTTTGCCGAAAGAAAAGATCTATCATACGGATTCGCAGAATAAACCACTTATCGCACAAAACTAATAAACCTCTGTAGGATCTCTGAAAGCCTTCTTATAAATTCCCTGTCCGACCGAAAACAGTTATGGTGTATTGAACGCCGCAAGGAGCAAAACAGAATAAACACGATCATCTGGATATGAAGTGCAAACATAGATGTTTTGAGCGCGGCTGCGAGCGCCGCTGCGAACGAGGCACAAAACATGAGTACTAGTTAATAACTATTAATTGTATTGTATTACTATTGTGGAAAATTCTAGCATATGAGGTGTATAATACATCTATTGTAATTACAATGTGTTTTTTTTTATTTGACTGATACATGAACAGTAAGATTCATGGTCGGCAACAAATTCTGTTGTTATTGTATATTATAAAATTGTAATTGTATCGTTATTTTTATCCAGGTTACGCTCGTTTTCATGTTCATTTTGATGAGTGTATGTTTGCACTTCAAGAGATTGTTCATTTGAGAGTGTATACTTCATCAAACATCTGCGCTAGGCTGCACCTAGAAGACTGGTTTTATTCGTTAATGATGGAACACGAATTTTAAAAGTCCTTCAAGTCTCAGTATATGCAGACGACATGAAACTGTTTATGGAGATACAAAACCCACATGATCTTGATATTTTTCAAAGCGATAAGGCTTGTTCGCGACAAAATCTGGACAGATTAAATCTTTCTATAGACTGTTCCAGAAAGTACAAGCACACTTTAAAAATAACAAAAAAGTCATGTTCTTTTTAGTTTTAATAATTTTATTTGGCAAATCATATTTGTATTTGTGTTTTGTATGATATTTTACTCTCGTTTAATCAAAATATTTAATCATAGCCAAGACTCCTAACTTTTCCTCGAACATGACCCATTAGCTTCTGCACAGTGGTACTTCCCACCATTTTTACCACTTTTGTGCCAATCTTTTTTAAATTTTTGGATGTCGTCCGCTGGTTTTATGAATTTTTGAAGCTTTGCCTTGGTTAAAGCCCAAAAAGTCTCGATTGGCCGTGCCTCCGGGCAGTTCGGCGGATTCATGTCTTTCGGCACGAAACATACATTTTGACTTTTGTACCATTCTAAAGTGTCTTTTGCGTAATGACATGACGCCAAATCAGGCCAAAACACTACTTGACCTTCGTGCTGCCTGATCATTGGAAATAATCGCTCTTGGAGACATTCCTTAACGTATTTCTGAGTGTTCATCGTCTCCGTTGTGATGTACGGACTAGATATTCTACCACACTCGCATATTTTCTGCCAATCCATAACCTTTTTACCGAATTTTTCGGTAAGAATTGCCTTCTCCGTTTCGGGGATGTCTTTGTCTTCGCTTACAGCATAGAATTGTGGTCCGGGAAGCGTTTTGTAATCTAATTTCACATACGTTTCATCGTCCATTTTTATACACCCAGAGTTTCTACACAATAACGAATCGTAGAGTTTGCGGGCCCGTGGTTTCACGGACGCGGCCTGTTTTGGGTTCCTTTTTGTTTTTTTCTGCTTCTGGTACGTTTTGACGTAGGACTTACGTCTCTCTTTTCTATTCCTGTATAGGGGCGCCGTTCTAATATTTCTGAAATCGCAAGCGTTACGCGGGTTTGGAGACTTTGAACGATAATATCTCCTCTCTGGCCTACAGACATTTTACGATAAGTATTTCATTCGCAAGGTAGAACATCAACGCTGAATCCCTGTTGCAAACTTAATTCATAATGTTTGTTTAAACTAATTAAAATGTACTTTAAAGAAAAATGTCTAAACACACAACGCTATTGGTCGAAAATGACATCATGTTTGCGCCTCGCTCTGATTGGTTCATACTGCCACAGTTATCGTGCCAGCGAATTTCAAACATGTGGGGACGACCGACCAATCATCAGTTCTCGCTGTGCATTCGTATGCGACAGATTTATCTGCGGAGCACGGTGGTAGAAAACGCCACCCGTGAAAACAAGAAGACCAGAATCATCCCACGTCACCTGCAGCTAGCCATCCGCAATGACGAGGAGCTGAACAAACTTTTCTCCGGTGTGACCATTTCACAGAGTGGTGTCCTGCAGCCCAAGAAGACTGAAGAAAATTTCAAGCGCGAACCATGTTATCAACTAAAATCCGTCCTTTTCAGGACGATCAAATCAAGTTGCCAACTAAAGAGTATGTTTGATAGAAATTTCTCTTGAGCTCATCGAAATTTTCATTACCACGCACCGGCTCAATATGGCGTTGAAAAAGCCGCGTCTCGGAGAAAATGGCCAAATCAATCGCCCACATCATCTTCGTGGTCAAGTGGTTAGCGGCGTCGCCCGTCGTTCATTTCCATGAAGTGAGGGTTCGATTCCCGCTCCAGCCGGTGGAACTTTTTTGCAAAGCGAAAATGTCCAGTTTAATCCACTGGGTGTTAGGTTAAGTTGTTCGTTGTAATTCGCTCTATGGTCATTGTTCAGTGTATACACTCTCGAGTGAAAGACGTTGCAAATGTCAATTTTTATCGTAGTATTATGTGCTGCCAAACGATCAGGCCATCCTGCTGCCCAAGAAGACCGAGAAGAAAATTTCAATCGCGAACCATGTTCCCTCCGTTAACAACTAAACCCCTGTATTTTCAGGACGAACAAATAAATTTGCCAACTAAAGAGTATGTTTGATTGAAATTTCGCTTGAGCTCATTGAAATGTTCATTACCACGCACCGGCTCAACATGGCGTTGCTTGAAAAGCCACGTTCTGGAGAAAATGAGCAACATGTTTTATTAGTATCCGTATATAAATCTCTATTTGCCATGTTAAAACTAGCAAGCACGTTGTACATTCAACAAACGAAATATTAACAGTTAATTTGAGCGGAACTGCAGCACGGCAGACTAATTATGTGTTTCACATATTCAGTGTAGGGGGTAGGTTAGCTTCATTGTAGTTCTTGTTGTACATAGGTTCAGAGTGGATTAGGTGCAGATAATAGATTAGGTTAGTTGCAGGTAGTTTTAAAATGTGAGTTATAATTTTTCTGGCCAATATTTACAAACTATTGTTTGTATTGTTACTATTGTTATGCAGTTTCAGAAGCAAGTGTGTCTAAATCTCAACTCTCTTGGGATAGGGTTCTGAGGCCCTGACAAGGGCCGTTTTTCTGTTGCCTGAGTAGAAAAGATGCGAATTTAACCTCCGAAACCTCTGTCGCTCTAATGAAAACTAATGATTTTATTTCCACGCTGCTGTCTGGCGTAACAACTGAGGCCCGTCCCCTTTTGTAAAATTTGATTTGCATTGCCTTCGTTGAGAACCCCCTTCTTGTCATGTTATGATACATGCCATTATATAAAACAGGCCTGGCATTCCCGTTAAAACAATAAAGAAGAAGAATAGTAATCATTCGATATTGGAACATCGACAAGTTCAGACGTGTGTATCCCGCTCTCGTGATAAAAAAGCGCTTTTCCGAGATGTTCCGAGTTTTTGGCCCTGATGCTGGAAATCGAGTAGACGCTGATGTGGCGCCTGACGTGGCTGGCACGTCCGCTAGACGAGGCAAGCGGAAGAATCTCGACGTCGACGCTGACGTAAATCATCCCACCGTAAACAACTAAAACCTGTCCTTTTCAGGACGACCAAATCAATTTACCGATTACAGAGTATGTTTGATTGAAATTTCTCTTGAGCTCATCGAAATGTTCATTACCACGCACCGGCTCAACATGGCGTTGCTTAAACTGCCGCATCCCGGAGAAAATGGCCAAATCAATCGCCCACATCATCTTCGTGGTCGAGGGGTTAGCGGCGTCGCCCGTCGTTCAAGCGGTTGTTGTCATGAAGTTGAGGGTTCGATTCCCGCTCCAGCCAGTGGAACTTTTTGCAAAACAAAAATGTCCACAATGGTCTACTTGGTGTTAGGTTAAGTTCTTCGTAAT
Organism: Aedes koreicus; assembly: GCA_024533555.2. Lineage (NCBI taxonomy): Eukaryota > Metazoa > Arthropoda > Insecta > Diptera > Culicidae > Aedes > Aedes koreicus. Next base: position 105,105 of record JAHHFK020005664.1, on the reverse strand, counting down.
TCGCTCTACACCCAAATTAAAAAAAGTAAGATTGTTATACAATTTCGCTTGATTTTGTTCCATTCTTGCTATAGATCGTATGTAAGTTGGATGAAAAATCTAACATTAGTTGTGGGCAAAACAGCAACAGCAATTCGCAATGAAAAATTGAACGTGTGCGTGAGATTGTTCGCAGTGATATTTAGTTGATGAGTAAGAGATGAGTGTTCGAAAGTCAGATGGCTCACAAAAATAAAATGTGCACATCAAGATCGAGATACAGACCAGGACCGCTAGCGCGGCGGCTCTTGATGGCAACCAATTAGCCACTTTGACATGGTAAGTATGTGGGAATAGAAACCCAACAGTTAGTTCACTTGGCGAGGAATTCAGGGTGCAGCAATGAAGCAAATGGACATATTTTCCACCAAGCTATGTGCAACCTGTCGCTAACAAACTTGCATGGCATTGTTTATTTCATAAAACGCTTTGTCGATGATCAGTGAGAACAAACATAGAACACTTGACGGCGGCAATACAACAGTGGCCAATAGCGTTGCGGCATTTTGTGATATCGACTCATCCATATTGTATATTGTTGGTGTATGTTGGTGATGATTGAATATGGAGCCTACAGCGATAAAATTGTTTCGAGCTATTTTTGCTTGCCAGTCGCTTGCACACATTTGCATGGCTTCATTTGTACCATAAAACGCTTTGTGAATCAAAATGGGCGAAATTGCCTTTTCTGAATCATGCGGATTTCTCAAGATATCATAGTATAAACTGCAATTGCATTTTTTGCCACCTTTTCAACTTTTGGGTATATGTTCAATCTTCAGTCTGTACAATCTCGAGTTAGAAACGGTGTAAATGCCTATTTTTATCATAGTATCACGTGCCGCCAAACACTGAGGCTGTCCTGCAGCCAAGAAAAGTGATAAGAACATTTCAATCGCGAACCATGTTCCCTCCGTAAACACAGGATCCATTTCACACTTACAAGCACGTTGGACATTTTAGTTCCAACATTTGATTAGGAAGAATCTGCTTTTGTAAACAAACACTTTGTCTGCTAATTTATCGGAGGTTGTATACAATTCCTTCAAATTGAATATATCAGCGGATAGAAATAAAGCTCTTCTTCCTTAACGAGTGCTTAATTTGTATTTGTGACCTTTTGTTCAAGAGCAAATGACTATGAAAGCCAATCTAATGTTGGCGATGATTTAACAAACAAAATATCTCTAACAGTCAATTCGAGGCGAACTGCAGTTTCTATAAATTTTCGTGAAGAGCCAATAGCAGAAGAAGAACCGGAGCCTCACACACCATCAGCACAGGGTTTCATGGTTCTTTAGACTGAATAAAATATAGTAGAAATTCATGAATTCGATGACATCAATTTCTTCACATCAACAAGCAGTCCTACGTCAACTTTGCAATTATGTCACTGACATAACTCATCCTTTCGTTTTTAGCCCAAGTCTTTCTTTGGCACGCATGACTTTACTCGACGAGGTCCCTAGTTTTTTCGCAACATCCCGAACGGAAGTCGCCGGTTTTCGCTTGTAGGCATCCCTGATCTTTTTATCGATATCCGGACTAACAGGACCGGATTTCCAACCACTCTTCGGCGCATCTTCAAACGTACACTGTTCTCTATATTTTCAAATCGCAGGTCGTACCGCTCCGACGCTTACACCCTCTTCCTTGGCCAATTTTCTCAAGGAGAGTCCGCTCACAGTGCACCATTTGTGCACGATACTTTTTCGTTGTTCCGGAGTAAGACCGCGCATTTTGATAGGTAACACAAAACTGAGCACTTTTTTGATGCTATGTCATTCAGAAATGTGCAAACAAAAGGACGCAGCCAAATCATGTTGAAATATTTCATTACATTCAAAGTAAGCGTTAAAATAAGGTGCACTTATACTTTCTGGAACAGTTGTTAGTTATTGGAATTATAATCAAGCCACAATTCATCCCTTGGTTATTTACTATGTCGAATCAGGAGCGCTTAAGAATCTTAGCTTTATCGTAGTAGAAATTGTAGGAAACTTAACAAACATTTCGAAAAACGTTTTGTGATTACAGGAGAAACGCGAATAATTTATGAGAAGGTCGTATTTTCGAATATGATAAAATTAAATCGGAAATATCTCGAGAACGGATGCTTTTATGAAGATCATCATGAGGCGCTGAAACATTTTAAAATACTTCTTAAATCAGATTGTATCATTAATGTACGTTGATTCTCGCAAATATTAAAATTTTGAGAAATGCACCGAAAGCTGATGCTCTAAAAACTTTTTTCCCTGACATTTCTCCATCCTAAAGTCTTCTTTAAAATTTGCGTAATAACTTCAATATTTTACAGTCAAAAAATAAAAAAAAAATTAGGGAATTTTTTTTTATATATTTTAAATTTTAATGTTAATTTTTGATTTTCTTTTCCGAATTTTTTTTTTCAGTGTATATTTTTTTCACAATTTTCACACATAGGGCCACAACATGTTTTTAGGCAGTTTTTTTGGTTAACCAAAGGTTTTCGAGCTACAAATTATTAATTGAAGTGCTATTCAAAATGCTTACGCCCTTTTTAAAACTGACTCTTGAGTCCCAAAATTTTTTGCATGAGTGGAAAAAACTTACTTTCGTTGGTAAAACGTGTGTAAAAATTTTCAATTAAATCAAAGACACTCGAAGTTGATCGGTAGGTCATTTCGACTGGAAACGCTCACAACCAACAATCAATATGAAACTAGCGCTTTGAAATTGGTTCACTGGTGTAGAACCTTTAGGTCTAAAGTACACCGTCTGGTCTGCACCTTGCAAGACACTCTTGCGCTTTTCAATACCTTTCGGTTTTAGTATCTTTGTTTTTGTTTTGATTCGCTATGTTATTTTGACAGAATATTTGAAGGTGTGTTGGTGTGAGTTGGGTTATTAGGGGCGAATCATTAAGCTTGGAACCGAGCTTGAGACCGGTGTGCTAGTACTTCCTGAGCTTAAATTACTAGCAAGTACTTCGCTGGGACAACGCTCCTGTCACGACAAACGGTAGCTTTGCCGAACAGCCGATTACGGACCATTTTCAAATGTTCACTATCTTTTTTAAAACAATCAACATTGTATCTTTGATTTCAATAAATCAGGTCTTCTTCAAGTATGTTTGTCTTTTTTTGACAGCTTGAGAAAGAAATTCCAAAATTTTAGTTGCCACCCGTTATAAACTGTTGGAAAAAGGTCAAAATAGCTTTACACAGAAACAAAAGTGTTTCCAAAAATGAAAACGGACCATGAATGAGTTCACGTTTTCAGGTTTTTCCCCTAAGAACGTAACCTAGTTCCTGATTACGTGATTCAATTCACTATGTATTTTTGCTTGTTCTCGAATCCATGACTGCAGTTTATGGATCTGGGCACAGATTTTTTCCGTGTAGAATGTATCGATCATCATTATGTCGCTGAATTTTGGACACATAGGCCGAAAGAAGCAGCTAGACTGACATAAAATCCCGTAACCCTGTATAAGTTTAAAGCTACAAAATGTGTAACTATTCTTCTAATAAATCTCTGGGCGTTAATGGGTTAAACTATGTACGACTTTTTTTTTCTCAAAATCAGACCAAACTATTAATTTCTAATCCTAATTTTAAGGGTCACAATGTCTGACCTCTGAAATTCTCACAGCTCACCTAACACAATCCAGTTAACAATTAACACACACACACACACCCCGTGCTTACCTTCAACCTCGCCAGCTGTGGTCCACTGAAGGCCGTCCGCGGTCGTTTGTCGTCGGCAAGTGCACCAGAGCCGCTGCCGCCGCCGCCGACGCCACTTCCGCCACTGCCACTGCCACTACCACTGCTGCTACTCGGCGGCGCTTTCTCACTGGGACTTTTCTTTGGTTTACGCGCTCGAGGACCTGAGGAAAGATAAGGGAAGAATCGTGAGATTAATCGTTTGGCGAGAAGAAGTGAACGTAACAGAAAATGTAATCATCAAATAAACCACGCTTCCGTAACACGCATCATAATTCGTAGTGCACACCAAATGGGGCCCTTCTGCATTGCGCCGTGTAATGAGAATGTTTTTGGAAGTAATGAGACCTCTATGATGGGAAAGACCACCAACGACGACGACGACGACGACGATGTTGACGATGATGCTTGGACTAGAACCAACCGGGCGCAAACCTGGCGCCATTCAAGCGCCAACTGAAATCACACTCAATTTAAATTTCAAATAGAAAATGATCATGCAGCAATAAGGAAGGGTTCCACAAACGCTAATAGGAAAAACGAATCATCCGAGAAACCAGATGAGTTGCCAGAAGATAAGTGAGACGGTGCGCTGTTCGTGGAAAATCGAATAAGTTTGATAGGAACGACGGGTCTCGGGATCGGACTTGCTTACCATCGACATTTCTCCCGGACGTAGACGTAGAACCAAGCTCTGAGAAGATCTCCAGAGAGTAAAGAAAGAAAGAGGAAACAGTGTGTAGTGGTACTTTTGTTCTGTTCAATTGTTGAAGATCATGTCTCAAATAGACTCCAATTTGTTTCCCCCTGCTTTTGTACGTCTTATTTGCTTTGGGCTGGTCGGTAACGATTTGAGGGAGGAACGCGTGGCGCGGCGAGGAATGTTTGTTTACCTAAACGAGCTGATTGTTCGCCCAGTTTTCACCCATGTAGTTCCATTCGGCCGAGGTGATTTTCTGACTCGGGACTGTTGTCCATTCATGTGGCCACTTGAACCGGGAAGCCACCAGCAGCTAGGGTCAGATGGACGATCTACGTGCCACCAGTTGAGATGAACAAGAAGACTGCATTATCGCGGCACGAATGGCTTCGACCTGCCGCCAGTTATCGTGCCTTCTGCTTGCCGAGGCCTTGAGTCAATTGGGTCGATGATGGGCTTAACAATTAACGACATGTTATTTTAACATATTCATCAAGCTAGGTGTGGTCGGCGCTGGGAGTGTTGATTTTGTTTCGAGATGATATAGAGATTGAATAGACTGATATAAATATTTAGAATATGAGTTGCCTTTTGTTCAGTCCGTATTCGAGCTTGGCTAAACATGTGTCATTCTTGTCCCACGATGAATGATTGTTTGTTGATCTATTGGGTAAGCGCTGTAAATGTGGATCTATTTATGTGTTTCGTCACTTCGCAACTTCCTGTGCATGATAGAAAAAAAAAAACTATCACCAGCAACGTTTACATTAGAAAAGATTGCGCTTACGTCATTCTTCCTCTCAGTTCGAAAATTCGCCAAACGAAGCTGAGAAAAATCCTCCAAGACCCACTGAACGGCAAGTACCCTCGAGCACACCTCATCCTGAGAATCTCCAAGAAGCGTGCGCAAAATGATCTCGTCAGCGATAACGCCACTGACGAGTTGTAATTTGTTCCCCCTCTCCCCCTTAACCCTTGCCCAAAATCCTCGCACTCCCAGGACACCGAACAGCGCCAAAGGAAGAACTGCTCCAACTCGACTACACGTTCAGTTTCGGCACCTTGGGACCCTCAACTTGCAAATCACCAGGGACCGCATCGCTCCGACCGTGTGTTCCCATCGACAGCTTGTTCAAGGTGGGTGGTCCGAAACTTTTCACCGGAATTTGCTACTTATTATAATTGTTGGTCCCCTTCCTTGTTGTGCGCCATTTCCTCCCCCCATTTGAATTTTTCGAGTATCTCCTCGAGCGTGTGTGTCATTTTGCTGCTTTTGCACACACAACTTCCTCATGATTTATCTCGTTTGGGGATCTGAACTCCAGGAGCACCCAGCAGCAGCCGCCGATTCGCGTGACGACCAATGAGCCGAGCTGACTTCGGCAAAGAAGAGTGCGAGTTGAGAAATGCGAGAAATTTAGATAAAGAGAACACAACGGTAGTAAGTAGCTTTCCTCCGCGCTAGACTTTCCGGCTGCTCGAATCGAATCGCACAGCAGCCAGATGTGGAGAGAATTCCACCGCCCACCCTCGAATCTGCGGTCTGCCTGCCGACGTTGGTGGGGTTTTGCTTTTAATTGAACTCAAAATAATAACCATCGTTTATTAAATCAAAACAACAATTAATTGGTCCGTTCGAATCGAAGCTTTATGTGGAATGCTAATTGGATGGATTTCTTCTGTGTTCAGTCGGTTTCTACTCAACAAGCGACCAGTTGTTGGAGGAGGTGGCGATGGCGAGCAGGAGATTTGAGAAATCGTACGCCGCCGCAGTTTGCATTTGGAGACCACCCACGTTGGAATGGGAAATGTGGTTCAACTCCGGGCAATTTTTGCGCTCACTGTAAACATTTGTGAGCAGATTTTGGTTTCGATTTGAACTGACCCAGGAATAGGTGTTGTCATAGGTGAGGAAAAATGGTTCTAGAGATTAGTTGAAAGCGGTTAATCCATCAAGCGTGTTTCGTCCGAGAGCGAGTTTTGGAGTGACAGATAGGCAATTAAACTGGCGACAGAAGCAATTTGTTGGTTGCGATAAGCATCCACCGCTTGTTATTAACGGGGATATCTCCTTTGTTCATGACTAACGACTTATGGAATCTGTATATTGAGCAATTCGGAACATGAATTTCGTTTCTATTGAGAGGGCAACATTTTATGATGGACGTGAAGTGGTTGATTCCTGAACTGGCCAATGATATTAACTTGTCTTATCATTTTTGAGCATAAGGAAAAGCGAATTTTAATGGTTTCCTTCAAAAAGGTATTAATGGGAGACGACACACAGAAGGGGAGGTCACACAAATGGAAAGACAAAACCTCATAACTCACAAAATTAAGTTGCTCATGAGAATAATATATATCTTTTGGCATAATTTGTTTTGATCTAGATCACACATTTTTGATCCAGATAGGCTCTATCTTCTGAAAGATGCACGCTAACAAAGCAAAATTAGCAGCAAACTACAAAAAGGTTTGCATTTAAAAAAAATTGACAAAAATTGCCAATTTTTCATGGGTTTACCTTAACCTGCACTGACAAAACTATCCATGCAGCATCAATCATATTAACCCATGAGCAGGGATGCCAATGTTCCAGTTTAAACTGGATTCTTCCAGTTTTTTTCACGGGATCCAGTCAAACAGTTAAATCTTCAAATCTTCCAGTTTTTCTGACTTTTGTCCAGTTTTTTCCCGATTTTTTTTTCACAACCCTGTTTGCTTTACCCATTAATTGAAGGACATTTTTTAAATGTGGAAAGATTCCTATTCCCTAAAAAAGGCTGCGGTTTTTAAGCGTTTATAAATCAACTTTCTCTATCCGTCAACTGCAGCTTTTTGAAGTTTTATCGACGCCCACTAGTGAATCATTTCAATTAAAGAAGTGTGAACAAGAGGGAAACAGATTAGTTGGGAGAACAAAGACGATAAGTATCAAGATACTGATAATGAATTCCGCGAACTTAGAAACATCGACTTTGATGATTTGAAGCATGAAAATGATGCCACGTTGTTTTGGGGAAAAGTTTTAGCATTGAAAAGATTTGACATATCATTTGCTTTTCCGAATCTACGGAATTTAATAGCAAATTTATCAATTCTTCCTCAGTCATCTGCGACGGTGAAAAGAGTTTTTTTTTTCGTTTACAATATAAACAAAACTAAAATTTGAAACAGGTTTAGGACAAACATGATGAAGGGAATTTTGGCAACCATACATTTGGTTACCTTCAATCAGGAAAAATCAGGAAAACTTAAAAAAAAATCAACACATAAAAGCCAGAACAGTGAATATATGTTAATGTTATTTGGGTTAAGTAATATTTGTGAAGTTTAAATATTGGGTGTACAATAACCAGGTCACACCAGGTTTAAATAACCAGGTGTACAAATAAATATATATTTTTTTTTTAAATTCAGTTACAGTCTTGGTTTAGGTTTCATTTGTTTACACATAAATGATAAAATCTGATTTTAAAATAACACCACGAATGCTTTTAACAGTTTTTAAAATCTATTGAAAACAAACAAATTATCTTTTTTTCTTCCTTGTGTATTATTCGTTGCAATTCCTTTTTATTGGTGTCGGCCCACAAACAACCCCACTATCTCGCAGGAGGACCATCGTGATGATGCTGCTGTCCCAAGCACCACCAGGACTTTCGGCTTTTGTATTTAGAGTCCTGGGCGCACTAACAAGACGGTGACTCAGCCGCTCCTAACATGGAGAACAGACACTGTTTTGAGCCGCCCCTAACATGGAGAACAGACGCTCAAATGGGTGAAGGCTTGGACTTTTACCCTTATTTTTAAAAAACGGGGTGGCTCGCTTTTGTCAGGGCTGCTTTCGGATATTGGTGGGTTGGAAGAAACTCAACAGAGTCCAACAACTGCTCAGTCTCCCCACATCCTAAACAGTCCCCGCCGCTCGTCCGGGGCTACTTTCTTGTGTATTCAGTAGCAGTCCATCATATCTGATGGAACCCCACCATCCGCGAACCGTGGACCCGCCGGGTTGCTTGCAGCTCAGCCCCGTAGAGTCTTCACCTACTTTACGGTCTTCCCGGCAGTGGAGTACAGGAGGACGGACTATGGAGGCGAAGGATGAACCATGAGCTCACGCAACTCGCCGGCCAACCCAGTATTCATAAGGTGGCAAAAGCTGGAAGGATACTCTGGGCAGGACATGTTGCGAGAATGCCGGGCAACTATCCTGCAAAAATGGTGTTCGACGGGAATCCGGTTGGTACAAGACGACTTGGGGCGTAACGAGCAAGATGGTCAGACCAGGTGGAGCAAGACCTAGGGGCTATAAGGTGCCCAAGGGATTGGAGAGGAGCAGCCAGACCCTGAGCGACAAGAAGCTCCAAAGGATGCTGAAGAGGAAGACCGAGGGAAAAGTGGTTACATCGCTGCTTGCGCTTGGCCGGGAGGTCGGTTCAACCGACCAAACAGTGAAAAAGTATCTGGTGAACATGAACATACATGTCAGGAAGCGGAAGTCGCATCCACTGGTTTCGGAGCTGCAGGCAATGACGCAGCGGCGGCGGCTGAATAAAATGGTCAACTAGATTTTCCCGGCGACTCACGACGTGGCGGTGGTGATGGACGACAAGACCTATCTCACCCTGGATGGCAAAGACTGGCAGGGCATTTCGTATTGTACTTCCCCCTCGAAGGAAGTGAGCTCCGAGGTGAGGGTCATTTCACAAACCAAGTTCCCCAAGAAGGTGCGGGAGATGTCAAAGCCGCTCTTCTTTCGCTCCGGACTGGCCGTGAACGGGAAAATTTATAGTATGAAATGCCTGCTGGAAGTTGCGTCGTTCATCAAGAAATACCATAAGGGCGAAGACGTGGTGTTCTGGCCAGATCTGACGTCCCCCCCCCCAACCCTTGGGGGGGGAGGGGGGGTATATTTATTTTGGTCCCCAATCACCGAACCCCCCCACCCACCCCCCCCCCCCCCCCCCCAAAAAATTCTGGGCCACCCCGAAACGTAAGATCTACTCCAACAATTTTGTCGCAAAAACTGAGGAGAAAGTTGTCGTGATCCGGTGTTTGTTTTGTCCCTTTTGTTGACACCGTGACGTTTTTCGTGAAGGCCGTTAGGCCGTCGGCTGCCCACGTGCACGGTGCTATCTTCTTTTTGAGTTTGGTGCGGCGTCTTACTGGATCAACTTTCGTTGATGGGCCGCTGCTGTCGCTCTTCGGATTAGTTTTAGCCTTGCCCTTTTGGCTGGCTACTGTTGTTGCTTCATTCATTGCTCTTTGGTACTGCCCGTTGGTCTGCGCTCTGCGCCGTCCGATTCCAGACTGAGCCGGCCGGTGCTTGTCAACTGTTTATATACACCGGCTGCTGCTAATTTTCGGATGTCTGCCTTGGCGGGTAGGCTGCTGCTGATTTTCGGATGGCTACCTTGCTCCTTGGTAGGCTGCTGCTGCTTCTATCGTTGGTCCGCACTCTACGACGTCCGTTTAAGGAATGAGTTTGCAAACGCAGTGTGCTTTACTTATATAGCCATTGGCTTCCCCGCTCCAACCAATCAGAGCCATCGTAGCTGAGAACGAACGAAAAGGGAAACAACGAAGAGGGAAACAACGAAGGGAAAAACAACTTCTTTTTTTGCAAGGGGAGAATGACATTTCTATTTCCTAGAGCTTCCACATTTTTTATGATGAAAACAATCAATTTGTTTGTAATATTGATTTAATGCACAGAAATTTCCCCCCCCAGGGGGGAAAACCATTTTTCCCCCCCAGGCGGGTTTCCAATGAGAACCAACCCTTCCACATTTTCATCTCTCTTTTTTCGCCGATAATTCATTTTTCTCTCTCTTGCATATGCGAAATATCGCTCTCCAAAATTCAACGAAAATATTTTCTCATGTCATATTTTTCACTGAAAACATGCTACCTATATTGTATATGAGGAGCAAAAACCGAAAATAAGGCCAAGCCGGTGTACACTGGTACCGCCAAGGACCATAAATGAAAAACTGGTGTATGGACCATAAAGGATAAATGAAGACTGGTGCATTTTCAGGTGTCAAAAAGTAAGTGAAAAAATAATTATCGGCATCAAGGATTCACTGAAAGAAACGATTTATCAGCTACTCATGCTCTCCGAAAATTATAAATCGCCGTTGCTTTTCTCGCGAAAACTGCTGTGACCGTATAATAGTCGCTCGCTTCTCACATTCTCATCTGTTTCTCCAAGCGGGTGAAAAAGGACGTTTCTCTTCTCAAGTAGGCGAAAATTTCGGTCTCTGATTTAATGCATTGCTTCCTTCTCCTACAGAATTGATAAATAAAACGAAGAAATAACTCAAAAAAAAAATGCCTACACGCATGGTTTCGTCCGCCATGGCGAATGTTCCAGTTAACTGCCGGAAGGCCACTCGCAAGGGCGTAGAATTTTGTTTTGCAAGTAAGCTTAAATAATTACCTTCCATGGGAAACTTATCAAAACCAATTATCTGTTTACTCACACCAAATATATACACACCAACCTCATTTAATTTTTCATACCCCATTTACACCATTCTTTTTTTTTTTATTTTATCTATATATATGAAAATGAATTTCTGTCTGTCAGTCCGACCCTTATAGACTCGGAGACTACTGAACCGATTGGCGTGAAAATTTGTATGCAGGGGTTTTTGGGGCTGGAGGAGGTACTTATGATGGTTTGAGCCCCCTCCCCTTCTGGAAATGGGAGCTCTCATATAAATGAAACACAAATTTCTGCATAACTCTAGAACTAAAGGGTGTATTCGATAAAAATGGCACACACATATATACTCATCAAAATTAAACTGATTATCGGATTTTCTTGAAATTTTCAGGGAATGAAGAACTACTAATGAGTTTTGATTTACAACATTTGTTTTATTCAATTTCGTCTCCCATCCCGAATGCCCGCACCTTCCTTTTCACTCCACCCATCAAATTTTGTACAACCGATTTTCCCAATGTTTTTGTTGTTTTTACCCAAATTTTCTTCAATTCTAGCTCTGTTTTTATAGTTTTCTGATGTTTGCGAAGTTTCGTTTTCATAATTGCCCAGAATTTTTCAATTGGACGAAGTTCCGGTGAATTTGGTGGGTTCATATCCTTTGGCACAAAATTGACTCCGTTGGCTCGGTACCACTTCAATACGTTTCGAGCGTAGTGGCAGGATGCTAGATCAGGCCAAAACAGAGTTGATCCTTTGTGCTTCTTAATGAATGGCAAGAGACGCTTCTTAAGGCACTCTTCCGTGTAAATCGCACCGTTTATTGTTCCGGAAGTGATGAAGGGAGCACTTATTTCACCACATCCGCAAATCGCCTGCCAGATTAGAAACTTCTTTGCAAATTTCGATAGTTTCTTCTTTCGAACATCCTCCGGAACATCGAACTTCGACTTGGCAACGAAATATTCTTGCCCAGGAAGTTGACGGAAGTCGGCCTTGACGTATGTTTCGTCATCCATCACGATGCAACCGGATTTGGTGGGCAGCTTCGTGTAAAGTTTCCGGGCGCGGGTTTTCGCAGTGATGTTTTGTTTTTCATTCCGGTTTGGGGCTTTTTGCACTTTGTAAACATGTAACCCAGCACGCTTCATGGTTTTCTGCACAAAACCGACTGACAGCTTAGACTTTTTAGCGACATCTTTAATTGACATGTTTGGACGGTTCTTGAATTGTTGTAAGACTTTCCTGACCATTTTACTGTCCATTGGACCACTTTTACGACCACTCCCTTCCTTCCTTGTTGTATTTGCAATTCCAAGCCTTTTAGCAATCCACCGGTGGGACGCCCCTGGATTTTGATTGTGAGTGCACAAAATTTTCTCACGGACAATTTCGACGACATGACTGGAACTACTGAATGTATAACTATGAAACTTGGCAGATGTAAATAATACACTATGGATAAGATCTACTCAAATTTCTAGGTTTTTTACTCATGCGATTCAAAAGTTACAGAAGATTTTCTGTGTGCCATTTTTATCGAATACACCCTTTAATCAAGCAAATGGAACCAAATTTGGCATTTAGAGGTTTTCGAAGGCTAATTTTTTTCTATTGTAGTTTGAGACCCCTCCTCCATTGAAAAGAGGGGCTCTCATAGTTTCAACCAAACATTAGAATTAGCCCTATTTTTATGAAAATTTGTATGCAGGGGTTTTTGGGGCCAGGGAAGGTTCTAAAGATGGTTTGAGACTCCGCCTTTTTCAGGAAGGAAGGGCTTCCATACACAAATTTCTGCATAGCTCGAGAACTAATCAAGCAAATGGAACCAAATTTGGCATGTGGGGGGTTTTTGGAGGCAAGAAATGTTTCTATGGTGGTTCGAGACCCTCCCCCTCTGGAAAGGGGGCTCTCATACAAATGGAACACAAATTCCAACCAACCATGCGAATTATCCTTTCTGTTATGAAAATTTGTGTGCACGGAATTTTGGGGCCGGCGAAGGTTCTTATGATGGTTCGAGACCCCTCCCTCCTCTGGAAGGGGGAGGGGGGCTTCATACAAATGGATCAAAAATGTCTGCAGAACTCGAAAACTAATCAAGCAAATGGAACCAAATTTGTCATGTGAAGGTTCTTAAAGGCAAGAAATGTTTCTATGGCGGTTTGAGACCTCTTCCTTTTCTAAAAGGGCGGGCTCTCAAACAAATGAAACACAAATTTCAACTTAACAAGACAATTATCCAGGCAACGAAAACACAAAATGTGTATTTGTATGTGTAAGAAGCATGTTCTGATAGAAGTTTGAACCCCTTCTTAGTCAAGAAAGGGGGATGCTTTAGCTACTCTCAGTACTTCATTATGCACAAGAAGTGAATCCAAGGTTATGCAAGAAGAAATTACGTTCAGACTGGCAGTATACGGCGTAGTGTGAAGATAATTTTTTTGTCTATGAAATGCTTCTACACAGAAAGAAAAACCGTGGTAGAAACTACCGACCCGAGGGTTAGAAACGAACACCTACGTTTAATTTTGCAGAATTTACACACATTAGCAAACGAAAATATTTTAACAAAACTCATTCCGAAAAACAACCAAAAACGCGCCAGTTCAATTAAATTTTCATTTATTTAGTTGCAAGCGAAGTTATTTTATTTTTGATTTGGTTAAATAATGTTTCATTAACAATTGCCTCAAAGTTTTGGAATGCAAGAGATCAGAGCTTTGCCCCGATAATTACGAATATCAAATTTCTTACCAGACTTAAAAATAGGCACTAGATATGAGCTCTTCGATCAGTGCTTATTAGGCTGAGTCAGGGGCCACATTCCGTACTTGTAACCATTTTTTTTTTTTTTTGATGAATAAATTCATCATTGTTGATTTTACTTATCGAAACACAATTTAGAAATGAAGATAAAGAATTGCGGGTAAACTTAATGGATATGATTGCTAACAGGTTATATATCAACTGTTTTGCTCAGGTATTTGCTACCGGAATCGAGCAAAATGTCTTAGTTATAAATGTACGCTCATATTTCTAAAGTCGAAAGTTTGCCTCGTTCTCACTTTATGGAATAGATAGTAGTCGGTGAGGATCACCTACTTGACGTATGTATTCGTAAAATAAACATGTTTTAAATTTGATTAAAATATTGATATTTTTGTTGGAAATGTCTACACAAAATTCTATCATATAATGAATTATGGAGAGTGTGAGCTGTTTAGTAGAATACCTGTAACTAGAAAATAAGAAGAATGATTAGTAATTTCCATTTAATTCCAACTACCTTTATTGCTCTCGGTTTCACAGACGCGGCCTGATTAAAGTTCATTTTGGGTATCTGCTGCTTCCGGTATGACTGGAGTCCAAGTCGCTCTTTTGCACGCACCACGTTAGACGTCGCGGTCCCTATCTTTTTCGCCACTACTCGAACGGAAGCCAACGGTTTCTGCTTAAATGCATCCCTGACCTTCTTTCCAATAGCAGGACTCACACGACCGTATATCCGACCTCTCCTCGGTGCATCTTCAAAAGTACATTGTTTTCCATATTTTCTAACTGCAGTTCGTACCGCTCAGACACTCACACCTTTTTCCTTGGCCAATTTTCTTAAAGAGATTCCACTCACAGTGCAACATTCGTGTATGTTCCTTTTCCTCTGCTTCGGAGTAAGACCACGCATTCTGAAAGTCAATCAGACCCTATTTTTTATGCTATGACGTCCAGAAATGTGTAAGCGAATGGACCCTGCCAGAATTATTTGAAAAATTTCATTAAATTCATATTGACCGTTAACATTAGGTGTGCATATAATTTCTGGGACGGTCTATACTACATAGTTATAATAATGATCCTCTTGCACTATTCATCAAAACGTTATGTATATGGAGAGTTTGATTGCTATTTCTTGCTTCACTCTTTGCCTGTCTCTTAATATAATCAATGCCTCTAGACATGACCAGTCCTGAATTTCCAGCAGCGAGCATTTTTATAGCCGTGCATTTTCCAGACTTCTCCTAACCATTCCTCACAGTGCAAAACATTCTCGAGGTGGTCACCGCAGTTGTCGTCAAGAACATCTGCGCAACCGTCGACGTCTTCGTGGTCAGCCACCGTTCAGTCGTCATCACACATTTCACGGTCCATTGCAACGATCCAGACGGCACGAATGAACTACTCCGTGGCCCACTTTTGAGATAGCCGTCCAAATGTCAACTCCAATAATTAGAGTTTCCTTTTTCAATTAATTTTCACCACGTCAAGAACACCGTAACTCATTCCAGGCAGCCAGGACCACACACCGTGATCCGTTCGCGGGTTCACGGGACGACGATGACGTTCCTGTACTTACAATTGCGCCACGCTTCTTTGCTCCTTGACGCGTAAAGCCACCCGCGAAAACCTGCGAGCCGCTCGGAAAATTCGCTTAATTACTGACGTGAAGCACATGTGCGGGCAGGAAGCGCAGAGCACAATCCCAAGAGCATGTCTCAATTCTTTGCGATTCCCGAGAAAGGCCCACCAGTTCAACACACGACCGAAAGTCACCGTGGTTAATTAATCCGTTTTCGCCGGTGCTCTTAATTTCAAATTATCTACACATACACGCAGTGAGGATTTCGAACGTCAGTTCGGATCAACCGAAAGCGTCCTGTCGGTCCGAATCGCTCCAGAACCGTGTAGCGTGTCAGCGGCGATGTCTTCGAGCGCGGCAGTTCTGGTTAGGATCGAACCACCTATGCCACACACGATTCCCGAGCGACACTTGCATAATTGTTACGCTCAATTAACAATTATTTAAAATGTTAATTAAAATCAAAATATCAGGCAAGGGCGTTTTCGGCGGCGGTGGCAAGGTGAGGGACGTCACAATTTAGTGTGTCATTGCGCGTCCATTCAGACGAAACGACGACGTCTTCGTCACCGTGGCCGACGAGGGCAATATGCCATTTCTCGAGTCGTTCAGTTGATTTACAATTGGCATAATGAGGAACTCTGCTGTGTAGAAATTTGCTGCATTTATTTGTTAAAAAAAAACAACAACAGACTACCCACCGCGGAGCAATCATCCATCAAAGTGTTGTAATATCGAAGATTAACATGTGTTCAGAAGACTGTATTTGCATAACATTACCTATCTGATACGAAAGCAGACGAACAAAGATAAAGCAAACATATCTACATAGACGCTAAATGTTTGAACAAGTCAACTGAAGAATGACTCAAGTGATGCCTCCAAGAGCTCTCTTTCTTTCACCTCCATCTACGGAAAGCATGTTTTCTCTTCCGAAGTGCTCAGTGCTCGTGGTATTTATTCTACCAAATCACGTATAAATCAACGCAAGCACAACAACCAACAATCGTTCATTCGGTTGATACCATTCTGTCTTCTGAAAAAGCGCGCTCGACGATCCATTCTGTGTGCGTGTCTTACATGCCCTCGATAGATGTTCAATAACAGAAAGTAACAAAAGAAGTAGGTACATACAACTGGGAAACAACAACAGAAGGCTAAGAAAGGGGAAGAAATCCTCCGAACGAATGAATGGAGCATACGTGTGTGAAGTGACACTTCAAACATCATCCAATAAATCACCTCGAAGAAAGGTGGAATAACAATGAACATGGATTTTCTGAGTTTTCCTCTGAAGAGTTTACCCTTCCTCGTTCATTAGGTGAAGGATGATTTCTTCGGAACAGGTCTTGAAGATTTGGAATTTTATTAATCGAAAACAATTTCCAGCAAAAGAATGACTAATCGTCCAAGAATCGCAGCGAAGAAAATTTTCGTCCGATCCAGAAAAGAAAAGAAAAATTCGCACCATGGGTGGTCCGGTCCACTTACCCAGATTTATTCAAATTTTTCCCAACGCGCGACCGTCCGTCGTTTGATCGGTGTTCGATTCCGCAACTAACAGACAACCGAACTGATGATACGGGCTTCCAGGGGGAAGGATTGAAATGAGAAGAAATTCAAACGCCACGTCCATCCACCATCGCATCTTGGATTTGTTTTTTTTTTTTTTTTGCTGTTGTTATTATTGGACCAGATTCCGCAAGGAAGGGCCCCGGCAAATGGGAATATTATCGCAGTTTCTGCTTGTGCACCTTTCGACATCGATAATTTCATTTTGTTATGCTCTGCCGAACTCCCTACCCTTCATTGTATTTTTCAAGATCTGTTTGTTTTTCGTCCCCCTTATTTTTCTTTTATTGATAATTCATTTTTATGGTCGTTTTCATTTCGAGTTCTCGCCTTTTTTTTCGATCTTTGATGCAATCTTCAGTCGTTCAGGACAGTGTTTAGTAGGTTTTGTATTTGGTAGAATTAGCTAAAATTAAGGATGCACTTGTTCAAAGTATTGCTAGGGATACTAAAGGCTCAAACGTAATGTGGACGGAAACGGAACGGAAACGGCAAGTTTAACAGTTGTCGCAAATTATGTCGATATGTCCAATTGGAATCAACTTGGATCTGATAAGTTTTCTATCCGACAAGTAGGTAAAGTCAGATTGGGCTCTTCCGCTACCGTTGCCGCTCCGCTTCCGTTATCACTGCGTTCGAGCCTTAATGGGACAGGCTGACGATTTCAAAAGCAACTGAAATTTCAAAAATGGCTTCAGTAGCCAGCGTCGGTGTAAACAGTCTTTAAGGGGTTATATAAACAATAATGTTTAACTGTTAACGACATTAAAGGGGGAGTCAACAAACATTGCGTCCTCAATAGACATCCTCAGTGCGTAAAAAGAGCTATAATGTAAACAAATCAACTTATCCTGACAACCAATGCCTACTGTGATTCTATTCCGTCGGATCAAAATTGACTCGGACTCGCGGATTTAAACTGCGCGGTGTAAACCGCGTATACCGCCGAGTAGATGTCGCTACAGAGATAGTTGTCAACGTAACTGATGACCCTACATTCATCAAACGCATTATAACTGGTGACGAGACGTAGCTTTATGAATATGACGTTGAGACTGCCCTACAATCTAGCAAATTGCTCACCGAAAATGAGCCGAAACCAAAAAAAATACGACAAAGCCTGTTAAAAATTAAAGTGATTCTGATCGATTTCTTCAATTTCCGTGGTATGTTTAAACATAAATTTGTTCCAGAGGGTTAAACCGTAAATAAGGTGTACTTTTTTGCCGTTTTGAAGCGTCTACGTGAAGAAATGCGTCGTTTTCTGAACTTTGAGAGTTTGTTCGTAGCTTTTAACCATTTATTTTAAATATTTCGTTTTAGAGATAGCGGCGCTCCAAGTGGTCAGATATGCGATTTTTTTTATGAAAACAGTTCGGCTCAGTTTTTTTTTCACAGTTTAAAACTAACGTAACTTACCTTACCAATCAGACCAACACAAGTGTGGCCTCTGGGGCACACAGAAAATGTCTCCATTGTATTCGGTCCATGGCTGTACCTCGCCAGCCTTGCTGTCTGCGGAGGGTTCGCAGGTCACCTTCTACTTGATTGATCCACCTTGCTCGTTGCGCGCCTCTTCTTCTTGTACCCGCTGGTTCGTTTTCGAGAATCATTTTCACAGGGCTGTCGTCCGACATTCTAACGACATGCCAAGCCCATCGTAGTTGACCGATTTTTGCGATGTGTACGATGGGAGGTTCTCCCAGCAACTGATGCAATTCGTGGTTCATTCGCCTCCTCCACTTCCCGTCTTCTATCTGCACTCCACCGTAGATCGTACGCAGCACCTTCCGTTCAAAGACACCAAGGGCGCGTTGGTCCTCCACTAGCAATGTCCATGTTTCGTGGCCGTAGAGAACTACCGGTCCAATCAATGTTTTGTAGATGGTCAACTATGTAGTTCGTGCTAGGAGGCTAACATGGTAGATGGTCAACTATGTAGCTCGGCGAACTTTGTTCGATCTCAGCGTCCTTCGGAGTTCCAAATAGGCACGATTGTCAGCCATAATGCGCCTATGTATTTTTTCTGCTGGTGTCGTTATCGGCGGTCACCAATGAGCCCAGATACTCGAATTCGTCTACTACCTCGATTTCATCACCGTCGATCTGAACTCGTGGTAGGAGGCTAACATTGTCTTCTCGTGAGCCTCGTCCTTTCATGTATTTTGTTTTCAACGCATTAATCACAAGCCCAATCCTACCAGCTTCAGCCTTAAGTCTGATGTTCGTTTCCGCCATCGTCTCAAAGTTACGTGCTACGATATCAACGTCGTCGGCGAAGCCAAATAGTTGGATAGACTTCCTGAAGATCGTGCCACTCGTGTCTATCCCAGCTCTTCGAATCACACCCTCCAATGCAATGTTAAACAACAAACACGACAATCCATCACCTTGCCGTAACCCTCTCCGAGATTCGAAGGGACTCGAGATTGCCCCTGATACTTGGACGACACATATCACTCGATCCATCGTTGCTTTGATCAACCGCGTCAGTTTTTCCGGAAATCTACTATTCGTGCATGATCTGCCATAGCTGGTCTCGATCGATTGTCTCGATCTTGATTTGAAATCGATAAAAAGATGTTGTGTGGGCACGTTGTATTCGCGACATATCTGCAGCACTTGCCGAATTGCGAAAATCTGGTCCGTGATAGCGCGGGCCCCATGAATCCCGCTTGGTATTGCCCCACGAACTCCTTTGTAATTGTTGACAGGCGGCGGCATGTCGCCCTTTTTATAGATGGTACACACTATTACTTCCATCGAATCCTCCGATAAACATTGCTCCTCCCAAATCTTGGTAATTACCCAGTGCAGCGCTCTGGCCAGTGCTTCACCACCGTATTTTAATAGCTCGCTTGGGAGTTGGTCAGCACCCGCAGCTTTGTTGTTTTTCAACCGACCAAATTCCTCCTCAACTTCCTGAAAGGTTGGGGTCAGGGTCCTGTCATCTTTTGCGCGTGTACATCGTTGATCCCATGGCTTGAATTGCCGTAGAAATGATTTTCCGGCTATGAGCCAATCTCTGTCCCGAGTCAATTGGCAGTTCCTTGACTCATGCTCCACTATCGATGAAGCGGTAGATTTTTTTGACGAGGTTGTGTCCCGGGCTATATCAGATTTTGTACCGCTGACGAGACCTGCTCGTAAACCTTCTTGGTCTAATGCTCATTTACGGTACCTGAAACGTGTGAGATCGAAGGCTCTTTGTAAGTACTGCAAAACTCGAAATCAATACACCAAGCGAATTTTCTCTACAGCTAGTACCCAATACCGAATGTACAATCGTCTTCTCTACAGTATGTCCCATAAAAAAATGCGAAAGTTTTCAATACTTATTTTTGAGTAGCTTTAAATATTATTTTTACTGTTTTAATGCATGTGTGTAAACATCTGACTGTATACTCTGAGACGATGTAAACAAAACAGTAGTTCGCGAGTAACAAAGTTGAGGAAAAAGTACGCAAAGAGGTTGTGACTAGTTTGCTGCTCGCCCAAAAGCCCGTAAAACAAATTGCAACGATTGGGGGATGCCACCTGTCTACCGTTTACCGTATCCAACGTTCACTCTTTGATGGACCACGTCCACGGAAGCCGGAAAGTGGCCGTCCACGGTCCGTTCGCACACCGAAGGTCATCAGATCAGTGAGAGACAAAGTGGGGCGAAATCTTATCAGATCGATACGTAAATTGGCTAAGAAAGCCGATATTTCAAAAACTACCCTGCAACGGTTGGTCAAAGATGACTTGAAATGTTCTTTCAGGGCAAGAGTAAAGCGCCACCTTGTAACGGACCGAATCAAACAACTGGCTGGAGCGCTTGAAACGTTTGGTGTCAGCATCTAAAAAGAAGCATACACTCATCGTATTCTCCGATGTGAAAATGTTCACCATCGATCCCGTATCTAACACACGTACAGACAGGTTTATTTCGCCGAAGAAGATTGAGGATGTTCCAGAGAACGAGAAATTTAAATTTACAATCAAACATCCGGCCGGAGTCATGGTTTTCGGGGCAGTTGCGTCCAATGGCTTGAAAATGCCTCCAGTATTTATCAAAGCTGGATTAAAAGTTAATACCGAGGATGAAAGCCAACTTTGAAGCACACCAACACGTCATTTTCCAACAGGACGGAGCACCGTGTCAAACCTCAAAAAGAACTCAAGCATGGCTGAAGGAAAACATGGAATTTGTAACGTTGGGCGTTGTATAATATTTTTTGGTTCAGGTTCATTCGCTTGAATTCTTTAGAACTATTATGAATTAGGTTGAATTAGGTTTGATAAGATTTAAATCGTATACCAAATGTAAATATTGACAAAATAGGTTAGGTTAGATTCGCTACAAATTTATTTCACATGTCGACTGGTTTGTGCCTCGGCTAAGTTGAATGCTATAAAAATAAGAAATGCAACAATGGCTCCAAACTATGAAATGAGAAAAGGAAAAAGGAATCTTTATTCGCCGTGCGGATTGTTTGCTGGCGCTTTGATTAAGCATAAAAGATAATTGTTTGATCAACATTTCTTAGTGACAAGAGGGTTTAAGCTCGATCATTTTGCAACGATACCGGCTGGAGAACAGAAGTTATCGCGTAATTTCGGAAGTCTTTTTCTAAATAAGTGAAACGTTGTTTCTAAGAGATACGTACCAAAGGTACTCAAAAGGAAGAGTGATTTTTTTTAGTGAGTCCGCTAAGGCCCGCCTTTCGAGATAGTTAAACGGAGGGGAGTGAAGTTCGCAAGTCTGGTGTGCGAAATTTCACCCGACGGTCGCCAATAATCCGTCGTAATTCCACGAATCGTTACAACCTCTGTGGAAAGGTTACCAAGAGCGCGGTTTTGTGATTCGTAGCCAAGTGTCGTACACTAAACCGGACCTTACCCGAAATATAGGAGTCTCCCTTAACCCCGCTCGGTCATAGCGGAAAGGTACGCGAAGCCGGGTCGCTTGGGAAAGCGGACCTCTATATTGAAGGAGACGGTCAATTCCGGACGAATCTCGACAAATTTCGAATCGGAAACTTTCCGTCCAGCCACCACTCCCTCCGCATCTGTAATTCGGCCATACTCCCCGAGCTCGTCTGCCATCGCTGGACGCCATTTCAGCAGAGACAGCGGTCAAGCTTCGACCCCGCCATCATCATCGGGATTCGTCGCCATCTACATCGTTGTCGTCGCCATCTTATTCGCCAGTACCCCGCCGGCATCAGCCTGTCATCGAGAACTCGCCAAAAACCTGCGCAAGTATGTGGAAACCTTTTTTCATGGCCATGATTGTTTCCCAGTGAATATTTCCCGTAACCGAATATTCTGTCCAAAGCGAATGAGTCGCGAATAACCGGGAAATAAATTTATTTTATTATTTTATGATTTGAAGTACTGAGTTTGAATTCATTTTCGTTTTGGGCAGTTCCGATAGAGTTGACTCCTCCTAAAATCCGTTTTCGTTTGTCGTTCCGTTGTTTTCAATAGCAGGCTTCTCTTCTCCCGTTCCTGCTAATCTGAGCTAACCCATTCGGATTGAGCGAGTTCAAATTTGTTTTTTTTTTTTTTTTCAGTGAGAGGGGGAAAACAAGTAAGATTTATTGGTTTTTTTCCTATTTAGTGTTTTTTTAAAATAGAGGGGAAAAACCTTTTTTATAAAAAAAAATCAATGAGGTTGTGTATTACACACGACCGGTTGACGTAGACTACGTTAAACCATTTGATTAGTGTCTTTAGTTTCGTAGCGGAACATTGCAACGTAGGTACTGACTCCGAGGATCGGTACATGGTCGTTTCGGAGGGTTTTCTGTTTGTTCGATTTTACCGCGCTTCCGAAATTTGCGCATACGGTTGACATCAAATCGATTAGACATCGTACTTATTCTCACTTTTAGTTTCTTATTTCTTGCTAGAAGTAAAACTCTAATCCAACGCGAATCGTAAACACAACAGAATAACTATTCATTACAGTTCTAACTGGAATGTGCAAAGAATTTTACTACGGAATATTATGTTCGAGAATTAAAACGTTGTTCGTGATAGGGAGTTTCTTGATACTTGCAGGAACGCAACATTCCTTACAATTTTCCAACCCCGATTGATAAATATGTACGCGAAAATATATATCTTTTATTTAAAATTTTAATATCCTTGCATAAATAAAATGGCAATCGTAAAAACATCTAGGTTAGTGCAAAAATCTCTGCTCAAAATTAAATCAATCAAGTAACGATCGAATTATTATCGACCGGTGTATCAATTCCCCTTGACGGCCGCCATGTATAAATTATGCACATTGCTCAAGGTATGCGACGACAAGAAAACTACAATTTATTTAGCCACCGCTCTCTGCCAATTGGTAAGAAAAATTCCAATCAAACAAACTCTCTCATTGGAACATTAATCAAACTCTCATCATTGGAATGGTCGTCCTGAAAAGGACGGATTTGTAATAATCCGCTTAAAAATTAAATCCTTCTCGATGTTTTCACGCAGCAGGTTATTTCTGCCGAGCAGATTGTGCTTCAGATAGAGCAGGCTACCAAGAATATCACACACACTCAGGCACCTTATTTAGCTCCTCGTGGTGGCGCCCACCGGCTGGCAACTTATCATCACCGGCTTGGGCAACTGACTGCCTAGCACACCACTGCAAATTAGTGGCTGCCTAGCAACAGCCTGCAGCGCAATCAACTACCTGTCCACTGGTTGGTTGCCACTGCACCTTCTATGGTACGTGCCACCACCAGCTGCCAAATCCAAATTGGCGCTTTGCTGCTCCGCACTAGAGGCTTCGCGCCATCGAAGTTGCCTCCAGAGCTCATGCCATCGCCAGCTGCTCATCCTCGATGGTTCGTTGGTCTACCCAGCTCCAGTACTGCGACACTAATGAGTAAATTTACTGCTACTAAATTTGTTTTTATTTCCAATCTTTGTCCTATAAACTAATTTACATTGTAAAGAGTTTTAGCCCAGTGGGCTCTTCAGCTTTGTTTTAATAGGTTTTATGTGTTTTAAGTGTTTGATGTTCTTTATGTTTTAATTAGTTTAGCAGTTCAGCCCTTGCGGCATTGTTTGTTAAAATTTGATAACCTACCTAATCTACAACTAAAACTAAAATTTGAAAAATCCTAGGGGTGGGGAACCAGATTCCGGATGACCTGGTGATCCGATGTCAGGCAGCGTGCCCTGTACCGATTGATAGACTCGCTAAAGCGATCGTCGAGCATTTTTATCTCGGCCAGACGGTGGACCTCAGATGTTCTTGTCCTCGGAGGGGTGTTCAGGATCATCCTGAGGAACTTATTTTGAACACGCTGAAGCTTCAGGTGATGTGTTTTTGCGCAACTCTCCCAGATTGGCATGCCGTACTCGATGACTGGAAGTATGATTTGCTTGTAGACAGCAAGCTTGTTTTTCAGGGATAATGTAGACCTTCGGTTGATCAATGGGTACAGTAGCTTCAACAGAACGTTACACTTTGTGACAGTTTTGTCAACCTGCTCCTTGAAAATAAGCTTGCTGTCTATTGTAACGCCAAGATAGACAGCTGATTTGGCCCATTCCACCGTTGTTTTGTTTAGGCTTATTTTACAATCCTCAGGCGGAACAAGTTTGGGAGAGTTGGAGTGTGGAAATAGGATGACCTGGGTCTTTGCCGCATTGATACGAAATGTCACGGAATGTCCTGTCCGTCAGATAGTTTTTAATTATCTTCACCAGAAAGATGGGAAGATTGTATCGATGCAGCTTGTACACCAAGCCATCATGCCACACGTTATCAAAGGCCTTCTCGATGTCGAGAAGTGCCATGGCAGATGATTTCGAAACAGACTTGTTCCGTCTGAGGATGTTAATGACTCGATTAAGTTGTTGAATTGTCGACCGACCACGTCGGAAGCCAAATTGTTCGTCGAGCAAGATGTTCAGCTCGTCGGCAGATGAAAGAAGCCGACGGTAGATCGTTTTTTCAAACAGCTTGGACAACCCTGAGAGAAGGCTGATGGGTCTATAGCTCTTGGAACACGAAGGATCTTTCCCAGGTTTCTGGATGGGTATGACTTTGACTGACTTCCAACACGAGGGGAAGTAGCTAAGTCGGAGACATTGGTTGAAAACCATCGCCAGATGGTTATAGAACTGGGGGCTCAATTGCTTGAGCTCCAAGTTCATGATGTTATCGAAACCTGGGGTCTTCATGTTCTTTGAGCCTTTGATATAAGTAAACAATTCATCAGCTGAGATCTCCAACTCCTATGTGAAATTGTTGGGACTTAGATGGATGTTGGTAATAAGCGCGCTAACGGCAGCTTCGTGTGAACTGACGATGTTTTGTCCGAGATTATGGGAGCTGATGAAGTGTTGACTTATCTCAGCAGCCTTCTCTGCAGGAGTTATCAAGCGATCCTTAGTGCCATTGCGGTCTAGTGGGATCAGCGGTGGAATGGGCCTTGGCTTGGTTTTCAATATTTTTGTCAACTTCCAGAACGGCTTTGCACAATCTGGGAGAGAGCGGATCAGGGGCCACCATTCTGGCCTTAATAATTTTCGCCACTCGATTACAGTGACTTTTTAGCGTTGGCAAACCAGTTCGCTGGTATTGCCTCCGAATGGCGTTTCGCAATTGTATTAAATCTTTAGTGGGTCTATCAATGGGTACAGAGTTGCTAACCTGAGCAATCACCGGTAGGTGCATGTCGAAATCGATGTTGTCGTCAACGTGTTGTCGGAACCTCTCCAACTGGAGCGGTGATAGTTTCGTCTGGTGGTTCGATGCCGGTTGACCGAGGAGCCATCTTCGGCCACCACCGGATAGTGGTCCGAGGTGAGCTCCTGGTGTACGATCGGCTGGGCGATGTTGTTCCCCATGTTGGTGAGGAAGATGTCGATTGTCGAATGGACCCCAGATCTGCTGAACCGGGTGGGAGTATCCGGGCCCAGGACGGTGTAATGTCCCTCTTCCAGGTCTTCCTGCAGAATTATTCCGTTCCGGTTCCGCCGGGTGTTCCCCCAGGTTTCGTGTTTCGCATTTAGGTCGCCGGCGATGATAAATTGCCCCTGCCTCCGAATGAGCTTACGAATGTCGTTCCGTAGGACCGTTGTTGTTCCGTTAGCGGTGCTGGCTTGCTTGGGACAATAAGCCGCGATGATGGTGATAGGGCCGATTACAGTTTCGACCTCGATTCCGATGGCTTCGATTGAATGCAGCTGAAGACTCGGAAGCAGATGGTAGTTGATGTTGTAGCGCAGGGCGATCGCAACTCCTCCTCCACTAGAGCCGCTACGATCAAGTCGCACAATCCGGTATCCTTGGATGAAAACGGTGAGTTCCGGCTTGAGATGTGTCTCGGTGATGATGGCGATGTCGATGGCCTTCCTGTTAAGGAAGTCACCGAGCTCGATTGTTTTGTTCCGGATGGAACAAGCATTCCAATTTACGATGTTGATGGTGCGATTATGGTCCATATTTGAAAATAAATTTCATCGTCACGGATGTGGCGGCTTTGAGCTGTTCTTCCTTGCAGCGGCAGGAACGTAGTTGGCGGTAGAGCTCTTGGATGAACTCGACCATTTGCTCCGAGTCGTAGAGCTGTCCATCGGTGGGTGGTTGCGTG
Organism: Aedes koreicus; assembly: GCA_024533555.2. Taxonomy (NCBI): domain Eukaryota; kingdom Metazoa; phylum Arthropoda; class Insecta; order Diptera; family Culicidae; genus Aedes; species Aedes koreicus. Next base: position 78,671 of record JAHHFK020005664.1, on the reverse strand, counting down.
GAGGTACTGCAACACGGATTGGCGCAGCCTGGAGGAGGAGCCGGCGTGGAGGCGGTGGCAGCTGCCGCGAATCGATGCTGAACGGAGGCTGATGGGCGGTTTACTTGGCGGTGATTCAATGGGATCGGCAATAGATTTGGCACCTAGTACCGGAGCGTCGGGAAATTTTCTTCATCCAGTCGAGGTGGCGGACGGCGTTGCCCAGGCCGCGACTTAGTGGACGCCTGTTTGCGGATCGCCAGAAACTCCGCACGTTTGGGACAGGTTCGGTTGTTACCTTCGTGGTTAGCGCCGCAGTTGGCGCACTTTGGTGGTGTTCCTTCATCCATTGGTGCACAATCCTTGCCGCAACGTGGTTTCATGTGGCAGTTTCAAGTTCCGTGGCCGAATACAAGGCAGTTGCCACACTGCGTCACGTCATGCTTTCTCGGGCGATACCGGTCCCACTCGACAATGACGTTGAAAAGGGCCCGTATTTTCAACAGGTCCGCCATCGTGACGGAACCCTTCTCCAAGTGGACCAGATAGAGTTGGTCCCGATGATTTCCCTGTTGTTGACGTCTGATCGGGAACACCTTCACTGGTTTCAGAGCTGCCGCTTGCAGCTCAGCAATTATTGCCTCCAGAGTGAATTCCGGAAGGCCACGCAGAATCACCTTCAGCGGCTTGTTTCCTGGTGCGTCATGGGTATTAAACTCATGTTTTTTGATAACTAGGTAAGCACCAACAGCACGGTAGTCAGCCTCCGTCGAGCACATGATCTTTGTGCCGGTACTGCACAGCTTGAAAAGCGGTTGAATTTTGATTGCTGCAAGCTCATCCCTGAGAGCAGCGATGTCCTTTGATGTGGTGAAGATCGGGGGGACTTTTACCTTCTTTGATACCTCCTGTACCGGGAGCACGGAAAATTTGTTGCTCGCTAATAGTCGAGCGTTAGGGTCTGCTGGATCGGCGTCGTCTTGGCGTAGTCGCTTGGAGCTGTCGGTATGGCGTCAGGAGCTGATGCCACTGGCGTGGATGTCACCACGTGTTGATTTTTTCGACCCATTGCCACGGCAACAGGTCGAGCGAAAAAACTTGGTGAACTTTGCAGCGCTTGCTTTTGCCTTACCACCACCAAAAGATGAGCAAGCGCAGGTGATAGATCGCGAACCGGACACGCAATCTCGAGAAAGCGGGCGAGAGGGAAACACGGGGGAAACTGAATGATGATGGTGAGTAAATTTGCGAAGGTGTACCCCTTTTATATCGTTCACTGCTGCATATGAGAAACCTCCCTTGCTTACATTTGAAATCTGTGTTAGTAAAGTACAGTGCATTTAGTAAATTTACTCTGAAAAATCGGCATTATAAGACATCACCTTAATTTTTCGTTATTTTCAATAGCTTGAAATTGTTAACGGATAATGTTTGATAATTGAATTGATACGCGGGAAAATTTACAACCGACTGATGTCAACATCTTGAAAATCTATTGAGCATTTATTAAGTTATTAGCGTTTAATTTGTAACGATATTTCGTGACGGTCGCTCATTTTTAGATTTTCAATTGACACCTTACCCTTCCCGTAAGACGTAGTCTACGTCAAAAAACATCGTGAGTATTCTCCGGAACAGTTACCAATTTTGACCAAAGGACATTTGGCCTCCTAGCAGCCCGGACTTGAATCCTTTGGATTACTCAATATGGGAATATGTCCCGGCTAAGGCCTGTGAACGTTCTTACCCCAGTGTTAGCGCCCTGAAAGCTTTCATTATGGCAGCAGGGTAAATGCACCCTTCTTTTTGGGGAAATGCTCCTTAAACTTTGGAAAAATGCTCCTTAGATGCGTTTGCCCGGTATAATGCAATCGGAGGTATTTACCTTCTGGTTAGCGCTTGCCGGTTGTTTTGACGGGTCTTAAGTTTCTTCAAGATTGTATAGCAGAGCTTCGCTCCGCAATCTTGCAGATAGTTTTGACGGGTTTAAATTCCATTTTGACGAGTTCTAATTTAATTTTGAAGAAACTTAATTTCGTTTTGACGGGTCTTAATTTCGTTTTGAAATTCAGAAACTTAAAACCCGTCAAAACTATACAATCTTGAAGAAACTTAAGACTCGTTAAAACACCCGGCAAGCGCTAACCAGAAGGTTAATACCTCCGATTGCATTATACCGGGCAAACGCATCTAAGGAGCATTTTTCCAAAGTTTAAGGAGCATTTCCCCAAAAAGAAGGGTGCATTTACCCTTTGCCCTTTCATTATCAAGGCATGGAATTCGATGGCTGACGCATACATTGAGAAGGTATGCTCTCGATTCCGTCCCCGCTTTGGGGACCCAATCAATAAAAATCCCCACTTCACATTTTAATTCACACAATCCCGAATTTCAGCAATTTAAGCCTTTGACGACATCGGAAACATTCAACCTAATGAACATTTTAAACATCACCGCTGCGGTTTCAGCACTGACAGTCGCTGCAGTTGGTGTGAAATCTCACAACTTGGAGTTGACAAAGAAGTGAAGAAATCTGTCAGATTTGATCCAAATCCCGTTTGCTTTTTCCGCGCATGACTCGACACCACCATTTGCGGTTTGTTCCGATCGATTTCCGAAACCTTCACACGTGCGGCAGCGATCGAGTTTAATTTATTTATTAACACGTTCCTTGATGGGTCTCACTTGGTTAGGGGTTTTTTTTTTTTGCTTCGATCCCTTCAGATAATTTGATACTTTATCGGTGTGATTTTGTTGAGATGAATTGGCAATACCCGGAAGTGTCAGGAGAGTGAAAAACTGGGCCAGGGCAAAATATTCAAATGTTAAAACATTGTCCCCGCGGCCGCTAATGGATTGTGACAAGCGATCAACGCGGCGAGAGCAAGGAAAATTGATATTAATTATCGTTAATTTTATACCTCGCCCTTTTCACTATGGCCGGGTTTTGTGTTGGTTTTGTCATGCAACGTGCCCGTGGTGCTATTTTTCCTCACCTTGTAACAAATTGCTAATTCGATAGCAATTTGTGCGCTTGTGTCGTGTTCTGCCAGGGCGTTTATATTTGGTGAGAACACGTGTCCAGCGCATTTTGAAGTTGTAGATTTTGATAGAATTATGAGTTCTCAGATCGCTGAATACGCCTGGAATTTCCTGTTGATGTAACCCTTCGATGATATCATCGCCAACTGTAGATCAATACGGATTGATGTAATCGATTAGTAAGACAACTCTGTTCTACACAAAGCGAATGCAAGTTTGTTCGGCGTTGCAACATGGCACAACTTGCCTAAATGGCCTCCCAATCGTTCGCTGAATCTTGATTTCTTTCATAGCGTGATGGGGAAATAGTAACAGCAAACATATCACGATTCCCCCCTGGATCATGTGGGACACCACCCGATCATGCGTAGGCATATCGACATCGACACCGATCACAGCTTTGTATTTACAGACTTGCATATTGAGCTATGAAAGGTGTGCACAACGATATGCTTTTCCTGTTCGATAAAATCTCTTGTCTCCGGACTGTTGTTTTGCCAACAAAGTGATTCTGTATCTGCTACAAGACGAAACAAGACAGATCGAATGGTGCCAGATAAGATTAAACTGCAAATGATGTAATTGTTGAGCAGCACGGGGCGTTTGGGAGACTGATTAATGGGCGAAGTATTTGCCCAACGGAAAGAATAATTAAGAAATAAATTTCGCATTTTAGTGCTCATTAAGCTTCAGAATAATAGTCTGGAAATTCCTCTCGAAGAATAACTTCTGCCACTACTATCCCAAGGGGTTAGATCATCACCTCAAGAGTTGTCTTTCGATTGCCATTTGTGGCTTCTTCATGTTGCACCCAGGCTCGAAACTCAAGAGCAATTAAAGGAAAACCCCGAAAAATTCTCATTTCGGGTCGTCTCGACATTCGAAAGTCTCCCGTTTCCCACTTCCCATCTGTGTTTTTTAGCTAATTTCAATTTTACAAATTGCTTCCAACTCCTCCGACGGAGTGGTTTCCGGAATTTTCCTACCTTCTGGAGAAAAGCTACAAATTTCTCACTCTCTCTCTCTCTCTCTCTCTCTCTCTTTCGCTTGATTGAAATTAGGCAGAATGACTCTTTGATTCTGCTGGTTCGGGCGGGAAAATTGTATCGTCACCATCACCCTACTGGAGATGGAAAAGCGAGACTTTCCCAACCCGGCTCATTCCGACCGAACAGCCGACGGACGGGGAGGTTATTTAGTCATTCAGCTCTCATTTTAATTTTCCAATTTGTGGCTCCGGAACAAATGATGGCAGTCACGGTCTGGGCACTGCTGCAAGAAGAGCACTGCTATTTGACTTTGGACAATTAATTTTCACTGTCAGGAAAGCTGAGTTGACGTTCGCCGCGCGGAATCGATAATGAAGAAAATAGAAGATGATTTTCCCATTCTGAGCCATTTGGCAGAACGCGGCCCGGGCCACAAATGATCGCAAGAGGATTGAGACATATTGATTTGCTTGGAAGAAGTCATTTCTGCTGCTTCGGGAGAGACATGTCAGCTTCGAGAGCCTCTAATTAATTGTTTCAAGTTTTAATTAGAAAATTCCACATTTGACTCAATGAGAAGAAGATTGGACGTGTCGGGGGTGTGATGTCGATGTGTTATGCGTGGATAATTTAAATGTTGTTCGGGTGTTCGCATAAAAGGGATGAAATTAAATGGATATGACTAGAAATCGAATGACTCAATCAACGGTGGAGAATGTAGGGTTGATCCAAGCTTCCGACAAAGTCGCTGATGATGTTTTTCGGAATCGTTTAAATTGATGGAAACAAATCCGGTTACGGATTCAACTCAGTTTGAGCGTTCGCTTTACTCAATTGCATGGAAATTACGACTCAGTTACGTGAAAAGTCAAAAATCGGCTGAGTAACTCCACTTTATACAAAACTGTGTTGTGATTCATATAAAACTGAGTAAAATGGACTCTCACACTGAGTTAAATCTGTGGCCGTGAAACACACTCTGAGAGATGAGAGTGTGAGTGTAAATTTCGTACGCTTAACCTTCCTCGGGTATTGAAAAAAGACTAAAATATACACTGGCACTAATTAATGAACATTAAGTATTGAAAAATCACTAAATTATTAAACACTGTGCCAACAATATAACAAAAAATAGCAATAAAAAATTGATAATTCACTTTCAATAATTCAAAAGTGACCGGTAAAACTTTCAAAAAAAGCAAAGGAAACTAGTATAAAGCAATAATAAGCTGATATTTTTCTGTCATAATAATAAGTTCTATCGCTATACATGTGACAAAAGTCTTCAAATCTTTCCAATTAAAACCAAACAAATTATTTTATTTTTATTTTTTATTTTTTTGCGATTTATTTGGTTTTAATTGACAAGATTTGAAAGATTTGAAGACTTTTGTCACATGTTTAGCGCTAGAACTTATTATTATGACGGAAAACTATCAGCTCATTATTGCGTTCATACTAATTTCCATTGCTTTTTTTGAACTATTGAAAGTGACTTATCATTTTTTTTATTGCTACTAGCTGAACCCGGTGCGTGCGCTGCTACGCTTGCAACTAAATGAAGGAAAATTTAATATAATTGGCACGTTTGTGGTTTTGTTTTCGAAATGAGTTTTTTTTTCTTGAATAAGCAGGGGTTCAAACTTCTATCAAAACATGCTTCTTACCCGAGAAATACACGTTTTGTGTTTAAGTAGCCTGGACAATTCTCATTTTTGGTAGAAATTTGTGTTTCATTTGTATGGGAGCCCTCCCTTCCAGAGGGGGGTGGTTTCTCAAACCACCATACAATTCAAAACCCCCCTCATGCCAAATTTGGTTCCATTTGCTTGATTAGTTCTCGAACCATCACATTGGGCTCATCGATTATAATAAAAATTTGAGTTTAATTTTTTTGAAGCCCCTCCCCCTCTTTTTCAGAGAGGGGGGGGGGTCTTGAACTACCATAAAAACATTCTTGCCTTCAAAACCCCCCACATGCCAAATTTGATTCAATTTGCTTGATTAGTTCATCAGAGTTGCTGCAGGTGATCGTTGGGGGACTCTTTCCAAGCCACGACCCAAGTCTATGGCCCCCCGCCGCCGTAGATGTGTCCCATGACCAGCGTTCCAGTATCCCAGACCTTAACGCTGTCATAGCGACGGAAGGGTGGACGGCTCAGCCGAACACCCGTGACCACGTGGGCACTGACAACGGCACAACGGGGGTCGGCGACGAGGCGACGGTGACGAATGATGAACTCATTGCGATAGCAAAGTCGCTAAAGGTGAACAAAGCGCCGGGACCGGATGGTATTCCGAACCTGGCCATCAAGACGGCTATCTTGCTGGATCCCGAAATGTTCAGGGTGGTGATGCAAAAGTGTCTGGACGAGGGCGTCTTCCCGGACGCCTGGACAATTCAGACCCTTGTGTTGCTACCAAAGACAGGGAAGCCACCAGGAGATCCATCGGCATATAGACCAATATGTCTGTTGGATACAGCGGGTAAGGTGCACGAGAGGGTAATCCTCAACAGACTGACAACATACACGGAGGGTATAGGCGGTCTGTCTAGTAATCAGTTTGGCTTCCGTAAAGGGAAGTCGACGGTGGATGCCATCCTGTCCGTCACCAAGACAGCCGAGGTGGCAATCCAGCGCAAGAGGCGAGGAGTACGATACTGTGCGGTAGTCACCCTTGACGTGAGGAATGCGTTCAATAGCGCCAGCGCTCCAACGCCTTCAGGTTCCTGGGTACCTGTACAAGATTCTCGGAAGCTACTTCCAGAATCACGTACTGGTATATAATACAGAGGCAGGCCAGAAACGTGTGCAGATCACCGCAGGCGTCCCGCAAGGTTCGATTCTGGGTCCGGTGTTATGGAACACGATGTACGACGAGGTACTGCGGCTTGAGTTCCCGAGCGGGGTAAAGATTGTTGGGTTCACAGACGACATCACCCTGGAGATATGTGGTGAATCCATCGAAGAGGTCGAGTTAACGGCCTCACACTCCATTGGCATTGTGGAGAGATGGATGAGCTCCAGGCAATTGGAGCTAGCCCACCATAAGACCAAGGTTACGGTGGTGAATAATCGGAAATCGGAGCAACATGCGACGATTAGTGCAGGTAACTGCACAGTAGAATCGAAGAGGTTCTTGAGGTATCTTGGGGTTATGATCAACGACAAGCTGTCCTTTGTCAGTCACGTCGATTACGCTTGCAAGAAAGCCTCTATGGCTATATCGGCATTATCCCGCATGATGTCGAATAGCTCGGCGGTGCAAGGGAGTAAGCGTAAACTCCTGTCCAGTGTCGCCCTGTCCATACTTAGGTACGGCGGGCCGGCATGGATCACCGCCTTGAGTACCAAGAGCTATGCAAATAAGCTAGAGAGTACACACAGGCTTATGTGCCTAAGAGTGGTGAGTGCATACCGAACGGTATCACGCGACGCGGTCTGCGTCCTAGCGGGGATGATGCCAATAGACATTGTCATAAGAGAGGACGTAGAGTGCTCGAGCAACGTGGAACAAGAGGTATTCGGAAGACCACTAGAGCCGCATCCATGGTTGAGTGGCAGAGGGAATGGAACAAATCCACCAAAGGTCGGTGGACCCACCGACTAATCCCGGAATTAACCGGGTGGGTCGGTAGGGGACACGGTGAAGTGAACTTCCACTTAACGCAGATATTGTCTGGCCACGGCTGTTTTAGACAATCCTGCACAAATATGGGCATGCACAGTCCTCCGCATGCAGCGAGTGCGCGGGAGTCGAAGAAACTGCGGAACATGTGTTTTTCGCATGTCCTCGCTTCGACGGCGCGAGATCCGGCATGATGGTCGTATGCGGTCACGACACGACTCCGGATAACTTGGTCCAGAGGATGTGTCAAGATCGGGACGTCTGGGACGCGGTATGCGTAGCAGCCATCCAGGTCGTCCTCGATCTCCAACAAAAATGGCGAAACGACCAAAGGCAGGTTGCAGGGACCACCTAACTACTAAAGCCCTAAGTAGTTAGACATAGTGGGTGCTTAACAAGCACAATAGCCCCCTCCCCGAAGTAATACCGAAAGGTGGTCCCGGGGAGGGTCCAGGGCTAAAGGGTCCAGGGTGGGTTTTTAGTGGGTAGAGGAGTTGGCACCCTCATCCCCACACCCTGAGTTCTTCAGGTGTCTGGTTGCAGATTTTCCATCCCGTCAAAAAAAAAAAAAAAAAAAAGACTAGTTGTACAGAGTTGCCGTCTTGGACAAAGTTTCTCAATATGTTATTTGTCGTCTTTTGACATCATCATATTAGTTCCAAAACATGCCTCAGAGATTGCGCTGCAGTCTATTTTTGCCAAATCAAGCGCTTGGGAGTTGCCGGCTTGGGCAAAGTTTCTCATTATGTCATTTGTCTTCTTTTTACATTATTCGATTTGTTCGAGATCCAACCTTTTTACAAACCCCTCCCAACTTTTTAAATATTTTTTTTTCTTTTTTTCATTATCATATTAGTTCCATATATTGCCGCAGAGATGGCACTGCCGTCTTTATTTGTCAAATGAGGCTCTACAGAGTGGTCGTCTACCCAACTAACATTTTTAGTTGCCTAAGCCGAAGTTTATAACTTATAAGCTGTTTTATAATTGTATAAAAGCAAATGAAGCTGAATAAGCTATAAGCAGAATTAAAAAATCGATACAGTACTTATGCGTAATGTAACACAGCTTTAACACAACATTTAGCTCTCGGTTGCATACTTTGAAAAGAAAGCTCTTATACGAACAATGTTTGTCTACGTTTACTCAGCTTGTTTATGTAGCTAAGAAATTAATCCGTTAAGCTTTTGAATTATCATTTTATTTTCTTATACACAGTTTTATTTGTTAGCTTTGTTACAGCTTTTCAAAAGCCTTTATATTAAAAATACCTTAGCCGCCATATAGCTAAGTGATTATAGCTGTATAGAATGTTGTATAAGCAGTTGCGGCACAGAGTATGCAGCATCTTTGCAGTTATTTATATTGATTTGCAATTCATACACTGAGCGAACGAATCGAGAGGAATTCATAGGAATATCGTATGGAAATTTGCCGGAAGATATTGTTGCAAATTTCATACGATTCTCTAATGGAAAGAAGTTCAGAAAAAAAAAGTTGCAAGTGGGATTCGAACCATGAACCTCGGGATCCAGAGACGAGCCACAATCCCACGAAACTATACACGCATGATAAGTGATGTCAAATGAAAGTGTATAAAAGACATGTTTTACTCGACCAATGCATCGAATCATTTCATACGATTTCGTATGGAATGAGTCTTGGACCCTTGCTTTGTGGTTCAGTTCCGATCGTATGAAAACCGTACGGATAATTTCCTGAGTGTAGCTAAGTAAGCGCATTCATTTCATGTTATGTCAACCACCTTACAACCATTCGTCTGAGCTGTCAAACGAAATGAAAGGAATACCGTCCATTTTATAAAGCAGAGTATTTAGATTTCATAATGTTTCGAAGGATTTTGAAGACATATAAAAAAAAGCGGTACTTACTACCGAAAAACTGATGATACCTCTCGTGATGATCTTCAGGAATAGGCAATGAAGCATAACATATCCCACCTCGCATTGAAGGATCTCTTAGCAATACATAAAAATCAATACAATGACATTCATCTACCATCAGATCCTAGAACATTGTTGGGAACTCCTTCGAGTACTCCGGTTGTCGATATTCCAGGTGGACAATATTGACACAAAGGCCTAGAAAGTTGCCTTTGAAACTGTCTTGCAGATCTAAGCAAAGGGTTTCAGTTGGTGAGGATTTTGTTCACCGTAAAACGGTTAAATTTTATACGGATACAAATTTGTGTGTATAGGATTAAATAAAATCTTGTTGGATTCAAACGAACAATTTCTGTTGAAGTTTATTGTGTTTCATTGTTTTGATAGTATTATGTCACATAAATTCAAAATAAGATTCATTTACTTCTTATACACATTTAGTGAAAAGATTGTGGAATATGTCTCGGTGGCTTAGTGGTTATTCTATCGGGCCACTGAGCAGTAAATCAGGTGTTCAATCCCCGGTATTTTTTGTTAATCACAGGAAATTCTTGTACCTAATTTTAATAAGATTTTCGTTTTGATTGTACAATTTTTATTACTCTCAGAAGTAATAAAGTATCTAAAAAATAATAATAACAAATGGTCCGAGAAAGGCACAGATAACAACGAAAATTGGATGGTTATCATGTTTAGATTATAATAATTTTGGTAACACTGATTTTCAAAACAGTATCAACCAGTTGATAAAGAGCTTCAGCAATCATTGTTGTTCAGCATTATTAGAACTAAAATCTGGTTTGAACACTTTAAACACGGGTACTGGAATTCCTTACAACTGATATGGATCAGAGGATACAGTCACAGGTCTTATGGCGAAGGTGCAGAGTTCGACTCTGGTACGCTGGTAAGTGATATATAAATGTATAGATAAAAATCTTATAATATACAATTCATATAGTTAAATGTTAATTGCGCTCTACAACGGTAAAAAAGCAACATTGCCGTAATATCGTCACGAGTATTGTAAACAGTGTTTGACATACATATTTTTTTCGATTGCTGTATAGTAACTATGTTTAAGCGTTTATATAAACGTGTTAAGACTAGCAATAAAACGCCGATTGCCTCAGTTCTAAAAATAGAAATTGCTTTGAACGAATAAATATCTAAGTATCAGCTGTATACAAGTTGAGATAAAGTTGAGAGAATGATTATCAAGCATAGAAGCTGCAAATTGGTGATAATACTAACTTTTTAAAAGCAGTATACACGCTTCTTGCTATCTTTTCGCATTTTCATGAAGCTGTGTAGATTCGCCAGATTTGCCTGTGAAAATGTTGGCTGGGCGCATGTGCAACCACTACTTAACCATTACTCAGTTTAACGCTGTATACGTATTGCCAATGAAGCGTTTACCTAATGAAAAATGTTAGTTGGGTATTTACATTATAATGTTATTATTTCAAATGTCTTAATTTTACTTTCTTCACAACTTGGCTGAAAACGGCAACTCTCTAGAGCCTCATTTGGCAAAGATAGACTGCAGTGCCATCTTTGCGGCGAGATTTGGAACTAATTTGATGCTATTATGCGACTACATTTTATATTCTCAACCACTTTACCGAAGACGGCAACTCTCTAAAGTTTAATTTGACAAAAATCGATTGTAACGGCAAAATCTGGAACTAATCTGATAATGTCAAATGACTACATTTTATATTCCAAACAACTTTCCCTGGACGACAACTCGCTAGAGCTTCATTTGGCAAAGATAGACTGCAGCGCCATCTATGCAACATGATTTGGAACTTATATGATAATATCAGAAGACGATTTGTTACGTACTGAGAAACTTTGCTCAAAACGCCAATTCTCTACAATGAGTCTGAAATGTTTTATATGCATTTCTGTTAACACAGCCAAACTAAAACTTCCTTCCCTTTGTAGCAGATTATCGGGGGACAATGTTAATGGAACCAGTTTTTTTTTTTCTTCTAATGCATTTTTGAGACCAGAACCTTTCAAATGACTCTATGTTGAAATTTTTTAATTCTACGAACGGTTGAAATCCGGGTCAATATTGACCCTAATGTCTTGGTGTCTGTATCCACATTAATCCGGACACCTTTAAATCATTGTAACTTTTGAAATATTGCACGTAGGAATGAAACGTTTCACTGTGGTATAGCTGAGAGTATTCAAGATGGCGATGAAAGAAAGACAAGTGCGCGAGCAAATTTTGTACGGGCGTACGGCAAATCCTGACTTGTCAATACGGGACCTTGCAAAAACATTGGATTTGCCTAAATCCACTGTTCACGATGTGCTCAAATCATTTTCGGAACATTTGACGGTGGAGAGGAAACCGAGAAGTGACAAAAACATTGGACGCGCTGTTCCTGTCATGGACCGAAAGGTGAAAAGGATATGAACGAAAAACCCAAATCTCTCCATTCGAACGGTGGCTCGTAAAACAGGGATGTCGCCAGGTTTTGTCCAAAAATCAAAACAACGTTTGGGACTTAAGTCGTATACAGTAAAACAGTTCCAAATCGCAACGACAAACAGAACTTGACAGCAAAATCACGGGCTCGACGTTTGTACTGCGAATATTTGACGAAGTTTTCATGCGTTGTTATGGACGATGAAACTTATGTCCTGGAGGATTTCAAGCAGCTTCCAGGGCTGGCTTTTTATTCTGCTATGGCCAGAAATGCTACAGCTGAGCATTTCAGAACGAAGAAGGCATCGAAATTTCCCAAAAAATACCTTGTGTGGCAAGCAATTTGCACGTGTGGCAAAAAGAGTAAATCTTTCGTCACTACAGGCACAATAAACAAGGAGATCTATCGGAAAGAGTGTCTGCAGAAGCGATTGCTACCCTTCATCAAAAGTCACAGGAAAAACCTTTGTTCTGGTCCGATTTGGCATCATGCCACTATGCTAAAACTGTGATGGAGTGGTACCAAGCAAATCAAGTGAACATTGTACCAAAAACCTCAAACCCGCCAAATTGCCCAGAGCTACGACCAATCGAGAGATATTGGGCTCTGATGAAGCGGAAGCTTTCTGGAAAGAAGCAAGGAATCAAAGACATCAAACACTTCCAGCAAATTTGGACAAAGACGGCTTCTACGATTTCTGAAGAGTCTGTACAAATCCTAATGGACGGAGTTAAGCGCAAAGTTCGAAAATTTTATGCAAATACCGAATAACTATGTTTTGTCTTCACGAATTGTTAAAACACATCCCATGAATCTGAAATAAACAACTACGACGGAAATATAATGCGAAATTTATGTTTTATTCATGTTTTGAGGTGTCCGGATTATTGCGGATACAGACCTTAAGTGTCACTTTTTTTGCACAACACCTTAAACCGATTTAAAGAAAAATATATTGTTTTGCTAAAATAAAAAAATTCAGCCCGATTGGTTTAAAAATAAAAAAGATAACGTTCATTGAAGTTGCGTCATTGGTCAGAATTGACCCCGATATCTTAGGAAGGTTAAGGTGTATCAGTCTGAATCACGCAGAATGTATAATTTCACACTAGCAAATTAATCTTCGGAAGAACATTTTCCATCTTTTGCATCGAAGTGCATTTTCTTGCATCATCCTCAATCTTATTGCAGGGTATCCTAAAAATCATCATAAATCCCAAAACCACCAAAAACTTACTCATTTGCACCAACCATTAACTACCCAGCGCTTTGCGATGGCGTGTTGCAATGAAAACGAGTTGTAGCACTTACTTCTGCCTGAAATTAAAAAAAGAAGGAAAATAGCAAAAATTAATATCATCATTAATGGCAACGAAGCCGCACTGTGGATATCGGTTTACTGAAACAGAGAAATCGCCATGAACGAAGTGTATTAAACCGGCTGGTGTCAAAACGCGTCGCGCCGCAGTCGTCATCGAAATCGAGAGAGATAGAGCGATGGAGAAGCCAAGGGTGAGGAAGCTTTAAAGATATCGATTTTCTGTTCACTTCATTTTTGGACTCCGGCGATAGAGCGGAAGAATGCGGGGGTGGGCAGTCAGAGAACTCTTGGGTGTGTTGTGATTTTGATCCTGCCAGACGAGACACAATTGTTGCAACGGATCGTTTGTTTGATTAAGCGGTAACAGTTGAGTGAATCAGTGTAAAGCAAACAGAGTATAACAGATTATGTTATACATTTTTTCAGGGGTTAACAAATACAGGATGCGGCAGGAAAAAAATGCAAAAATGAATGGTATTTCTTCCATGACTCATTTTCAACTACTTTAAGCAATAATATCAACATGTTTGTAATCATAAAATGAGAAGAAATATTAGTAATTTCCATTTAAATCTCTAATTCTAATTAAAGTGCCTTCAATGTATTCAGAGACGACAGGAGTTGTCACACATCTCAGAAGAAGTCAGGCGACGGAGTTCTCAGTGCCATTTCGGCCAATTTCAACTCAGAAATTATTAGCATATCCAGATTTAATTAATTTGAGCATGTTGGGGTGAAATTACACATAGCAGGTGAAACATACGTATTTGCCTCAGTGTATTTTCCACCAGACCATGCTCATAAAAATGCTTATGAAGCCAATCAAATTCAAGTACAAGACATTTTGCTGGCTTTAAGGACTTTAGATGCCTCAAAAGGCCCTGGACTTGATGGAATTCCTCCAGTATTTATGAAAAATCTTGCAACAGAGCTGACTGCTCCATTATTTTGGCTCTGCAGTATGACATTGGAATCTGTAAACTTTCCGAAAATATGGAAAAGCTCATTTTTAGTGCCTATCTTTAAATTTGGCCGTAAATCTGACATACGTATCTGACGAACGTAATTATCGTGGTATAGCCATTATCTCTTGCATTTCAAAACTTTTTGAAGCAATTATCAATGAAAAACTATTCTTTCAAATCAAAAATAGAATTACCCACATGCAACATGGCTTCTTTAGAGGACGTTCGACCTCGACAAATCTAGGGAAACTGCCCCCATATTAATCTCATTGTTCCTATATTCATCCTATGATGAATCAAACAATTGGGCAGTTAAAGGATCGGTTTCGTTTTCTAATAATGTTTGCTTACGTTACATAACTAGAACAAACATTACTAACTAATCCTTTCACGTGTATATCGTTTTATTTCAAGTTGGATGAGTTGCAAAGTGATGAGATTAATATAGGTACATCTTCCCTACTTGAATCTATAGATTATTCATTGAATGCAATCGATAATGGAAACCACGAAGAAGCTCTGTATACATACTTAAGCAAAACATTTGATCGCATTGATTTACCAATGTTGCTGTTTAAATTGCCAAAAATGGGAATTGAGCCATGACTTCTGAAATGGCTTGAATCATATTTAACAAACCGTCAACAAATAATAAAATTCAACGAAAAGAAATCAAATCCTATTCAAGTCACTTCAGGTGTCCCCCAGGGCACTCATTTGGGACCACTGCTTATTATTTTATAAAGGGTGATACGGTCAAAATTTTGTCAAGGGAAAACGCGTGTAAATCGGTGAAATCGTTTATTAAAAAAATCAAATTAAATTTCTTTTTCAAGTTCAATTAGTATAAAATTCAGGAAAAATATTCAGTTAGGCTTCCGCTTTTCCAAATCCGAATTGCCGGGCCTTACGCTTGACCCCTGTCATCAGATTTTGTACAGCCACCTTGTCCACCTTCTTCGCCGCAGAAAGCCAGTTTGCCTTGAACGGCTGCTCGTCCTTAGCAGTTTTTTTGGTCTTCTTTAGGTTCCGCTTGACAATAGCCCAGTATTTCTCAATTGGGCGGAGCTCTGGCGTGTTGGGAGGGTTTTTGTCCTTGGGAACCACCTGCACGTTGTTGGCGGCGTACCACTCCATGGCCTTTTTACCGTAATGGCAAGATGCCAAATCCGGCCAAAACAGTACGGAACAACCGTGTTTCTTCAGGAAAGGCAGCAGACGTTTATTCAAACACTCTTTCACGTAAATTTCTTGGTTGACAGTCCCGGAAGCTATAAAAATGCTGCTTTTCAAGCCACAGGTACAGATGGCTTGCCAAACCAGATATTTCTTTGCGAACTTTGACAGTTTCATGTGCTTGAAAATATCTGCTACCTTTCCCCTTCCTTTTGCCGTATAAAACTCCTGTCCCGGAAGCTGCTTGTAGTCGGCTTTGACGTAGGTTTCGTCGTCCATTACCACGCAGTCAAACTTCGTCAGCATCGTCGTGTACAGCCTCCGGGATCGCGCTTTGGCCGTCGTATTTTGTTTATCATCGCGATTTGGAGTCACTACCTTCTTGTAAGTCGATAGTCCGGCTCGTTTTTTGGCTCGATGCACGGTTGTAGACGATACACCCAGCTTATTTGCGGCATCTCGGAGAGATAGGTTAGGGTTTCGCTTGAAACTACCGGCAACTCTCTTTGTCGTCTCAGCGGCTTCCGGTTTTCGATTCCCCCCCGATCCAGACTACCTGGCTGTCGACAAACGTTCCCCAAACACTTTAATTATATTTGTAACGGTTGATTTGGCAACTTTTAGCGATTTTGCCAACTTTGCGTGCGAGTAGCTCGGATTTTCGCGATGCGCGAGCAAAATTTTGATACGCTGCTCTTCTTGCTTGGACGGCATTTTGACAACTGAAGAGTGAATTCCAAAATCAAAATAGGAGCAACATTCTACACACACACACCTTCAAAATGAGGGGTGTTCAGGTTTTTTAAATGCAAAATTGAAAGAAATACGTCAAGTTGATATTGACCAAATTTTGACCGTATCGCCCTTTACGATATCAAATCAACTCGTTTAAGAAAATAATGGAATTTGCACGTATATGGCCTCCACTTTTGCACGTATAAGCCATATTTTTGCATTCTTTATGATTTGTTTACTTACATATATGTTTGTATATCATTAAGACAACTTTCAATATACGTGCATTTTGGTTGTCTGGGAGTTCATTTTTGACAAAATAGCTACTTTGGGTCTGAACCAAATCAATAACATAAAAAATCAACAAAACCGCTATTTAGACTTTTTGTTAACGAATATTTATGAAGATTTCTGTGTGACCGAATCCTTGACTCCCTTGTGAGAAAATGAAGCGTTTCACACAGCAATCGAATATTCTCTGTTCATGCATGAACATCAAAGACCCAATGACTGTGAATACGAAGAAGTCTTTGAATACAGATCCTAATAAAATTAGGTTAAACAGTGTCAACTGGCAAACAATTTTTGGGAATGAAGAAAATATCAAAACTGCTGTCGATAGCTTCTACAAAATTTTATTGGAAATTATTTCCCCAGAAATACCTGTAAAGAAAAAGCGACGTCTCAGAAACACAAGAATCCAGTCTGGTAAAGGGTGTCCACGATGAAATTGCCACACACAAAATTGATTCGCAAAATTCGAGTTTTCATCCGATTGCCATCAAATTTTCAGGGATTGAGAAATAACTATTAAACTTCATTTTACCATTTTACTCGTATTTTATTTACAGTCCATACGCAAATACACGCACCTTGGCCTTAACCCCGGCCATAAGATTCTGCACAACCTGTGAATCAACCGTTTTTTGCATGTTAACCCATACTTTCTTCAGTTCCTCGACTGTCTTCACTACCTTAGGTCGTTTAAAAAAGTGTTGCTTCATAATCGCCCAGTACTTCTCGATGGGGCGGAGCTCCGGAGTGTTGGGAGGGTTGAACATTTTCGGCACGAAATTGACCTTATTGTCCGCATACCACTTCAGCACGTCCTTGGAGTAGTGGCATGAGGCCAAATCCGGCCAGAAGATTGTTGGGACGTTGTGGGCCTTCAGGAGAGGAAGCAGCCGCTTCTGGAGGCACTCTTTTATGTACACCTGTCCGTTCATCGTGTCCTGGGCCACGGGCTTCCGATCGGTGGTCAACCGTTCCTCGAACCGCTTAATCACTCGCGACACCGTGGAATTCGCGATTCCCAACGTTTTAGCGATGGAACGATGCGAGAGATCCTTGTTCTCGTGATGAATGCGCAAGATTTTATCACGCACGAGCTGTTCTTTCGACTCCATTTCCGCGAGTTTTGATCACAGGACTTTAAAACTTGCAGGATGTAAATAATGCACTATGAACTAAATCCACCCAAATTTTCATTAAATTCTACCCAACGGTTAAAAAGTTAGAGCAATTTCATAGTGTGGCAATTTCATCGTGGACACCCTTTACAACATATATATATATATATATATATAAAATCTTAAAAACCAAAAACAAAAAGCTCATTAAATATAAAAAATATAACAGCAGGGAAGATTTAGCAAACTATTTGGACATATGCGATCAACTTAATTTAGCTATCAGTAATGCATTTGCAGAATATAATGCAAAAACTGAATCTGAAATTAAGTCTTGTCCAAAGAACTTCTTTCATTACGTAAAAACTAAATTTAAATCAGACAACTTTCCTTCAATAATGCAACTTGACGAAAATGTCGGAGATAGCTCACAAAAAATTTGTTATCTCTTTGCAATTTTTTTCAAGAAATTTCGGAAAATGATCGTGACCGCGATTATTTTGCATTTCATCCAGAATTTTCAAGGGACATTCAAATTCAAGTACAAGACATTTTGCTGGCTTTAAGGACTTTAGATGCCTCAAAAGGCCCTGGACTTGATGGAATTCCTCCAGTAAAGGCCCTGGACTTGATGGAATTCCTCCAGTATTTATGAGCAACAGAGCTGACTGCTCCATTATTTTGGCTCTGCAGTATGTCATTGGAATCTGTAAACTTTCCGAAAATATGGAAAAGCTCATTCTTAGTGCCTATCCTAAAATTTTGCCGTAAATCTGACTTACGTATCTGACGAACGTAATTATCGTGGTATAGCCATTATCTCTTGCATTTCAAAACTTTTTGAAGCAATTATCAATGAAAAACTATTCTTTCATATCAAAAATAGAATTACCCACATGCAACATGGCTTCTTCTTTCTTCGTCAAATCTACTTGAATTTATAGATTATTCATTGAATGCAATCGATAATGGAAACCACGAAGAAGCTCTGTATACATACTTAAGCAAAACATTTGATCGCATTGATTTACCAATGTTGCTGTTTGAATTGCCAAAAATGGGAATTGAGCCAGGACTTCTGAAATGGCTTGAATCATATTTAACAAACCGCCAACAAATAATAAAATTCAACGAAAAGAAATCAAATCCTATTCAAGTCACTTCAGGTGTCCCCCAGGGCACTCATTTGGGACCACTGCTTTTTATTTTATATGTAAGCGATATTTCCTTCATTCTGAAAACAATAAAAGTGCTTAAACCTCGATTCAAAGTAAATCTGGACGCACGGTTTAATACACCACCGCGTCCCTGGTGGTTGGAACAAAAAACGTTTGACAAGCATTTGTTTATGTTTTATTGACGAAGAAATTGGTGAAAAGTTTTTCTCGATTGATCGACGCATCTTGAAATTACGGATCACGAAACTTGAGGCAAGAAAATTAATTGTGCACAAACATCTAGAAAATCCTTCGTGGTCTGCCTCAAAAATAGCAAAAGTGTAAAAATTTCCAACGTCAACGGTGTGTCTTGTAATCAAACGTTACAAGGAGTGGATAGAGCACAGCGCATCTATCATAAAAGTGGCACTAGGGACAAAGAGCTGAGGAGAAAGGAGTTGAGGTACGTGAAAGGCAACCTAGGTGTCTCCATACGTGATTTGGCAAAGAAATACGATTCCAACTTTTCCTACGTGCGTAACATCCTTTCAAGAGAAGGATGTAAGTCTTTTTGTAACTAGAAAATAAGAAGAATGATTAGTAATTTCCATTTAATTCCAACTACCTTTATTGCTTATCTTGACAGATACGCGTATTTCGTCTACAATGTGCAGACTTCTTCAGTGTCGTGTACTAATACTCGACAGTCTAGTATTAGTACACGACACTGAGAGGGATTCCTTTCTCAAAGTCCTACGCAAAGCACTCGGAAAAACTATAATTTCACCATTTATGTTAGTTGAATGAAGCAATATTTTTTAATTTTCTTTCCGCGAAAACGACGCAGCAAAAACAAAACACGTCTTTTTCAAAGCACGGCTTGCTGCGATCTCGATTACTATACGAACGAGTTTTGACGAAATTTGATAGCTGTATTTTAACGGATGACGAAACATGTGTCAAAATGGATTATAAACAAATCCGCGGACGAATTAAATTTGTTTTTGCTGATAAAGGGCGATACGGTCAAAATTTGGTCAATATCAACTTGACGTATTTCTTTCAATTTTGCATTTAAAAAACCTGAACACCCCTCATTTTGAAGGTGTGTGTGTGTAGAATGTTGCTTCTATTTTGATTTTGGAATTCACTCTTCAGTTGTCAAAATGTCGTCCAAGCAAGAAGAGCAGCGTATCAAAATTTTGCTCGCGCATCGCGAAAATCCGAGCTACTCGCACGCAAAGTTGGCAAAATCGCTAAAAGTTGCCAAATCAACCGTTGCAAATGTAATTAAAGTGTTTGGGGAACGTTTGTCGACAGCCAGGAAGTCTGGATCGGGGGAAAATCGAAAACCGGAAGCCGCTGAGACGACAAAGAGAGTTGCCGGTAGTTTCAAGCGAAACCCTAACCTATCTCTCCGAGATGCCGCAAATAAGCTGGGTGTATCGTCTACAACCGTGCATCGAGCCAAAAAACGAGCCGGACTATCGACTTACAAGAAGGTAGTGACTCCAAATCGCGATGATAAACAAAATACGACGGCCAAAGCGCGATCCCGGAGGCTGTACACGACGATGCTGACGAAGTTTGACTGCGTGGTAATGGACGACGAAACCTACGTCAAAGCCGACTACAAGCAGCTTCCGGGACAGGAGTTTTATACGGCAAAAGGAAGGGGAAAGGTAGCAGATATTTTCAAGCACACGAAACTGTCAAAGTTCGCAAAGAAATATCTGGTTTGGCAAGCCATCTGTACCTGTGGCTTGAAAAGCAGCATTTTCATAGCTTCCGGGACTGTCAACCAAGAAATTTACGTGAAAGAGTGTTTGAATAAACGTCTGCTGCCTTTCCTGAAGAAACACGGTTGTTCCGTACTGTTTTGGCCGGATTTGGCATCTTGCCATTACGGTAAAAAGGCCATGGAGTGGTACGCCGCCAACAACGTGCAGGTGGTTCCCAAGGACAAGAACCCTCCCAACACGCCAGAGCTCCGCCCAATTGAGAAATACTGGGCTATTGTCAAGCGGAACCTAAAGAAGACCAAAAAAACTGCTAAGGACGAGCAGCAGTTCAAGGCAAACTGGCTTTCTGCGGCGAAGAAGGTGGACAAGGTGGCTGTACAAAATCTGATGGCAGGGGTCAAGCGTAAGGCCCGGCAATTCAGATTTGGAAAAGCGGAAGCCTAACTGAATATTTTTCCTGAATTTTATACTAATTGAACTTGAAAAAGAAATTTAATTTGATTTTTTAAATAAACGATTTCACCGATTTACACGCGTTTTCCCTTGACCAAATTTTGACCGTATCACCCTTTAAGTTTGCTCGGAAGCCAATGATTTGGCAAGGAATCTGCAGTTGTGGCCTTTTTATCACATCTCACACAACGACGTCGAAGGTTTACATTAAAGAGTGTCTGAAAAAGCGGATTTTAACCTTCATTATGTTATGTTTTCGCCGGATCTAGGCAGCTGCCACTACTCCAAGGAGGTACTAGAATGGTATGCTGCAAACAATGTTAATTTCGTCGCCAAAGAGATTAATCCTCCGAATTGCCCTGAGTTCAGACCGATCGAAAAATATTGGGCAATTGTCAAGCGAAAACATCGAGGATGCGTTAAAGAAGTGACAAATGCGCAACAAATGCTTTTGAAGTGGAATAAGTTCGCCGGTACAGTGTCACCAGCGACTGCGCAGATCATGATGGCATCGATCATAAGTAAAGTGCGACAGTTCATTCGAAACGGTTAATGTAATAACTTGTTATATATTGTTATATAAAGCTGAATAAGTATCCTTCTCTTTGACGTTTTGATTAACCATGTATGTTGTTTAATTCTTAAGTTATGACACTTGAATGCGTTCAAATTTACTTTGAATCGGGCTTTATTTATGCCGACGACATGAAACTATTCTTGGAAATAAGAAATCAGGAGGGCATCAACATATTCCAGAAAAAAATACACATATTCCACACATGCTGCTCGAAAAGCCTACTGCAACTAAACATAACAAAGTGTAATTTAATATCATTCAGCAGAAAACGAAACACACCAAATATATTAATCTCATTAGGAAATCAAGTTGTTGGAAGGTTGTGAAAGAGATCCCTTACTCTACTTAGTGTCTAAAATAACACCCTAAAGTCTTCTCCAAAACTGACGTTAGAGCTTCAAGTGTTTACACACAATGTTTAAAGTATACACTAAGAAGCAAAATAGGCATATGTAAAACGAAAATTTTAAAAACACTGTTTGAACCATTTCACCCCATATCTTTTGAACCGTTTATCCAATCGTCTTGCTGTCAAAAAGAGAGAGTTGTAGGAAACTTAACTAACATTTTGAAAAACGTTTTGTGGTTACTGAAGAAACGCAAACAATTTATGAAAAGGTCGTATTTTCGAATATTATTCGAATATGATAAAATTAAATCAGAAATATCTCATAAACGGATGCTCTTACGAAGATTATTACCAACTTATAAAGCATTTTAAAAGTTTTCAAAAATCAGATTATATCATCAGAATACGTATATTTTTGCAAATATCAAAATTTTGAGAAATACACCAAAAGTTGATGTTCAAAAAACTTTTTTTCCTGACGTTTTTTCATTCTAAAATTTTCGTTGAAATTTGCGTAATTACTTCAAATTTTTACAGTCAAAAATGGAAAAAAATCAAGAAATTATTTTTTGATTTACTAAAATTTTCATGTTAATTTTTTTCGATTTTTTTTTTTCAGTGTATATTTTTTTTCACAACCTTTGCACATAGGGCCACAACTTGTTCTTAGACAGTTTTTTTCTGCAACCAAAGGTTTTTGAGCTACAAATTATTAATTGAAGTGCTATTCAAAATGCTCACGCCCTTTTTAAATCTGACTCTTGAGTCCAAACATTTTTTGCATCAGTGGAAAAAACTTACTTTTGTGGGTTAAACGTGTGTACAAATTTTCAATTAAATCGGAGACACTCGAAGTTGTTCGGTAGGTTATTTCGGCTGGAAACGCTCTATAGCTTAAGAAAATTCAAAAGTTAGTTTGACGAAATAAATAAATAAATGATGTATGTTTCCGCCATCGTCTCAAAGTTACGTGCTACCCCTTGCTACTATACGAAATGTTTTTATAAAGAAAGTTGCTTCCCAGCTTTTACTAAGATGTCACTGACCTCCAGCTTTCTGTTTTAAAATAAACTATGAAATTTCACAATGTGAAACCTGAAAAGGTACCCGGATATCCTGTCGAACACATAAGGATTCATACCTGGCCATTTCCCGTGTTCCTAACCTACAGTATTGGACAAAACATGTGCAACTTAAATCGAGCAATCATAAAAATCATCATTAAACTTCAATGTTTCGAAATCGAAATCGAGCAAGTTACTGCAGTTGACGGTTCAGGAGTCTAGATGTTTGCTACATGATTATTGCAGCAATCAGCTGTCAACTGACTGTTCACCGGCAGTGTTTTGTTGACAAAAGCCATTTTGCGCTGGTCAAAACAAGTGCAACTTTTCGCTTTCTTGGACTTATTCCTCTAGAAGTGTGGTGGAAGAGGTTTCGTTTATTGACAAAAGTGTTCTTACTTGCGTTATTGTACCATAAAAAGGTAAATATTACATGATAAACATTGAAAAAGGTCAATACTCATGTTTTCCTTATATTTATGTTATTAGACACCAAAATGGCTCCTGACAGCCTTGGATTGGAACTACGAAAGAAAATAATGGATGATTACAAGAGCGGAATGTCACAAAAAATGATTTGTGACAAATACCAGGTGAAAAAATGGACCGCTACACGGACCGACCACGGTCCACCACGTCAAGAGAGGACTCTATGATCGTCAGATGCATTAAGAGGGATCCTTCCAAATCTTCCTTCAAGGTGCAAACGGATTTACAGTTATCTGCATCGGACCGGACAATCAGACGATGTGCCGTTGAAGCCGGATTATTCTCACGACGCCCGGCGAAGAAACCTCTGATTTCACTTAGGAACCAGAAGAAAAGACTCCTGTTTGCTCAATCTCATATTGGCTGGGATGTGCAGAAATGGCGGAAGGTTCTGTTCAGTGATGAGTCGAAGTTCAACATCTTCGGATGCGACGGGATTTGCCGTGTACGTCGACCGACTGGAAAACTGGTATGGGACTGTTTTTCTGCGAACGGCCTTGGTCCAATTCATCGAATCGATGGCATCATGGACCGTTTCATGTACAATAACATCCTGAAAGATGTTATGCTGCCTTATGCTGAATGGAATATGCCATTAAAATGGATATTCCAACAAGATAACGACCCCAAGCACACCGCCAAAGTGGTCAAACAGTGGTTTAAGGATAACCAAATAATGGTGATGGACTGGCCGCCCCAAACTCCGGACCTGAACCCTATCGAGAACCTGTGAAGGTGTTCGAAATAAGGATCAGTTGTTTGCACAAATCCAAAAGGCTTGCGCAGCAATTCCACAAAACTTCATTGACCACCTGATCGAGTCTATGCCTCGCAGATGCAAGGCCGTAATTGAAATTAAAGGATTCGCTACGAAATATTGAAAGCCAAATTGAATATGGTAAAACCACGCGAAGTTGCACTTGTTTTGTCCAGGAGGAAAACATTGACTTTTTATTTTATTATTTTTTCATGAATTGTATAAATAATGATTTATTTTTTGTTATAATAAACATGAAAAGTGCTGTTTCTACAAACTAAAAAACATTTTTCTCCCAATTGACTTTTTATAAACCTTCAATGTAGAGTTTCATGATTGGGATTGACTGGTTGCAAATGTTTTGTCCAATACTGTAGGTATTCTTCAGCAGCGGGTGCTCTGCTGCGTCGTCCTTTAGAAAATAGTCGCTTTTTATGCGATCATTACCGGAAACTGACTCCAGAGCTCTGTTTCTTTCAATTTCATTGTTAATCTCACTCTGACATCGGCCGATTGGAAGGAATTCTACACGCTACTAAATAAAACGTACACAGAAAAAAAATATTAATTTGAACAAGCACGTAAAAATTCCCCTCGTTTAATTCCAAGCCAAAGGAGGCGTATACAACGAAATTGGTTGCAATCTTTCATGCGCCATACAACAATGTTTGAAATCTTTCATAGAACAGGCTAGATTCAGGCGTTATGTGGCTCAAATTTACATGAAATATCCCATTACTTTCTGCCAAATCTAGCATTCCCTTTATGTGCAATAGACAACGCAGAAAATTCAATGTTTCTTTTTATCTGTGTATTTTGTTTATACTTAACTGGTTAAGGTCGGTATCGTGTTCGAAAGAAATTTCTTTTTCTATCTCAATCCCATGTTAAATTCCGTTTACTAAAACGGAAAAGTAAAAAATCGAAAAGAAATTTCTGCAGCAGTATCTACCTGAAAAGAACGGAAAATAAAATTGGAATTTGTAAGGTTTCCATGCAAACTAATGGGAGCTGTCACTTTTACTTTCGGAAAAATATTCCGCTCGATTATTCCGTAAGTGAATGTGACGTTTCGTTGCATGCAGATCAATTGTCAAAATTCCGCTTGGTAATATTGAACAAAATTCCGTAACATCTCTTCTTTTTAAGTCGATACTGGCCTTTAGAAGCAGGTTTTTCAACTAAGAGCATCACAACTTTGCGAACGGGGGCCAATCCGTTTGACTCTGATAATCCATAAACTCAGGAACCGCTAGGTAAACATCCAGTGTGCAACAGGATAAAAGTGGAACGAATATCCCAAGGTGGTAACTAACCAGTCAACCAATCACATCAGCCATCCTCTCGCCCTCCAGAACGGAACGGTTGTGCGCTGTGTGGTAGGTGTTGATTTATTGCTTATTGATTTCCGATTCCTGCCATGGTCGCTGGTGGAGGAGTTTCATCCCTCAGATCGAACGGTGCAAGTGCGCAAGTGCAGATCGATTTTTTACGATGGTAAATTAATGATCCATTCAACGCTATTTATTGGCATTTGGCGTTGAGGTCTGCTAGTGACTCTAATTAATCGTCAACAGGTTCGACCAGCGTTTGTCCGGGGAGAAAGGCATGTTGCGCGAATGACGTGTTTTTATCTTAGAATCACCTGAGTCTCCACCACAAGGGAGTAGGGTTCTGAGGAAAAGGTCGCCTGCTTAATCGATAATCAAATGTGCACGAGTCTGCAGGTTCCTCCCCGGAGACCGAATCCATCCCGGCAACTCTATAAAAAGGTCGTAAAATAGTTATTCCTTACTGACAACCAATTGATATATTCACTGCCGAGAAAGGTCACATAAGAAATCACATATTGAGGCCTACAGTCAGCAAGCAATCGATTATGCTGAAGAAACTAGTCGCCGATGGCATACTCATAAAAATAAGTCGAATTCCAGCTGTCATGAGTTCCTCGGTTTTATGACCTCCTCCCGTTTTTTTTTGTTTCTTCGAACGCCGCGGCGCTGTTGTTGGTAAGTTTACGCAATTTGCCATTCAACAGGACAGGTTCAATGTCTCTATGTAGTTAGCTAGAGCTATGTTGGTGCTGCCGCTGTCAAAGTGCGGACACCGGGTCACGCAACCGTATTAGTCGGTTCTTGTTTTTCATATGGGCTAAAGTAATGGGGAAATATTTTCGGTTCGTGCGCATTCCTATCGCTTGTTGGATGGTTATCGTGCGATTGCCGGCTGCATTATGGCACGAAACAATTTCAACGAACCAGTTGATAGTGCAATTTGCTTCGTTTATCGTTGGAAAAAGGATACGAAATTAGTGCTTCATTTTCCTTTCGCTCTCTAGCAAAACAAATCAATCAATAATGGTAAGCAACGTTGTTATAGTACCATACTTTTCGATAATGCAATCCACATTCAACTGGAAGTATTCGTTCGAAAACCACTTAGCTGATTGGATGCCTCTTTCGCAGCCCAAACAACGACTCACCGCAAATTAACCACATGTGCTTATACCCAAAACAACCTTTTCAAAATCTCAGCCCAAACTCACCCTTGAAGGGATCGAAAAACATACACTCACAGATTAAGTGCTCAATTATCGATAATCCCAAAAACATATTGGTGTTAATTTTCTGGTTCCTCACCACCAGCAGGCATCATCCAAAGCAATGTGAAGAGGGTGTTAAACATTCAATAAAAATAAAACACTTCCTTCCTATTCTGCTCCCGAAATCCCGTTGCCATATCGGCTGGATGCTGTAGAGGCAACGCATCCTTGGGATGGAACCCCTCTTCATTCTCATTCTGTAGCAGAAAATTGACTCCCTTAGAAGGAAGTCGATGGGACGCTGGCTGATCATCATCCGAACGACACCGAAGGGATGAAGGAAAATTGAAAATCATTGCCCTTTTCGGCTAGGGAAAATCAAGAACCATCATGCAGGGAAAAGAGAGGGTGGATTTTCTGGCACGCGCACAATGTACACTACTTTATCCGGTCGTACACAGATATGGTTTGGTTCGGTGTCGGTTCCGGAAAGATAAACTGACTCAACAGAAGAGGGACAAGTGTTTTTGTTTTTCATTCTTGGAGATTTATCTCGATTTCCACCCTCAAGCTGGAACGAGAAACAGTTCATGAATTTTATATTAGAGCTTAGATCGGCGTTTAAGTGGAGTCAATTTAATCAAGAATCGTCAGCTATCGGGTGCATTATTCTCGAGCCGTAAAAATTGATACTTTCTTCTAGTTTCAACAGTGCAAATCTTTACTCGCTACTTTCTTTGAGCCAAACAGTAAATAAAAACGTCTGGGGAACTATTTTTATATGAGATTTTGAATGCATGATGTGAAAAATTTCGCTCTTGATGATCTTGTAGGTAGTTAATATGACATTTACTCAAAATTTTGTTGTTTCATTCAAGCATGCACACTAGCATAATGTTATGTGAATTTCGGTGCACATTATTAACTCAACAAAAGAACGTTTGTTTCTGTTTCAGGACACTTAATTAACCATGAAATCTTCTTCTTCGTTTCTTGACTACTTCCTGACTTCCTTGACTCAAAATTTGTATAAATTAGTAATTTCTAAGTAGAGGCTGACTTAAAGTAAATTGGTACGCCCCTCACGCGCCGCTAGCACGCCTTAAGTGTTGGGAATCGAAAATCTTTGACAGTGGTTTGTTCACACTTCTATAGAGATCAACTGCTGCAAGTTTGATCAAAGTAGTCGATCGCGTTCAGAAGTAACGTCAAATGGAACTCGAAACAAGCAAAAATATTGTGCACAAACACCTGGAAAATCCGATGTGGTCCGGTTCCAAGCTGGCTGAAGTGCTGAAGATGCCGAAAATAACAGTGTATCGAATGCTCAAAACCTACAAGGAAACACTGAGTATGGAAAGGAATCAGCGTCCCTACAAAAAAAACTGGAACCAGGGATCGTCAGCTGCGCAGCAAGGTGTTGAGGTGCGTTGAAGCCAATCCCGGTCTTTCGATCCGAGATGTGGCCAGAAGGTTCAACGCCAACTCTAAAACGGTGTGGAACATCCTTGCCAGGGAAAGATACAAGTCTTACAAAGCCAGTAAACATCCGAACCGGCACATGAAGCAGAATTCCGTGGCCAAAAAACGAGCAAGGCTCTTGTAGGACCGTGTTTTGACGAAACACAAGGGATGCACTTTGATCGATGACAAAACATACATCAAACTCGAATCTAAGCAGCATCCTCGTAAAATTTTTACATCGCGACTGGACGTGGGGATGTGCCGGGAAGATTCAAGTTCGTGTTTGCCGACAATTTCGCGAAGAATAATTTGACAAGCGATTTGCTGTACTTGAATGTGCGTGGAATTCTGAGTTTAAACACAAGTGTTAGCTGAAGACTTCGTCTGAACTTTGAACTCAATCTCTATGGAAAGTAAAAACTTTGTCCATGTGGTAAGTAATTCAGTACTAATTCTGACCTTGGAAGTTCACATAAAGTACATTTAGTACTCAATCTGAACTGTTAAGTTCAGGGAAAGTAGATTTAATACTCTATCTGAATTTCCGATGAAGACTTACTGACGTTGTCATTAACTGGACCGATTCAATAAGGATTTTTTCAGCATCGTAATTCAACATAATTTATGGTCTACACGCTTGAACAAGTGATAAAACAAATTTGTGAACAAATGTTTTTTTCTAGGTTGTTCTAGACCTTCCAAACAATCATATAGTTCAGATCTTGAAGTTCTATATCATCAATTGAGGAGATTTGCGATGTTTCGAACATACCCAGGTAACCAATAAGCATTAGCATATGCAGTGAATCAACCCTAAATCTGCATTTCAGATGCTACAAGCATTATATCAGCAGCTTGAATGCTATCTGTTGTAAAGTTGAATTTCAAATGCTATATAAATGCTTGTAGCCTGTAATAAGCATTTCGAATGCAAAATAACATTAATGAAGCATTATCATATTCATTGCAGTAAAACAGCCGTATATTGGGCCAAATGCGGCATTTATGTTGCATTTAAGGCGATTTAATTGTTTGATAGGCTGCCGTTTAGTCACTTTGGAATTTCTTATTGGTAACCTGGGTGAAAACGGAACCATTCCTCACATCCTCAACGATGACATTCCAAGTTTACATCGAAGAATGCCTGAAAAAGCTTGTTTTGCCGTTCATCCGCAGGCATAGGGGCAAAGTAATTTTTTGGCCCGATTTGGCCAGCTGCCACTACTTAAAGCAATGAATTTACCCGAATTCCAAAAACTTCTCTGAAGAACTTTCCTGAACTTCTCAGAAGAACTTCCCTGACCTTATCAGAAAAACTTCCCTGAACTTTTCTGAAGAACTTTTCTGAACTTCTAAGAAAAACTTACCCAAAGTTCTCTGCAGAATTCCACCATAATTCTCTAAAGAACTTCCCCGATGTTGTTCCCTAAAGAACTTTCCTAAATTTCTGTGAAGAACTTCCCTGTAGTTCCTCTGAGAAACTTCCCTGAAATTCCTCTGAAGAACTGCCCTGAAATTCTCTGACAAAATTTCCCAAACTTCTCTGAAGAACTTCCCTGAACATCTCTAAAGAACTCCCTTGAACTTTTGTGAAGAATATTACTGAAGTAGTAATCCGAAGCAAATGCGGGCAAAATGGAAGAATTGGGCTGATTCCGTGTCCGTTTCCACTGTGCGGGCGCTGATGGGCTTCATTTCCTCACAGTTAGAAAGAAACATTTAATTTTCTGCGTTAAATAATGCACATGAAGGGAACGCTAGATTTTGCAAAACATAATTGGATCTTCCGTGTAAATTTTAGCCAGATGTCGCTAGAATCAGGTCTGTTGTATGAAAGATTGCAAACATTGTTGTATGGCGCATGAAAGATTGCAAACAATTTCGTTGTTTCGCCTCCTTTGGTTTGGAATTAAACTAGGGGACATTTAACGCGCTTGTTAAGATTAGTAATTTTTTTCTGGGTAGTGATAACTCATAATTATGACTTGCAAGAGGTAATTTACGCTATGATATAGAGCCGTGCCCGTTGTCGTGTGTACACTCTAGCGATAGTTTATGTTTATAGTAATAGGCTAGGAACTATTCCATCTGGACGGAATAGTTCATAGTTCGTTGGTCGACGTTTTATGACAGTTCGTTTGAATTTTTTGCTAGGTTGTGTTTTCATGGTATTTTTGAAGCAAAAATGGACCAAAAAAAGAAATTTCACTTGCTTGCGCTGTGGGAGCAACATCCAGTGAAGTGAAAACCAACTAATCCCGATCACCTGTGGGAGTGTCTACTTCAAAGTGAGTGTATTATTCTGCTTTAAAATTCCCCATCCGAAGAAAGTCTAGACCAGGGGATTTTCATACCTAGCTAAGTACTAAGTATTTATAAGATGATAACGTTGAGAAGCAGATTACGATTCTACCAGTTCACATGTTCAACCTTCAATTTTGATCCCTGACTGCAACCGAGTGGATCGAAACCAAAGCCAACAAGGCGGAATTTGAAGCGTAAAAAGTCACACTCAAAAAAATCGACTCGTTATTTCTACGTGAAATTTCATGTAACTTTCAACTGAACACGTATTCAAATCTTCTTCAATAAAATCAGGTGAACATTACGTGCCAGTGAATTGTACGTTAAAAATCACGTAACATTTATGTGATTTTCACGTAGAATGTGGATTTACGTGGAAATCACTTAGCTCTTACGTGAATTCCACGTGTTTATTACTGGTTTTGGCAGTGGACGAAAATTACGTGGGTTTCACGTGGAAACAACGTGTCAATTTATATGAGTGCACCATATGAATAGATGGCGCTTCTCTTGAACTGCGTCAAAATTGTGTCTAAACCCACGGAACTTAAAAAACCAAAAAATAGGGCCACTGTTCTGGGTGAATGGACCAACTCCTTTCCGGAAGACGCTATGGGCTGAAGACTGCTTTGTACAAAATAATTTTCAAAATGTCTCAGAAGCAGCTCATCGTCCTCGCGTCAGATGAGCCATACAAGTTGCACGCCATCGGAGCCGAAACAGGCATCACAGGAGCCAAAGATCCTGCATCAGATTCCCCAACAGCAATCGGCAAATACCCCACCATCACTGATCCTTCCTTTTGCTCCAATGTTGACATACGTAAATTTGTATTCAGCATCCACCATAGTCGTAAACATGATGCTGAACTGTTTTTTTTTATAATTTAAATAATCACTAACGGCCTTTGCAGGGGCTTTAATACTAACGTACTTTCCGTGTAACGCTCCTACACAATTGAAAAATTACGTTTTTCTTCAAAATTACGTGAAATTGACAGTCATTTCTATTCTAAATAATATACGAAATTCAAATAAACCTGTCATTCAATTTAATTTCATTTTTGCTGCTCTAAGCACCGGTACATACGAATAATTTGAAACCTTAAAGCAATGAATTTACCCGATTTCCAAGAACTTCTCTGAAGAACATTCCTGAACTTCTCAGAAGAACTTCCCCGACCTTATCAGAAAAACTTCCCTGACCGCTTCTGGAGGACTTCCAAGAAGTTCTCTGAAGAACTTCCCCAAAGTTCTCTGCAGAATTCCACCGAAGTTCTCTAAAAAACTTCCCCGAAGTTTTCTGAAGAACTTCCCGAAATTCGTAGGAAGAACATCTTCAAAGTTCTCTGAAGAACTTCCCTGTAGTTCTTCTGAGAAACCTCCCTGAAATTTCTCGGAAGAACTTCCCTGAAATTCTCTGGAGAAATCTCCCAAACTTCTCTCAAAAACTTCTCCGAACTTCTCTAAATTTCTCTAAAGAACTTCCATTAACTTCTCTGAAGAACTCCCTTGAACTTCTCTGAAAAATTTCACTGAAGTAGTAATCCGGACCTTCATAGCCAAACTCCTTCAGCAGATAAGCCTCATTTCCCTAGCCTACAAGACGAGCAATTCACAATTTTGTCCAGAATTTGCGAGTTTTTCGTTTTGTCCGCCTTTTCAATACGATTGTTCATTTTTCATTTTTCTCTGTCCATAGCTACCGAATGTGCCCATGATTAACGTTTGCATTAAAAAAAATGGACAAAAATTGCCGATTTTTCATGGGTTTACCCGCACTGACGAAACTACCCTTGCAGCATCAATCATAGTAACCCATGAGTCAGCAGACAAAATTTGACAGCTCTATCTGTCGAACTTTTACTGTGATGGCAAAAACTAGTGAAGCAACTCCGTTCAGAAGTCTGCGCGTTCAAAGAACGGCACCCCACCACGTCGAAAAAGGGCATCGTTCGGCACTTTGTGGACGCCGGGTACGCCCGTTCCGGCATCTACAACATCTTGGTTCTATTAGACAACAATCAGAGCATCGAAAGAAAGCCCGGTTCCGGACGGCCGACGACCCTGAGCGACAAGAAGCTCAAAAAAATGTTGAAGAAGAAGACCGAGGGAAAAGTGGCTACATCGCTGCGTGCGTTTGGCCGGCAGGTCGGTTCAACCGGTCAAACAGTGAAAAAGTATCTGGCGAACATGAACATACATG
The DNA here is from genome assembly GCA_024533555.2 of Aedes koreicus. Classification (NCBI taxonomy): domain Eukaryota; kingdom Metazoa; phylum Arthropoda; class Insecta; order Diptera; family Culicidae; genus Aedes; species Aedes koreicus. Next base: position 45,971 of record JAHHFK020005664.1, on the reverse strand, counting down.
TCAGGAAGCGGAAGTCGCGTCCACTGGTTTCGGAGCTACAGGCAATGACGCAGCGGCAGCGGCTGAATAAGATGGTCAACTGAAACGGCTGAATAAGATGGTCGATTTTCCCGGCGAATCGCGACGTGACGGTGGTGATGGACGACGAGACCTATCTTACCCTGGATGGCAACGACTGGCAGGGCAATTCGTATTTTACTTCCCCCACGAAGGAAGTGAGCCCCGAGGTGAGGGTCATTTCACACACTAAGTTCTCCAAGAAAGTGCTGCTGTGGCTGACAATCAGCGAGAAGGGGATGTCAAAGCCGCTCTTCTTTCGCTCTGGACTGGCCGTGAACGGGAAAATTTATAGTGCGGAATGCCTGCCGGAAGTTGAGTTGTTCATCAAGAAATACCATAAGGGCGAAGACGCGGTGTTCTGGCCGGATCTGGCGTTGGCCCACTACTCGAAGCGATCGTTGGAGGAGATGGAGCGGCTGAATATCGATGTGGTACCCAAGTTGGTGAACCCACTCAACTGGCGAACCCAGCTGCGTCCCATCGAAATTTTCTGATCCAACCTGAAGCGTAAGATCTACTGCAACAATTTTGTCGTGAAAACTGAGGAGGAATTGACAAATAAAACGAAGAAAGAACTCAAAAACATGCCTACACGCATGTTTTCGTCGGCCATGACGAATGTTCCGGTTAACTGCCGGAAGGCCGCTTGCAAGGGCGTAGGATTTTTTGCAAGTAAGCTTTAATAATTACCTTCCATGAGAAATTTATCAAAAGCAAGTCTTAGGTTTTTTTTATCACCATCCGAAAAAAGTCCATTTTTTGTAATGCGAACGTTACTTCCCAAATTTATGTTTTTAAAGCTCCCAACTAAATACATGCGACAAAGAAAATGAATCGTGTGTACACCGAAAAATGTTAAGTGATAGCACTTCGGCAAAGATTTCTAATATATAGCTACTATTACTTCATACCTCATATTTTTGCAAAACCGTTTCTCGAATCTCATAGAACTATTAAATAGATGTGGCGGCACCTTTCGTGTCAAAAATTACCAATGACTTTGACGAGCTCTCCAAAATCCCATAATGATCCGATTACTGATCTTTTACCATAATCTATCTGCTAATAATAGAATCCTCACCTGATTTTGCCATTTGGAGTACGTGGACACCTGGAACCGATTACGGTAGTAACCTGATGAGGATATTTCAGAATTTAATTTAAATTCATGAATTTTGATCCAGAACAACAACAACTCCTTTTTTATAGGACAGTAAAGGCATTTGAACACTGTATACTCAAGAATCTGTTTCATTATGACTTAAAACGGATACTTTCAGAACCTCATATACTAGTACCTTTCGAAGACTCAAATTACATGATCTTTCTCCAAAAACAACATGTCATGGACCGAAAAAGGGATTTGGACCCTTCCGAATACTCTAGAACCGGTTCCGGAAGGTACGGTTCCTAACCGTACATTTCCATAACTCAATGTACTGGTGCCGTCCGATGGCTCAATGTTCGTGATTATACGCTCAAAAGTACATGAACATCATACCATGCACTAACAAAAAGAATTTTGAGATTTTTTATCAAAAGGTGAAAAGGCATCATGCCATGAGGGGATTTCGGCACATCCGGATAGTTTGGAACTAATTCCGGTAGCACCAATAAAAACACTTTCCGAATCACATGTATTAGTACTGTTTGATCATGATGATGATATTCATGATTTTTAACCCAGAAATACATGGACATCTAGCTATAAACCAACAAGGGACTTGGCTACTTCCGTATACTCTGGGACTGAAACTTTCAGAGCCTCATGTATTGATACCCTTCGACGGCAATACAGGGTGTCTCACAATAGGTGTCACTAAAACAAAATGGGATTGCAGAAAATCAAATCAACCAAATCATAGCATTTATTTTTCATTTGAGAGATACAAGTTATAGAAATTAACCATATTAATTCAAATCGAATCTCTCACCTTTTTCCTTGAGAACTTTGCGCAAACGCTTTGTAATTTGAATTTGGTCCCAAATATCAACCAAATGTTTCTTCAATCGATCCAAAGTAAGCCCTTTCGTAGAGCCTATATGTTGAAGCATATAGCCCCAAACTTTAGTCAAGTGAGTTGAGATCCGGTGAAGATGCAGGCCATTCTTCGCTTGTGATGAAATCGGGCAAATTTTCCGCGCACCACGCTTGTGTCTTCTTTGCCTTGTGAGCTGGAGCTAAGTCCTGTTGGAAACAATATGGTGTATTCCCATACAGCGTTGAGGCAAGATGGTTCTTCAAAGCCTGTGCGATGTAATATTCCGTGTTGATTTTTACGTTAGGTTCTATGAAATGGAGAGGAAGTTTTCCTTTTCGTGAAACGGTGCCCCATACCATGATTTTCAATACATTCGTTCTATTGCGATCTACAGCTAGTTTATATCTTGGAATATTGGCAAGACTTTTGCCATACACACGATCATTTTGTTGATTATGACTGCCCTGAAGGAGGAAGAGCTTCTCATCCGAAAATAAAATCTTGCAGTCACCGAGCCGAACCAAAAGATTTCTGCTTCTTTGGACCCTGGCTTGCTTTTGACGCTCCGTCAACCCGTGAACCCGTTGTTTCTTGTACGGCTTGCATTCCAGACCATGTCTGAGGAGCCTGTTCATAGAAGCAGGGGACAAGAATCAAGCCATTTTGAGATGTCATTATATGAGTGAAATTGCTGACCAGAGAGACCATGTGCCATCGAACGGAACAAGTAATAATCGGACGGTGCAATATCAGGAGAATATGGCGGGTGGGGTAGGACTTCCCATTTGAGCGTTTCCAAGTAGGTTTTCACGGGTTTCGCAACGTGAGGTCGAGAGTTGTTATGCTGAAGAATCACTTTTTCGTGTCTGTGCTCGTATTGTGACCGTTTTTCGTGCAGTGCTCGGCTCAATCGCATCAATTGAGTTCGATACCGTTCCCCGGTAATGGTTTCGTTTGGTTTCAACAGCTCATAATAAATAACACCAACTTGGTCCCACCAAATACACAGCATAACCTTCGCAGCGTGAATATTCGGCCTAGGCGACGATGTTGAAGCATGCCCGGGCAGTCCCCATGAATGTTTCCGTATTGGGTTACTGTAATGAATCCATTTTTCGTCACCCGTCACAATGCGATGTAGAAAACTCTTCCTTTTTTGCCGCTGGAGCAGTTGTTCACCGACGAAAAAACGACGCTCAACATCTCTTGGCTTCAAATCGTAAGGAACCCAAGTTCCTTGCTTTTGAATCATTCCCAACGCATGCAATCGCTTAGAAACGGCTTGGCGGGAAACTCCTAATCCTGAGCCAAGCTCTTCTTGCGTTTGACACGGATCCTCATCGAGCAATGCCTCCAATTCAGAGTCTTCGAAGTTTTTTGGCCTTCCTTCACACGGACGATCATCAACACTGAAATCACCGTTTTTGAACTGGCGCCATCTATTGCTAAACAGCGGGAACTTAATTGCGCACCTAATATAAACAAACGGAATCGCTTATTTAGCTTCAGCGATAAGCTGCCAAAAGAATACACTCAAAACTGAAATAAACCAAGACTGAAAAAAGGTGACACCTATTGTGAGACACACTGTATAACAGCAAGATCTGAACTCATGGACATTTTGGATGATCTAGATTATCATTGTGTCCGTATCCATACCTGGTCAATATTTTCCCTAGTTAAAAGAGTATAGTTTGCAGCACAAAGTTTCGCTGAAACTCTAATAACCGACTTTTGACAGTAAATTTTAATCTTGGATCATATATGACCCATCGGTATTGAATCGGTTCCCTTGCCCAAATTTGCTTCTAACGTTTTTCTAGGTTACTGGGAAAACATTCCATAAACTTTCTTGTCTTCAAAAATATTAAAAATCTAAATTTGTATTTGACTACCGATATGCAATATGCACCAAGCACGGCAAATTTGACAATCCTGACTCGACATACCATTCAATGCTACACTACTGTCTCTTTCTCTCTCTCCCGTCATGGATATCAAGTGTTATGTTCAAATTAAAATTTCACAAATTGTTCGCATGCTCAAATGTCTTCTAGCTCCGATCTCCAAAAGCGGGCATAAATAAATGCTCAATTTACTCTCAACTCAGAATACCTCCGGGCTGAAGCGGGGGCTTGGTATGAGAAGAGTGCACTTGTTCCCAATTTGTTGTCCCAGTACCCGCACGGTTGACACATTACAAGCACGAAAACAATTGAATGATTTAAAAGTGCGTGTTAAATTTAGAATGACCCTCCTGTGCGACGACTGCCAACCTAACAATGAACCATTCCGGTATTCATTCAACATTGTCGGCCAGGAACGACACAAATTTCGGAATGACAAAATGAATGACTATCCACACAACTCCATGGATCCTGACTGCCGAAACTAAAACATTGGCATTGTGCAAAGTGGCCAACGGTGAGGCCAAAACGGAGGGGGGTACAACACTAGGAAACAGAAACAGCGACATGAAGGATTTAATTAAATTTAACTTCATGACAGTTTGTTAAGATGTGACGTTGAAATGAAACGAACGAGTTTTCGGCTCTCCGATTCGCACTGCCTCCTCTACCAGAATGAATGCAAACGTAACCAGTCAGTCAGAGAGTCAGACAACAACACAGTGGAAAATATGTTTTTCCCACCCCTGCCTTCGACTGGATCCCGTGACGAGGGGTGTGCAGTGTGCGAAATGCAAACTAGAACGTGATTAAATTTTCACTTTGAGGAATGTTTTAAGCTCTCTTGACGGACCAGAGAGCGTGATCCTGTGCAAGGGAGGGGGAGCCAGGGAATGAAAACATGACACTTATTTAGTTCAAAATTACATTCTCCTTCGAGAGGTGTACAGAATTGGGAAAATTTCGTCAGGCTGTCAGTCAGTGAGGTGTTGATCGTTCTAGTAGCAGGGAGATGATAATTAGTTTCCAAACAATGTCTAATTAAGATTTTCAGCGGCTCATTAAATCGGACACCGATTTCATGCGTGATATTCTAACCTCAATCAAGCCTGTTGTGATGAGAGTTGAAATAAATCAATAACAACTGCGAACGCGGTGGCGAAGATGGGACATTTATCCGGCTGGCAACGCAGTTGACAGCAAGTTGACACATCAATCAAGTTGATTCGTGTTCCGCACGCTGCTCCGTCACCAAGTGGGGGACCAAATCGACAGCCCACTAAAGTCAGCAATTTTGCGGAGCTCAAACGGGGGGTCGTAAACTGACGAAGGATACTCCGGCTTTGCACGCACACAAACGTGTGTATGTGTGTCACTATTTGTTTATTTATGATGACAGTTGATTTCGGTTTCTGTACGGATAGCGATTGACTTGACTACCATCTAGTAGTCTGGTAAATGCCACAATCCGCAAAGTTAATCAATCATCCGGGCTATTTACCCAGGACCAACAACTCATGCGTTTGTTTACCACGTGTAGGCGCACTCAAGGTGGCCAGTATTGTCAATAAAAGAAACTTCAAAATTTATGAACCGCAGGAATTGTGCATTTTCGGCCGTGGCTTCCTTCGAAACTGGTTGTGGATCATGATTGAGATCGTCCTACGCTTCCAAGCGGCGGGGACGGAAGGTTCTTTCCGTTTCGGGTCGATAGGTGAGGTGCGTGGGACGTGATAAATTCGGCTAATGGTCGTAAATAATAACAAATCGACCGAAATAAAGCCGTAACGCTGTCGAATGGAGAATTTACGATTGCGCGTGTTCGACTGGGTAGGAATGATTGGAAAACGGTTTTTTGGGAGAATACAATCAACGGTTCGGCATTTTACAAAAACGACAAATCTCTTAATTTGAAACTTAACACACTTCCTTCTAAAATTGTTCCCAACTAAAGATGAAATCAAATCACATCGAGCATGAAATGATAACCGTTTTCGTCATCTACTCTCAGCCAGTCACTCCACAACAACATCCAGACAATAGCACCGTAAATCGTCAACCCTCCTTATTTCATCTGAAGAAAAGCATTATCTCAAAGCACTGCTCTTTCATCCTGGTAATAAAGTAATAATAATTTTAAAATTAATCCAATAAAATGCAATTTCCTCTCGCCCAAGTGGGTGTTACCGATTATACACGCATTTCGCCGGGTAATCTCCTCGAGAACACGTGTCACTCCTGTGCCGACAAGCAAACCACCCACCAAAGAAAGGGCGATGACGGTGGTAAGACGAAAACAAACAACTCACCCAAGTGTTGCCAGTTTCGGGAGGAAGAGTGAAACGAGCGTCTGCTGCTGCTGGTCGGTCATAATCTAGATTGCATTACAACCAAGCAACCAACCAACGAACCAAACAACGAGATCCCCTTTTGGAAGTGATAGCAACTGTAAACATCCGGATTTAATCGACTGTGAAGGGTTGTTCTCGCCTTCTATTGCTTTTATCTGCGAACGGCAGACGATAAGGGTGCAGAAGAGATTGCCCGTCGCCGAGGAGGGTTGAGATTTTTAATAAATCAACGTTCGATACGCCCATCAGCGGGAGTTTCTCAATTTCACATTTTCCCGTGGAATTCCAATGCATAGAATAGAATCTTCGTTGGGAGATGGGCGGAAGAGTTTCGGCTCGAAATGTGATAACATTTCTATTTCGGTGAACGATTATCGATTTACGAAGCCGATTCTGCGCTGGGTTTGGCTGGGGAACGTGATAAGAATTGAAGGATGTGCACGGCAATCAATCTTCCTTTAGAATGAAGGTCGAATGAATTGCAACCTAGGGTTGAAGGGAGAAGGAAAATTCCTATTCAGATTCGAAGCACAATCCAGCCACGTTAGGGTTCGGGACCAGATTTCTGTCACCTCTTTTTTATGGCTAACAAATTGTAAACACATATTTTCTTTCTAAATCTTACATGTGATGTTATATGTCAACCACCTGTCAACTTGAATTACACCTCGTTCAAATCTATTTCCGAACCACAAACGATTTCTTATCTAAAGGGTGTGACGATAAGTATTGCAACACTTCAGATTGTTTGGTAGATCAGCTAAAGTTATCGAAAATAAACCAAAATTTTTACAGTCACATGACTCCGACGCTTGAAACGGTCATCCAAAGCAAACTTGTCTTTACTTGTGAAATACTCCTGTCCCGGTCTTATTGGGTTTCCGGCACGCGTTTTGGCAACCCTATGCTGGCGTTCGTCCCGATTTGGAAAGTTCGGTACCTTGTACGTTGTCAAGCTGGATCATTTGTTTTTTTTTTGCCCTCTGGACGAAACTTTACAGAGCATCATTTTTTTATTGGCCAAGTTCCGCGTATTAATGTTCAGATTCCACTTTAAATGAGCATTCCGAACTCTCTCGTTTTAACATTTGCGCGTTGTTCCCGGTTTTCGTAAGGTTTGCATTAAAAAAAAAAGCTAAGGCAGATAATTGCTTTTGATAAATTTCCCATGGAAGGTAATTATTTAAGCTTACTTGCAAAAAAACCTACGCCCTTGCAAGCGGCCTTCCGGCAGTTAACCGGAACATTAGCCATGGCGGACGAAAACATACGCGTAGGCATGTTTTTGAGTTCTTTCTTCGTTTTATTTATCAATTCCTCCTCAGTTTTCGCGACAAAATTGTTGGAGTAGATCTTACGCTTCAGGTTGGCCCAGAAATTCTCGATGGGACGCAGCTGGGGGACGTTGGGTGGGTTCGCCGACTTGGGTACCACATCGATATTCAGCCGCTCCATCTCCTCCAACGATCGCTTCGAGTAGTGGGCCGACGCCAGATCCGGCCAGAACACCGCGTCTTCGCCCTTATGGTATTTCTTGATGAACGACGCAACTTCCGGCAGGCATTTTGTACTATAAATTTCCCCGTTCACGGCCAGTCCGAGCGAAAGAAGAGCGGCTTTGACATCCCCTTCTCGCTGATTGTCAGCCACAGCAGCACCTTCTTGGGGAACTTGGTGTGTGAAATGAACTTCACCTCGGAGCTCACTTCCTTCGTGGGGGAAGTAAAATACGAAGTGCCCTGCCAGTCGTTACCATCCAGGGTGAGATAGGTCTCGTCGTCCATCACCACCACCACGTCGCGATTCGCCGGGAAAATCGAGTTGACCATCTTATTCAGTCGCTGCCGCTGCGTCTTTGCCTGCAGCTCCGAAACCAGTGGACGCGACTTCCGCTTCCGACATGTATGTTCATGTTCGCCTGGTACTTTTTCACTGTTTGGCCGGTTGAGCCGACCTCCCGGCCAAGCGCACGTAGCGATGTAGCCACTTTTCCCTCGGTCTTCCTCTTCAGCATTCTTTGGAGCTTCTTGTCGCTCAGGGTCGTCGGCCGTCCGGAACCGGGCTTTCTTTCGATTGTTGTCTAATAGTGCCAAGATGTTGTAGATGCCGGAACGGGTGTACCGGCGTCCACAAAGTGCCGCATGATGTCCGTTTTCAACGCGGTGTGGTGCCGTTCTTCGAACGCGCACACTTCTGTACGGAGTTGCTTCACTGTTTTTGCCATCACAGTAAAAGTTCGGCTGATAGAGCTGTCAAATTTTGTCTGCTGACTCATGGGTTACTATGATTGATGCTGCATGGGTAGTTTTGTCAGTGCGGGTGAAGGTAAACCCATGAAAAATCGGCAATTTTTGTCCATTTTTTAAATGCAAACGTTACAGGCATATGATCAACTGTCATCTGTTCTTCTAGCCTTGAGACGGTCGAATGATGTATATTCATCAGTTTTCTCAAGGCAGTAATTCAATTAAATTGGTAGAAGTGTGAAACAACCCCAAGGTTATAAGAGCATCGCCATCGGAGTCGTTATCGCTATCGCTATTATTAATTTCCTTCTAGATTGCTATTTAAGCATAGCATCCCATCCTGCCACCGGTGATTTATTTGGGTTTCTATTTAAGTCTAGCGACATTGGTTTTCCACCGTGCGAAGCTAAAAACTTTAAAAATATTTTCATTAAAGGGTGTTCCGATCAAAATGTGGTCAAACAGTAATGTGTGTGAGTCGATCAAAGTTTTTATTCATAAGTCAAATTCTTTTCCTTTTTCAAGTTCAGTTAATACAGAATACAGGAAAAATATTCAGCTAAGCTTCCTTTTTACCGAATGCGAATTGTCGGGTCTTTCGTTTAACACCTGCCATAACATTTTGTACAATCTCCTTGTCCACTTTATTCGCCGCAGAACGCCAGTTTGCCTTGAACTGTTTCTCGCTCACAACAGCTTTTTGAGTCTTCTTTAAGTTCCGCTTGACGATGGCCCAATATTGTTCGATTGAGTTGGAGCTCTGGCGTGTTGGGAGGCTTCTTGTCCTTGGGCACTACTTGAACGTTGTTGGCAGCATACCACTCCATGGCCTTTTTTCCGTAATGGCAAGATGCCAAATCCGGCCAAAATAGAACGGAACAATTGTGTTGCTTCAGGAAAGGCAGTAGACGTTTTTGTAGGCACTCGCTCAGATGAATTTCCTGGTTGACGGTTCCGGTCGCAATGTAAACGTTGCTCTTCAAGCCACAGGTACAGATGGCCTTCCACACCAGATATTTTTTCGCGAACTTTGACAGTTTAAAGTTTTCCTTGACGTAAGTTTCATCGTCCTGTACCACGCAATCAAACTACGTCAGCAACGTCGTGTACAACTTTCGCGACCGTGCTTTGGCCGACGTGTTTTGTTTATCGTCGCGATTTGGAGTCACCACTTTCTTGTAAGTCGACAGTCCGCACGTGGTTTAGCTCTATCCACAGTTGAAGGCGCCACTCCCAGCTTCTTTGCGACATCTCGGACGGAGAGTTTGGAGTTCCGCTCTTTCGAGGGCAACTCTTTTTGTCGTCGCTGTGGCCTCCGGCTTTCCAATTGAGAAATATTGGGCTTTGATGAAAGGAAAGCAGCGGAAGGAGGCTAGAGGAGCAGATGACATCATCAAATTAAAAAAAGACTGGGTAGACGTAAGCAAAACCATCGACGGAACGGTTGAGCAAAACCTCATGAGGAACATCAAAAAGAATGTGCGAGGGCTGGCCAGATCTACGAAATATTGAATGAATACTGATGTAATGGGCTTTTTGATGGTTAGTAAACAATGTAAATGAATTTGAGTTGCAAAATTAATAAAACATATTTAAATACAGCAATTTTTAGGTGTACTCATAATTAACCATACAGTCCTTAACATATTTTTCCGCTGACAGTAGAAACATGGTCACAATTTCTTGTCCTATATTTCCAGAGAACTATCAGAATGTCTAAATAAATGTTCAGCGATGCTTCCAAAGTAGTTTCACTAATAGTAACTGAATTATTCTGGAATGCTTGCATAATAGTTATGCGATTCTACCTGTTCTGAAATTTATATTTCATTATTTTAATTTTTTTAATGCATTCAAGGTGGCTTCCAAAGTAATTCTGGAATACTTCCAGAGTAGTATGGATGCGCCTAGAATTGCTCTAGAATGCTTCCCAAGTTATTCTGAAATCTATCCAGTGCACTTAAGAGATACTTCCAGAGTAGTCCTGAAATGTTTCCATAAATGTTTTTAAACGTTTTCGGACTAGTGAAGACTAGTTGCTTCGGGGTTATTTTTTTATTCCTCCAGTGCAGTGAAGAAATGTCTCCAGAATACTGTAAAAAAGATATCAGAGTGGTTTTGGGATGTTTTCAAACTGACTCTTGGATAATTCTAGTGTTACAGCTTTCAGTCGATTTCAAAGAAAAAAGAAAATGAAGAAGTCGGAGGGAATAGTTAAACAGACTGCTCTATTTGGTGTACAGAACATGTTTGTCATTTAACCATTAATTGTTGGTCGTTGGAAGCATACAGTCCTTAAACATAAATCAATGCTGGAGAGGGTGAGCTGTTTAGTGAAATACCTGCAGCTAGACTTCTTCAGTGTCGTGTACTAATACTCGACTGAAGAAGTCTGCAGACGAAATACGCGTATCTATCAAGATAAACAATAAAGGTAGATGGAATTAAATAGAAGTTACTAATCTTCTTCTCATTTTTCTAGTTATAAATCAATGCGCTCCTTTCCTCTAACGGTTGGGATTTTAGAACTAACTATTGACCTTGCTTTTCTAACCTGCTATAGCGACAGTACTCGCTCTCTGAAAAGAGAATAATGAGTAAAAACAAATATGACATCGTTTTTGACGAACTCTACTATTAACAAGCAGCTTTTCAAACCATATTTTTATCTGTACTACTGACATAAGTTTGTGAGCTCAAATTAACGTAATATGCTCAGCGAATTCAGATCGCAGCTCTCAAACATCTCTCTCAAGTATACTGAACTTATCTTTTCTGAAAATGCTGCTGGATCTTAAGATAGTATCGAAAACAAACTGGCAACACATTTTATATCATAGCATGAAATAAAAAAAAAACAACAAAATATTAAGAACAACTGTATCATTTAATTCTTATTTTAAACAAAAAATGAATCAAAGCAAGTTTATTTCAATAATTTTCTGATTTTGGATTTGACTCCACTCATGAGGTTTTGTACAGTAGTTTTGTCGCATTTTCTAGAAGCCGCAGACCAATTCTGTTTTGAACTCTTCTATGGTATTGAACTCCTGGTCAGAGGTTGTGCTTGAAGATAACCCAGTAGCATTCAATTGCACAAAATTGTGGACAATTGGGAGGAATGACGTCCTTCTAAACCAAATAAACTCAATTTTTTTGTATCCATTGAACTGTGATTTTGGCGGAATGGGCTGACGCCAAATCAGGCCGAAACTAAAGAAAACCCTTGTGCTGCTTGTATAACGGAAGCATCCTTTTCTGCAAACACGCAACTTCGGCATTTATCGTCTCTTTAATGTAGAAAATCGATGACTTGGAGCCGCAGGAACAAATTGCCTGCCGTACGAGAACCTTTTGGCCGAATGTTTCCACTTCAAATGCCTTTTCGGAGATGCTCACATCTTCGCCGATGACCTTGGTGTAAAATTGCGGTCCTGGAGTCCTATTTCACATATGTTTCGTCATCGATCAAAACGCAAGCAGACGGTTGTTGCAAAAGTCGGCTGTATAATTTTCTGGCTCTGATTTTTGCCCTGGATTTTTACTCAGCACTCTGTTTTGCTATATTCTGCTTTTTTAAAATGCCATCAGGTTGTTGCGCTTCTTGATTTTTTGCACCATTCCAGCAGAGGTACCAGTCTTTTTGGCCAAATCACGAATCGACATCGATCTGTTCCGAAGGAGAAGGTTGACTACCTTCCGATCTAATTTTGGGTCAGCTGAACCTGGTTTTCTTCCACTTCTTGACAGCTTATCGAACGAGTTCCCCGAACTTGTTGATGATGGATTTTACGCTGTCGTGATGAATTCTGAAACATTTCGCTATCTTGTTCATCAAGACATCCTTCAACCTTCTCACGGAACCACGTGTCCACCACTTGAATTTTAACATACTTTTCGATTCGCGGCATCGCGAAAACGATCACTGTTTACCGACTGTTCAGCAGCTGATTTAGTTTCTGACAGATGAAAGCGTCGAATGTAGGTAGGCTCAGACCGATAGTCTTAAGCATGTAGGTGCGAGCGCATCCTAAGCGTTGCCAGTTTATTTTCGATACAATATTTACAACACAGATATTAAATTGAAGTGAAACCTAAACGTGTTTTCAAACGATCCAAGAAGATAGAAAAAGGAAAAAAAACTCAATCTAAATATACCTCACAACGCTGGTTTCACGTGCGATCAAAGTCAACGACAACAACGGAAATGTGCAGCTTTATAAAATGATACGGCCTAATCCAAATAGATGCTGTATGACTGTAATACATTTGTGCGATCTTCGAAAACTGCTGCATTTCACTATAGAATTATGGCTGCACTGGAAATTGGATTTCAACGGGTTTTTAATTCGATATTTTTCTTCTTGACACTTGAATTTTACTTGGAACATTTTGGTTATGAATTATTTTACTGAATAAAGGGTGTTTCGATCACAATTTGGTCGACTTAAACTTGACGCATTTCCTTTCATCGTGCATTAAACAATTTTGCACACCCCTCATTTCGAAGATGTGTGCGTGTAGCATCATGCCTCTATTTTGATTTTGAGATTAGCACTTCAGTTATCAAAATGTCGTCGAAGGAAGAGAAGCAACGCATCCAAATTTTGCACGTGCATGACGAAAATCCAAACTTCTCTCACGCCAAGTTGGTGAAATTGATGAATGTGGCTAAATCAACTGTTACCAACGTATTAAAAGAGTTCAGTGAGCGTTTGTCGACATTCCTGCTAACAACGTTCAAGTGGTGCCCAAGCACAAGAACCCTCCAAACACGCCAGCAATCGAACAATATTGGGCCATCGTCAAGCGGAACCTTAAGAAGACTCAAAAAGCTGTTGTGAGCGAGAAACAGTTCTGCGGCGAATAAAGTTGACAAGGACACTGTACAAAATCTTATGGCAGGTGTTAAACGAAAGACCCGGCAATTCACATTCGGTAAAAAGGAAGCTTAGCTGAATATTTCTCCTGTTTTCTGTATTAACTGAACTTAAAAAAAATTTGACTTAATAATAAAAACTTGGATCGACTCACACACATTACTGTTTGACCAAATTTTGATCGGAGCACCCTTTATTTACGTTTCGTTTCTGAGCAATCACTCAATTTTTTGAGACAAAAAGTAAATTTCACTAAATCCAACCATTGTTTAGGTGCTTAAAAGGTTCCGAGATTGCACTTACTAAGTGCCACAAAATGACAAAGATGCCATTGTGATGCTAGTTATTTCTGGTCTATCAAATAGTGGTAGTCCTGTTAAGTGGTCCATTATACCCGTTTTTTCAACATTTGTTTTTCAGCTAAGCAAAATTATTTCTGTAAAATATAAACAATCCAACGGAAAACTTAACATAAACCAAATTTTGTTGACTCCGTCCATAGTACGTTATATGGTCTACTTTTATGTTAACTAATTGATTCACAAGTCAGTATGAGATTGGAAAAATTAACCAAAATGAAGATTTTTTTATGTGAAGCATCAAGAGGACGCACTACACTGAGGCAAAATCCACACATGATTTTAATAAGATCAAACTTATTAATAGGTTCATTTTCATTTCTTTGTGGCTCATTTGGATCATAAGACTTTAATGTTTTTTTATGATATACTAAAGTATTGCTCAGATTAAAATTATCATTAGCAAAAGTAAGCCTGAGAAACTCAATAATTCCAATAAAGTGCTCACCAGCTAAAAAAATGATTGCCATTATTATACCAATTTTGTATTGATGCAAAAATATAAAGTCTATTCGACCAAAATGCAGCTTTTGTATAGCATTATCATTCTGTTTATTCAAAATCATGATTAAGTTTGTATAGCTTAGTTTTTGATGTATCATATGCATGTGAATGTTTTTCCGCCTGGCAGAAAAAAGTGCTCAAAACCGACATATAATTTTCTTGAGTGCATCTTGCATGGCATTGCCTACCAAACTGTCACAGCACATTCAGACTATCAGAAGGTGTCGAGCACTGTTTGTTTTGGTTCTGTTCGCGCCGGTTCGGATTTCGTTTGAATGTTGAAAATGGATTCGAAACAAATTAACCTATCCGTACGAAAATTAATTGTGAGGGACTGCCAACAGCAAATATATATGCGTAAAATTGCCGTCAGATATGGAGTGAGTTATTCTGGTGTTCGCAAAGTTTGGAAGAAGTTTAAGGAAACCGGATCAGTAGCTGATAGACATGGACGCGGGCGAAAGCGACTCACGACTCCGCGTGAAGACACCAGAATTATTCGTGAAACCAGGAAAATCCAACAGTTACGAGCCGAGTGATAAAGGAAAATCTGCAGATGAGTATTTCAGATAACATACTCTCTCCAGGCATCAACATTATCCGATTGTAAGATACTGCTATGCCGAGAAACCAGTTGCGTTCTGGAAACAAGTTTTATGGTCTGATGAGAGCAAGTTTGATCTATTTGGAATGAAAGGGCGTTCTAAAGTGTGGGTTAAACCTGGCGAACGACTTTTGGACCGGAATGTGCAAAAAACCGTA
This sequence comes from Aedes koreicus, assembly GCA_024533555.2. Taxonomy (NCBI): domain Eukaryota; kingdom Metazoa; phylum Arthropoda; class Insecta; order Diptera; family Culicidae; genus Aedes; species Aedes koreicus. The sequence goes on along the minus strand of JAHHFK020005664.1, from coordinate 30,920 downwards.
AAACATGGAGGAGGAAGCATAATGGTGTGGGGGTGTTTTGCTTGGTCCGGAACTGGTAATTTGACTCAAATCGATGGTATAATGACGGAGAAAAAAAAAAAAAAAAAGAAGAGAACAAAAATAGTGAACATGTCGACATCTTCAGCAGTCATCAAAGCTAAAGGAATGCTCTGGATATCAAAGGTTTACCTTTTGTCGAATTTCTAATAGTAAATCTTTCATCGTTCATACGAGCTGTTTGCTCAGTGTAGGTGTTCTGTTGATTTCTAATTTCAACAAGTTGTTAATATTTTTTAATTTTGAATACAAAAATAGGTGTCGCTATAACCGTACAAACCTGAGAAGCATATATTTTTTTTCAGAATCAAATTTATCAGTATCCATCAATTCAACAAGTACTAGAACTTTTATTCAAAAAACGTCAGAAAGTACGTACAATATCTACTAATTGTTTAAAAATATATTTCAATTTTACCGTTTTTGTGGCTATTAGCACCAGCTTACCGTAACAAGCATTTAAACGTCATTCAAAGTTACCTGCAATAAAAGAAAACAAAACCAAAATTATAAACCACCTCAAACTCCATCAATCCTCCATAAGACTTAAAATTACAATAATAGCACTTTCCAAAATCGTTTTTCCCCTCTAATGCTCCATAATCTCCCACAGTGCCAACCGCCGACGTCGTCGCCGACCGTCGTTGATTGAGTTATTATCAATTCTTGCTGTCTACCGTTCCATCCCGGCGTTCTTGATACCCATGTCGATTCCGAAGAAAAACATCCGAAATTTCCCTCTCCCAGTGCCCCAGTTTGGCCCTCAGGCCACTCAAGGTACCGGTTGGTCGGTAGATGTCTACCGAATACACACACACACACACACAAAAAAAAGAGCATCAACCGGTGATCATCTGAAATCTGAAATTTTTGAACTCCGGTGATTCCCTCGCCACGTATGCACCGGGAGATTTATTGTGGCCCACTTGCTACCCATTCGGCAAGGAATGCTCGAAACCGTTCATCAACTCCGTCCCGGAGAGGCAGACCTCCGCTAACTGTTGCAAATTTCTACCGAACGGTTCACATTCTTACGCAGTGCGCAAGATAATTATTTCGAGAAAAAGAAAAGGACAGTAGAGGCATATCTGCACACACGAGAAATGGATGAGTGAAACATAAATCACATGAATGGCGGTCGCGGAGAAGCGACTGACTAGCGTGTGCATTCGCATAGTGCAAGCCACGAGATGCGCAATGAGCGAGAGAGAAGGAGAGGAAAAGGCGAAAGAGAAAATGAAACAAAAGAGCACGAGGTGCGACGCGGCGCAGTGTGCGGCTTCATATTAGGGCGAACATTATAATATTACGAGCGGAATGAATGCCGTGAACATGCTTAATTGGGCCCCCCGTGTTGGATTCATATGTGTGGGGTCCCCTCGCCGAGCTCTTATTTTTCGCTGAGTATTTTTTTGTTTTGATTTTTTGCACGGCCGGCTTGGTTGGCGCTTGCCAAATTTTTGAATGATGACGATGATTTGCGTTCCGATTCGGGTTGCATTTATCATTCATTTCCAAATCTTGATAGGGCCGGGGAGACGGCTTTTAATCACTCAAAATGCACGTTAAACTTAGTTAATTGATCCCAAATGTCAAACGAATCAGACGGGATTAGTAAACAATCGGGGGGCTTCCGAAGAGCTGTACGCAAATTCTCGTCATTTGCTCGCTCACTCGCTTCTCTCCGATGGTGGTCGTTCCGCGGTATTAATCCTCCCGGGCCCGGAGTTGGCCTTGAGTTCGAGTGGTTGCCGCGCTTTGTTTTGACTGCAATCTGTTTTCGAGTGTATGTCGTCGTCGTCATGTGTCACATTTCGGGACCAGCTGGAAGAGACGGTCTCTCCGGTTTGAGGTTTACGAGCGGGTTATTTTGTTGGGTTTAATACTTCCTAAATGCTTGCTTGATGGATGGGTAATGGTTGGTTGATATGCGAGTATGCTGGTATATAATGTCTTAATTAAGCCACGGGCATGTGATGGTGATCATTTTTATAAATATTTCAAACCCGACTTCAAATCTTCATTCGATCATGCAACTCATCGCCGTACACGGGGAAACCATCGAGTGCCATATGGACACTGACCGGACACCTCTCGTGTTCGGCATTGTCGCGCGCAGCGGGGAAGGCAGAGAAAATTTATCGCCTTAATCTACCCATATTGTAAACTATTTGTCTCTATTAGTGTCACTGGTAAAGTGACTACACATCCTACATTATTACCGTTTGCTTGGCACCGTCCAGCCACCAGAGGATGCCACAATCGGAGATCTTCAAATAGAGTTGTGGTCTGATCTCGCTTTAGGTTGCAGACCCTCCACGGTGGGTAATTTTGCAAGTACCCCATCCGGATCAGGCCAACAACAACACAACACCTAAAACGGTTGGAAATCGATAGGCCTGTTGCCAGATCGAGCAGCTCAAACCAAAATGAGAAGTCAAGATTGTAATCGGGCTTTGGATCATGTAATCTCATCTGGTAAACCTGAACGCAGTAGGCTCATTTGTCGTGGAATGAAATTGTTTTCGTCTTTTTCATTTTCATTTCCAAGTGACTGCAATTAAACCCAAACGAGTTGAGTTGGCCAGCGAAGATAGGCTGCGGTGTCGATTCGTACGGAATATGGACAGTAGAGTGCGTGATTTCATTCGACAGTTAATCGGTGCTTCTCTGCATCATCCGTCGGTGTGAAGATTGGAATGACGTGTGTGTTAGGAGGGTCTCCAAACCCAAACATGCAATTTATTGGCCGTAGTTATGATCAAAAATGTTAAAACATTTACAAAGTATATTGCTTTGATCATTTGGCTTTTTAGCAGTTTTCTGCCAGTAACACTTACTTGTTCAAACTATCACTAGTAAAAGCGAGCACGTTCGTTTAAATGCCATTAGAAAAAGCATATCCTTCGACAGATAGGCCTATTTGCAACCTACAGATTTCTCCAATGTCGAGCACTTGAATTTTTTTCGACGCACACTGTGTTCAATATGTACAAGCACAAATTTTCATCGTTGTGTAGGTGTACAAAAAATGTGTGTTGCACTTCCTTGTTGCCTATCCCGGTATCAAACTATTGTCATAGTTTAGTTGCGCCAAAAATATTTTATTTTCATCGATATTTTGATCACGGCAGTTTGTGTTGTACGTTATCGTATTGGTACGTTCTATTCTAACGATTCAGAAGGAAATATTAATGGAAATATCTTACGAAGTGTTGCATGGCAGTTTTTTATTTCAAATTTCTAACTTAAAGAGTCACCCTGAGGCAAAATAAGGAAATCGCATATTATATGTTAACAGTGCCCTACGATGGTATAGGAGATGTTTTAATACATATGTCCTTAATATCCCATTCAAGTTAAAAAAAATTTTTTGGTTTTTGTATTTATTTTTTCGACAAAAAGGACCTCTTTTATGGAAAGCAATTTATACACCCTTATTAAATATCACATATTAAATGTTAACAATTATCTACGATGACACAGGAGATGTGTGAATATTATTGTCTTCACTATTCTATTCAAATTCTCAATTATTTTTCAATGGACCACCCTAATGGAATAAAAGTAAGCAAACCCTAATTAAATATCATGAATCTAGTACAGACAATGGCCTACGATTATGAAAGAGGTGTTAAAATAATATTGCTCTCAATATCCTATTCAAATTTTGATCGTTTTGGGTTTTTTTTTTAAATTTTCGACAAAAGGGACCACTCGTATGGAAAATAAGTGGGCCACCCTAGCGGAATGTCACATATTATATGCTGACAGTGGCTTATGATTATTTAAGATATGTTTCAATACTATTATCTTCTATATTCCATTCAAATTCTTTTTTTTAATTTTTTTAAATATTTCATCAAAAAGGACCACCCTAATGGAAATTAAGTGAGTCACCCTAATGAAATATTACATATAATATCTATGATAATACCAGTTGCCAACGATGATATAGGATATGTTAAAATACTATTGCCATAAATATCTCAGCAGTTGAATTCAAATCATTTAGGTAAAATTAAATTCACTCCCCCAACTCAAAAATTGGACCAGAATGTCGATTTTTTCAAAAAAAAAAAATATTTCGAGCTAACACCAGTTCTCGACGTTTCATGCATTGCTAAGACCTTCGGCATCAAAAAAAAAATTTCGATTTCGGAAATTTCATGTAGAATGTGGGAAATTTTTCATGGGTCAAAAGAGTCAAACTTTGACCGCTTTGGTGGTCCACTTAACGAAGTCCGATTGAGCTCAAATTTTGCAAGGGGCCTTCTTTTGGAGAGACAAAACTGGCCTAATTTTTGCCATACATTGCACAGTGGGCAAAAATGAACCCAAATTCCCAAGTAAGAAGAGCCGCTGGTTTTTCAACCAAACCAAATTTATTCCTGAAGGCAAATGGGCTAATAAATCGATTGGCGCAGGTTTCGTGTTGTGTAGAGCACGAAAAGTGGTTTGTTTTGCTCCAATTCACCCTAAATTGATGGTTTCTCTCCATTCTGCTCATATTGTTGCAAGCTCCATAATATACTTTGAGTGAAAATGCATATTTTTTACACATATCACATTCAGAAACTTAACAGGGATCATTTCATGTTGTGTCTGGTCCGGTTTACCCCAATTTATTCATATTATTTGATTTTTCTTGTTACTTTCCGAACAGCAGCAATCGTCACAAATTATTTTTGCTGCAAAAGTACATAGCCCACAGAACATCTGCATAAAAGTAATTTGAAGCGTCTTTGCATGTTTTTGGGTCTTGTAGATAGCCCGTTTTGCCCCAATTTACCTTAAATTGATGGTTTTTCTTCATTCTGCTCATAGTTGCAATTTACATATAATACGGAAATTGCAACTATGAGCAGAATGAACTTGACTGAAAGTTCATATATTTTACACAAATTACATTTAAAAACTTTACAGGGATAATTTCATGTTATGTCTGGCCCGTTTTACCCCAATTCATCCCTATTCTTTGATTTTTCTTGTTGCTTCTCGTTTTTAAAAATTAGTGTATGGTTAAATAAATGTTTTATTATGAATCACAAACTCTCGAGTACTTTTTCAAACAGACGTATCTGATTTTGTAAACAAAGAAGGGAAGTAAGATTCAAACGTAAATTTCTCCAAACTTTCAGCTCCCTCACGGAAAGTAGCATCACCATCTTGTTAGAGAAACGTTATTCCTTGTGTTGGTTTGCATGAAAGTGCTAAGGGTGTCAAGAATTTAACGTTTGAATCTTACGTCCCCTCTTTATTTACAAAATCAGATACGTCTGTTTGAAAAAAGTACTCGAGAAATGGCGAAATATAATTCTGTACAGCCATTCACTATGAGCCGAACTATCATCACTGTCATCGATCTCATGATCCGTGATGAAAGTGCTATCGGTAGTGTAAAATGCCATCTTACGAGAGAAGTCCTTGTCTTGTCTTTTACAAGGAAGCCGTTTATACTCCAGGTAAGACATCTTGGGATCCGACCACGTCAAAGAATTCAGCATTATATCGGTTAGATTTTCTTCGGGCGACGTCTTTCGGTTTTGTTTTATGCGGTATATTACGGTGATTGTGGCTATTTTGAAAGAATCAAGCAAAATAAAAAAAAAAAATAGACTATTAAAATATGTAGATGAATTGAGGTAAAACGGGCCAAACACAACATGAAATTATCCCTGTTAAGTTTCTAAATGTGATATGTGTAAAATGTAAGCATTTTCACTCAAAATATATTGCGGAGCTTGCAAGAATATGAGCAAAATGTAGAAAAACCATCCATTCAGGGTGAATTGGGGTAAAACGAACCACTTCCCGTGCTCTACACAACACGAAACCTGTGCCAATCGATTTATTAGCCCATTTGCCTTCAGGAATACATTTGGTTTGGTTCAAAAACCAGCGGCTTCTCTTACTTGGGAATTTGGGTTCATTTTTTCTCACTGTGGCATTGGATTGGCACCCTAATGTACATATTCTGTATTGGTATTGGTGTCAGCTTTAGCTTTATATATACACAAACGGATGTTTCGGAGGCTACCAGCAAATAGCGGTTGGATCGATCCAAGATGATCCTCTCTCGGCACGCTGGTCGGAAATACGTTTTGTCGGACGAGAAACTGTTCGTGCTGCAACAGCCACACAATGTTTAAAATGACCAGGTGTGGGCGCCAACGAGAGACAGCATTCCTCAATCCAATATAAACATCCCTCGATTCCAAAGTGCAGCGTCGGTGATGGTTTGGGGGGCAATATGCGAACATGGTAGGCTCCTTTTGGTGTTTATTGAAACAAACCGTCAAAATCATCGTGGCGTACTACAAAACTGAGAAGGTTGTTACCCCAGTTTGTTGTTTAACATTGCATTGGAGGGTGTGATTCGAAGAGCTGGGATAGACACGAGTGACACGATCGTCAGGAAGTCTGTGAAACTATTTGGCTTTGCCGACGACGTTGATATCGTAGCACGTAACTTTGAGACGATGACGGTAACGTACATCAGACTTAAGGCTGAAGCTGGTAGGATTGGGCTTGGGATTAATCACAGGACTGAAGCGGCTGTCATCCACGAACAAAAATCGTGAAGCCGAAAACTTGGTGCTGCGTGTGGTGCTGATTTGACAGCTCGGTTTTCTCGAAGGTTATATGCAGCAAACACAATTTTCGCGGTGGAAGTTGTCGTGATTTGTCGTTAATTTGATTCGAGAGAAAAATCATCCGTGTTGTTCTTAGTGCAGTGATTTTCACGATAGTATTTTTTCATTGTTTATCAGCCAGGTATTATAATGTTTTATCTAAATTACTGATACTAGTAGTTTCGTAGAAGAAATATTGTAAAGAAATATAATCCATTGTGAACCGAGCTTAAAGTGTTAAAATCGTCACTAGCGCCACTCCATAAGTGGCAGGCTTCAAAAACTAACGCTTCCTTCAGTCCTCTGGGATTAATGCGTTGAAAACAAAATACATGAAGGAAAGAGGCTCACGAGAAGCCAATGTTAGCCTCCTATGTATCACGAGTTCAGTTCGACGGTGATGAAATCGAAGTAGTAGACGAATGCGTGTATCTGGGCTCATTGAACAGTAGTCCAGAATGCGAATTTAGCTGGAAAGATAAGCTTTCAGCCTAAGTTTGAAGTTTTGGAGCAAAATTGTTTCGTACACAGTGGTTTCTAATAATATGGCCCTTCTTTTGGTATCAATGAAAACTGGGGTGGTCCTTGTTTTCAGAGAAATCGAAAATCTAACTTTTTTATTTGCAGCAATAAAGGCATATATTTTTTAGAAAAGTTGTAGATGAAAAAAAATTAAGCAACTTTGGTTGTAATTTTTTTTTCTTGTAGCTTGATATGACCGAATTAGAGTAATTTTTCCTAAGTAGCTAAGGGTGTCCCTATAAAAATCAGTTATTTTGCTCTAACTTTTTTATTTCATGTTTTCCAGCACTGCTGTGTTCCCATTAGTTCTAGAATAATAAAAGATACAACTTTTGATGCACAATCGTCACTATCGTATGTCAAACAAAAGTAATTATGGTATTTGTAAAAAAAAATAGGACTTAAAAATGTTGATCTCTCTCATCGGGGCAGACAGAAGAAATATTTCTCAACTGCATTTGGAAGGTTCTATATTATGGCATATTAGTTTTGAAAACTGGAGATAGGTTATTTTTTTAAATTGAGTACAACTCATTTGAAAAGGGCGTAATTTTATGAGAAAATCGTAAAAAAACTCGCTAGCGGTAAAAGATTTCGGCAAGATTTACAAGGCAAAAGTTACATCTTTTTAAATTCTAAAAACCTTCTGTAGACAACTTTGTTAGCAAATTTGAAATAAAAAAAAGTAAGAGCAAAAACTTGTTGTTTTGTAGGGACACCCAAAGTTATCTATGGAAAACTGTCCTGATGATGGTCTCTACTCCAGATATTATTGATGAGTAATTTCACTATTGGATTGTTTTGCTGTTTGATCATAGTAGCTTAACGGTTTTCAGTTAGAAGTGCTGTTTCGTAGTTAGTGTTTGGAAAGAAACACAGTTACTCTACACACTTAGAAATTATGAATTTTACACGAGACGTAATTCATTTTTGTAAAAAGTCGGAGAGCGTAAACAAATTTTCTCATCTCTTTCAACTCATTCTTATGTGCTTAAGGACGCTTGCATGTGTCGGTCTGAGTAGACAGAAATATACATGGAATTTTGGTAGTAAGTAGTTAGAACTTGTTGATGAAATCACACGGTGAATTTAATCAGTAGCTGCTGCAAATCAGAGTGATAATTGGCTGCACGGAAATGTGACTTTTGCAGTGAATTCTCCCAAAACTTCACGGAAAAGGAAGCTAAAACCATTCGCCAACAGCTGCAGAAGAACTCAGCACAACCGCCTGCGGGAAATAAAATCAAAATTTAACACCAAAGAATTGGGATTGCAAGGGAAGGTCGTCGTAATTCTGGAAAGGTATTAAAAAAAATTGCGAAAAATCCAGAATCCGATCTTGCAGACTCATTTAAATCTGAAACCAGTCATGATACCGTTGTATTAATGTCTCCCAAAAAAGCAATTGGCTTCCTATGCCGAAATGATTTCAGCAAGGCATAATACCTCATTCTACCTCAGATCATCATTCTACCTCAGATCATTTAATTTTCTCTCGTTTCTCATATGAGTTGAGAGCTAGAGTTAAGTGAATGAGAGCCAAATTATTCCTAATTTTACTCCCATTCATCAATCACGCGTGCGAATGTTTGGTAGTGTTTTTGTTTCGCTCTGAAGTTTGTTTGTGATTCTCGAATTGGCTAGTAAAAAACGAGTGATTGGAGATGAAGCCAGTGTGCTTAATCTGCAATGAATCAGTAGCGGTAATGAAAGAGTACAATTTAAAACGCCATTACGAGTCAAAGCATGCATCGAAAATGGACAAATTCTCAGGCAAATGTCGTTCAGAGAAGGCAAATGAATTGAAAGAAAAACTGCGATGTCAGCAAAACGTGTTTGATAATAGAAAAATTGAAAATGAAATGTGCATTAAAGCCAGTTACATTGTTGCGGAAAAAATAACAAAACACTTGAAACCTTTTTTGGACGGTGATTTTGTAAAAGATTGTTTGAAGGCAGTGGTAGACGTGGCATGTCCAGCCCAAAGTCGAGTTTTTTCGCTGATTTCTCTGTCCCGAGCAACGAGTACTCGTAGAGTTGAAGAAATCGCAGACGATATGCAATATACGTTGAAGGAAAGAGCTACAAACTTCGCATATATTTCGGTGGCCCTGAATGAAAGTACGGACATTTCAGACACTGCTCAGCTAACGGTTTTCATTAGGAGTGTTTCCAAGACATTTGAGATTACAGAAGAGCTCGTACGTTTATTTCCGCTCAAAGGCCCCACAAAAGGTGTTGATATTTTCAACGCTCTCTCATCGATTCTAAACCAATTCGGCATGGATTTGAAGAAACTTGCGAGTGCGATCACCGACGGTGCCCCAGCCAAGATCGGTAAGTGTATTTTTTTTGCGTTTTAAGGAGCACAAGCCACATTTTCTGTTGCACAGGAAAGCATGAAGGTGCCATTGCTCGTCTCCGGCGACGAGATGGTGTTAGCGAGCGATTCATCCAATACCACTGCATCATACACCAGGAAAAGGTGTGTGCAAAAAATGTATGGTTCAAGAACGTTATGAAGGATGTCATTAAGGTCGTTAATTTTATTCGATCAAATGCTCTCAATCATCAAGAATTCCAAGCTTTTTTGTCGGAGCTAGACGCAGAAGTAACTGAATACTGAAGTTCGTTGGCTCAGAAGTGGAAAAGTTCTTAAGCGTGTTTACGATCTCAAGACGGCAATCGCAGAGTTTATGAAACAAAAAGGAAAGGCAGTTCACCAGTTCGACGATCAAAAATGGATGGTGGATTTTGCATTCTTGATTGACATCTCGACACCTCTGAATGATTTGAATGTGCAACTTCAGGGGAAAAATAAGCTTGTTCACAATCTTTTCAACCACATCAAATCCTTTGAGCAAAAATTGACGCTGTGGGAAATGCAGCTTAAATCAGGAAATTTTTCTCATTTCTTTACGCTTGAATTTTGCAAAGAATGTGATGAAATCAGATATGCCAGCGTAAAGACTGTATTCGATGAAATTTGGACACACGCAATTGTTCGTAACTTTTTAGCGTGTGGGTAAAAATTATTGAAATTTTAACTGAATGTATTTCATTGTGTTGTGACAATTGTGTAATGAGTTTCATGAAAATCGGTCGAGTGATTTCAGTGAAGAAATAGTGCGCCAACAAATTTTGGGCACTCACTTCGAAAACCCAATCGCTTCTCATCGATGGGTCGGAAAACAGCTCGGAATCGCACATTCAACCGTATCTCATGTGATCAAAACGTTCAAGGACCGTAAGACAACCAAGCGGAAAAATGGTACTGGCAAAAAACGTGGCACATCAAATCCGGAGAAGGCCAGGATGGTATTGAACCAATTTAAGCGTTATCCCAACATTTCGATCAGGGATGTTGCGAAAAAGGCGAAAGTTTCAGTTTGTTTTGTGCAGATAACAATGAAACGTTCTGGATTACATGTGTACAAGGTCCAGAAGGCACCGAGCCGGAGCGATAAACAAAACTCGGTGGCCAAAACTCGTGCAAGAAAACTGTACAGGGAGTGGCTCACAAAACCGTTCTGCATTTTGATGGACGATGAGACCTACATTAAAGCTGACACCAAACAAATGCCAGGACAGGAACACTACGTCGCCACCTCTAAGTTGGCCGTTCCGGAGAGTGTACGGAAGAAGAAACTGCCGAAATTCGCCAAAAAATTCCTTGTCTGGCAAGCGATCTGCGGATGTGGCAAAATGAGTCAGCCCTTCATCACCTCTGGGACCATCAACGGACAAATCTACAAGGATGAATGCCTCCAAAAACGACTTATGTCCTTCTTGAGATTTCACGATGGCCCGACACTGTTTTGGCCGGATTTGGCATCTTGCCACTATGCCCGGCCCGTCTTAGACTGGTACAAAGATAATAATGTAGTTTTTGTACCAGAAGACGTCAACCCTCCAAACACTCCGGAACTTCGCCCAATTGAAAAATTTTGGGCAATCATGAAGGCAAAGCTCGTTAAAACTCCAAAACTGATAGAAAATGAACTTGAACTAAAGAAAGTGTGGTTAAAAGTAAGTAAGCAAGTCGGTCCTATCATTGCCCAAAATTTGATGAAAGGGGTCAAGGCAAAGGTGCGGGCATTTGGGTTGGGAGGAGAGGTTCAATAAACCAATGATGTCAAAACTTAACCATTTAGTAGTAATTTAATTCCAGAAAGTTTGAAAAGAATCGGGCTCAAGGAAAATTGTTGGTGACCTATTTTGTGTGTCAAAATTTCATCGAATACAGTCTTTAGTTTCCTCTCTGCAAGCAGATTTTTCTGACCGATTCCAAGATTTCAAAGCGAACGAACAGCCATTTAAATTTGTTTGTACACCGTTCAGTGTTGATGCTAAAAGTGCTCCGGAAAATTTTCAAATGGAGTTTTTACAACTGCAATGCGACATCGAGATTTTTTGTTTTGAATGTTTACTGGCGGGAATCTGAATAGAGTAGAAACCTCTACGCCAGGCCTTTGATGATATCGTTGCGTAAATCCTTTCGAATCATTTTGCCAGCCGTACACGGAACATGTCGTCCAAGAAGACGCTGTTGCAAATGACTCGGAAGGAGCCACGTTTAAGAATGTTGAGTCCTTTCGTCTGTTATTTTATTTCTATTGTTTTTTTGTTATTTTGCTAGTCAGTGTTGCGTTTGAAAATTCAATACGGTGTTTCGTAATTTCTTCAAGCTTTTGTAGTTCAGTCCGTGAAGTGTGTCATTCATGTGCTATGAGAGTCTCGAAGCAGTTTTCTCGAACCAAAAATAAGAAGCTATTGTATTGTTCGTTGTGCATTAGAATGATATAATTTAACTCCTTTTGAAGCATTTCACCAGCCGTGCAAGGATCATGTCGTCCATAGAGACGCTGTTGACATTGCCTCAACAGGTGTTACATTTTCAAGTTTGCTTCCCTTTTCAGTCATGTTCATGTCCGCTGTTTTGTATGGTGTCGTTTTGTCTGTTTGTCATTTAGTTTGTCAGTGTATTTTCTTCAGTCTTTTGTAGTTTAGTTCATGATTTATGTGCAGCGAAAGTCTTTTTGAACAGTTTTCTTGAATCAAAAATGTCGTTGAGATATTTGAATTCTACCAGTTTTAGAAATGTCTGATGTTACAAGTCCCAGTTTGCTGATGGGACTCATGAGAGAGAAGTTTCCTCCTCGTTGCGTCTCTTTATGCTATTTAATTAGTCAGTCAGTGTTACGTTTATATGCTCAAGAGCTTCGTAACTTCTTCAGTCGTTTATAATTTAGTTAATAGATGTCTGGTTATTATGTGCTCTGAAAGTCATCGATGCATACCTCGTTTTACCACGTTTAATTCACTTATCACTTTGTCCGACTTAGTCAGTTCTTGTCTCATGTGTTATATAGTTAAATTCTATAGTTCTTTTGTAGAAAAATTTACGTTTACTTGTCCGTTCATTGCCTCGTCAAATCTTAATCTCTAAGTTGTTTAATTGTTTCAAAGTCTTACTGCATGTGCAGCCTAACAATAATTATTTGAGTCTTGCTCAACTCTAAGATTCACTTGTCGGTGGCAAAGTAAAGCTTCATCACGCCTATTCCCTATCTATTATTCAAAAATTATCGAGAATGAAGCCATTATAAGATTGTTTGTATCCCATTGTTATAATGTGTGGTATTTTTATTATGGTTCTTTGAAGTGAGACATAACCAAATGAGACTAGCGCCACGTTCCCAGTTTTAATAAAACTTCGATTCCCTACGAATGTCAGTAATTTTGAACACATTGTCTATCAACATATACCTATCTAGCTAGATTTATATTCAAGCGTGGCTACGGCTCATCATGTCAGAGAACGCATAAGAAAGGTGTTGCAGCCAAGAGGAAATCCCACATCAATATTACTGAGGAAAGAGCCCCACCAAACTTCAACAGCATTCAATGGTCCTGGACAGGATGTCCGTTGGATCACATGTGTAAAATTAGTGCATCAATGCCAGATATGTGACGCGGTATTAAATCAAAATAATCAGCATGTGATACCACCACGTCAGGATATGTCTTTGGTTGCCATCTCAGTTGAGATGACGTAGGCCCACCCATCGCGTCCAGATCACATATCCAAGGGGAGCGATCATCGAGTTTAAGGAAAAATTCAAGGAGAATTACATTCTAACATTGTACTGAAAATACGGTTCGGAAGAATATTTTCCTGAGTTGCGAAACCATGCTCTTTTTATAACTTCTTGCTTTGGCATATTTGTGAACAATCATTTCCTCTCATGAAAACCGTTAAGTCAAAAGCCAGAAATAAGCTATCTGATAAACGCTTGGAGAACCAGCTACGTATTGCATCGTCAGGTATCAAAGTGAACATAGATAAGTTAGCAGAAGATACATTTAAGCAAATTTCACATTGAGGCATTGCTTGTTTGCAACTTACAAGTCATGTATTTATAGAATAAAAATGCCAAGATTTATTGATCTGTTTTAATATCATTTGGTAGGAAATGTTTAGTGACTAATTAACATACAACTGTTTATCAAACAAAACCTTATGCGTAAAGAACCCAGGTAAAAAAATAAAATACCAAAAAAACAGTGTGGGCCCGTGATGTTACTGAAAAAGTTGAATTCGGCCCGCGACCTGTGTTAGACTGAGCACCACTGGTCTATAGAGATTGCTGTAGAGCTGTCACCTTCTTACTTCAGAATCCAAGCTGATTTTTTCTATTATTTATAACAGAAAATACTAAATGATCTTACCCATGATTCCATTTCCATTTAAAATTTTAAATCAACCTCGTTCCGTTCGGAATATTTTGGGTCGGAAGCTGCCCCACAGATCACATTCCTCCCAACCTATCCTCGTGATTGCTCTATCGAACAGACGGTCTTATGAAACAGATTATTATAGGACCTGCTCTTCGTCATTACCTACATAACTTTATGGACCCAAAGAAAGAAACCCAGAAGTGCCATGTAGTGCTGCAAGCCGGTGCTATTTAGACATCAAACCCATCAGCACGCCCTGCCATCTACGGGCAATCCGAGGCATATAAAACCATCCACTTTGGCCAGTTTACTGCCGTTTTATTGGTACTACGGGAAGGAGAGAGATCGATGCACCACACGCGTGCGCGCATTCGTGCGGATATTGCGATTTACCGCTACATGGGTGGTCTACCTCCTGTCTTTCGATGGGCTTAGATATCCGCGGCCGGCGACGTAACCAAACTGAGACACAACTGTCGCGCCATACCGAATGTCCGAACGAGCCTCGGCAAGTGCTGAACTGGGTCAGCCATCGCCGATGGGAGCCGCCGGCAGCGATGGATCATTGACCCAGAGAGATTCCGTCTGGTCGATCGGCGAAAAGAATGGCCAATAATATTTGTCACATTTGAAATTGATTTACGACGTAAGAGCTTCCTTCGAACCGCGCACACAAACCGGACTCTCCGCGGCGTGTTAATTGACTGCCACTGCTGCAGGCGACCGGCGAGAAATGAAGCCATAAACATGACAACAGAGTTCTGCGATTTCGCGAAAGAATTAGCATCTCCATTCGATGCCTACGTTGATTGTTTTCCAAAACAAACAAACATGTCCTCCGTGAAGGGAATAACATTGTAACGTGATGGACTTAGCGAAGCAAAGTATCGACGGCTCCATCCAGAGAGTCACTATCGTCGGATCTTGCCTTCGAGTTCTCTTTCATTCCGCCAAACCAAGCCAAGCCAAGACGTCCTTCACCTAACGTCTACCGCGGCGGCGGTATGAGAGGAAGGAACCACACTAATGAAGACATCTTCAAATTTAGATGAACACAGTAATCAGTTTAATATCCCTCGAATAGTTTTCAATAAAGGCAGGCATATATTTATTAAACCATCGAGAAATCGTGCTGCGCGGGTTCTTTCTATCGGGAGCAGCGGCAGTAAAGGACGTGCCCCAGAGGCCTTCTGTGAAGATCGACGGTGGTGGTCGCACTCCCCGGTCTCGCCGAATCGGAAACTATTTTTGGGAGGTCCAAAAGATTAAAACATATAATCTTGGCTGACTCACATTCGGGTTGGACTACGGAGACGACGGGGAAGGACGGGGGGGGGGGGGGGCATCAGCTTCTTCTTTTGCAAATCTCGTCTCAAATTCACAAATCTTGGCAGGAATTGAAGATTTGCGTTCGAATCGATCGCGCAGAAGGATCTCCTCACCTGTTTCTTCCGTTGCATTTTTTTTTTTCGTTTTTCGTTGTGAGGTT
Organism: Aedes koreicus; assembly: GCA_024533555.2. Taxonomy (NCBI): domain Eukaryota; kingdom Metazoa; phylum Arthropoda; class Insecta; order Diptera; family Culicidae; genus Aedes; species Aedes koreicus. The sequence continues at coordinate 15,476 of JAHHFK020005664.1, read as the reverse complement.
GATCGTCCGGAGGGGAAGACCCCGTAAGCACACATGATGTCATGGTCATTGGATTTATGTTCGCGAGTTAGATGGTGTTCCATCAAGGGGTTCGAAGGGAGCCGGAAAGGTATCGATCTCCATTTGCAATCAGGAGCAGCGGGCCTTCTAGGGGGATCAATCAACCGAAGCGTCACTTTTGATATCAATTTCAGGCTGATCGCTTCGGGGCTTCACATCTCCGTGCTGCGATCTGCCGTATGTGTGTTTGTTTTTGTTATGACTTTATCCGCATAATTTTCTCTTTTCTTCGGGTTTCTTTTCTTTTTTGCTGCGAGTATTTCTCACTCTGTTTCTGGGTTCCCCTTCTTTGGGACCGACCTAAAACTTCATCTGTAAATTAAGACTTCAGCGAGGCTGATCGATTGCGAGGTCTGTCAGATTTGGCGTCAGGCGGAATGAAGCACAGAAGGGGTGGAGGAAGGGGGGGGGGGGGGCGGTAGATTGACGGCCCCAGCCAAAGAGTTATTTCTTAATTTCTGGTCGTGACTCGCGATAAGGGTTTAGGGAAAAAATCCGCTGCCACCGTCGATTGTCGATCCGCGGCACAGTAGATTCGCTGGTATTGTGTAATTGATTTAAATTCACTGTATCTTGATCGCCAACCATTCGGATGCCACACAGTGACAACTTGAGCGTGTGTGGTCTTAAAGGTGATGGTCAAGATTGCGAGTTGTGGCGCTTGACGTTCTCTTTGGACTTGTCACCTCTGACTTCTCTAGTGGAGGCAAATATTTAGCCGCCAGTTATTCAAAGACGGATCAAATAGTCGATTCGTTCCACGCCGGTCCAGTTTATAGCCTTCAAGATTCACCCGATATCCGGAAGCAAACGACCTGACCAGATCTCTCAGATGGATAGCACCTCTGCCGTAAACCTTTCCATCACTCATCAGAAAACAAAACCAAAAGAAAGCCCCCCCCCCCCCCCCCCCTTCACATGACACGTGTACGTTTACCCCCAACGATGCGCCGAAAGCCGAATTCTAGCGGTAAAACCTGATACTTTTACTCCTTGAAATCGCAGCCTCCTCGGGTGAATAATGAGAAAGGCAAGTTGTTGGTCCCCCCACGAGTGGACCCCCTCTACTCCTCCGAGCCTAAGAGACAGACGTGGAGATATTTACAACTCAATTAATTTACACCTTCACAGCAGCTCCGTGTTTTTATCCGATGTGTCCCCACCGACCGTAGAGAGAGAGCGATATGCACGTATGTGCAGACTCGTTGGTTGCGAAGAAAGGGAACGCGAGGAGGCGCGGGAAGAAACCGTATATGTTTATGGGGGAACCAGCGAATAATGATGCCACCCACGCTGCCGTGGAAGAAGAGGAACGGAAAAATCGTCGCGCAAATCGCCTTCGGGGTATAAACGGACGATTTATTACAACAGCTCTCCTGGCCGGGGTGTGAGTGCAGTGTGTAGTGCAATAATGCAGGTAGAGAGAAATTGCATTTCGCGCAACTTGGCTGCTCTATTGCGCGGCGAGTGAGTGTCTCATTTGGAAGGGTGTAAATTGGGTGGAGATCGAGATAAGTTATGGAAACACCACCGACTGACTGGCGGGCGATGTCGCGCGGTGCCAGGCAAAGACCGAACCGTCTTATTGTGTCATTTGTCAATCGCTGCCTGCACTGTTGTAGGTACACCCTTCGGGGAATGTTGATTTTGATACGATTTCAAATTGGGCCATTTATCAATGTACGGGGCAGTGACTTTGTATCGATGTTTTGGCGTGGGAAGGTTCCTGACTTGCGTTTGCGATGGAGAGGTGAAGGCTTGTTTTTTTTTTCGAATACGTTGCTTACCTTAGCGTTGTAGCCCAATTGTTAGGATAGCGAACAAGCTATCGTTTTGATATGTCCTACTGATTGGAAGCATTATAATTGAGACTCTTCTGTCTTCTATACGAAACCTTGGTTATTATTCCGACATTATTTCGACATTAATCCGACAAAAAAAATCTCTAAGAATAAGGAAGTAAATGCGATCATATATTCCTGAACAGTAGGAAGAAAGTTTTGATAGGGAACAATGACCAGAATGACCAGAATAGCATTGATAGTTATGTTAAAGTACGGCCGTATCATAAATTACACAAAAAAAAAAAAAAAAAAAACAAAACACAAAAAAACCACTACACAATTTCAATCAAAATCAAAGGGAAAGAAAAAAATAGAATGGAATTTGCTCTAAAAAAACCCAACCCCACGAAAAGTAAACCACACCAAAAAAAAGAAAAAAAAAAAAAAAAACAAAAAAAAAAACAACAGAGTTTATATATCAAAAAATAATTATAAAAAAAAAAGAAAAAAAAAATATGATTTTTTTTCTTTGAAAATGACCCTCCAACGCGCGCCCCCCCCCCCCCCCCCACCCCCCGTCCGCACCCACAAAACACCCCCCCCCGATGATCCCCCTCTTCTTCTTCAAATCTTCCCTACTTTTTTTTTTTTTTTTTTTTAATTAGTTCGTTTATTTTTTAGGCTCAGGCGTGTTTGACACTTTACGGGGCCGATATTCAATATTGTTATTTACAATGTATAATTTTTCAATTTTATTAAAATGGGGTTTGGAAGGGGCCAGGCAGGTAACTTATTGAAGGTATTATTTGCTGCTCATGGTAGCAACATCTACCAAATCCACGGTTCCTGTAGTCCGTTTCAGGAACTAAGCCGCAGATGGGTGACCACGGCTTGTTGGGCAGGTACAAGTAGCACGGAAACAAAAGGATAGTATAACTGGGACACAATGGCAGGGAATTTACTAGGCTGGATGAGAGGGGGTGATGACATTACACTCTTAGATCAGACAAACAAAGGAATTCGTAAATCGCTTGCATGTAGGGGAGATCACGCATTCCCAAAACATTTCTTTCCTCGCGGGAGGGTTGTCTACCTCGGACCACTAGGGTATCCAATAGTCGTGCTCTGGAGGCATCATTACCCGGGCAATGCCAAACTGCGTGATCGATGTCATCATAACCGGTTCCGCACCTACATACATTGCTATCGACGAGGTTAATTCTGTAGAGATGTGCGTCTAGCGAGTAGTGGTTAGACATAAGTCTTGACATCACACGAATGAAACCGCGACTTACATCCAGACCTTTGAACCACGATCTCGACAAAACATTTGGAATAATGGAATGTAGCCACCGCCCAAGAGAATTACTTGTCCAATCGTTTTGCCAACTTTGAAGAGAACTCCGACGTAATCATGGGAAAAATTCATCATGTGAAATTCTTCTTTCAAAAATCTCGCCTTCATTTGCGCCCACCTTTGCTAGAGAGTCCACCTTTTCATTGCCTGGAATTGAACAATGTGAGGGGACCCATGCAAAGGTAATTCTAAATGATCTTTCGACCAACGCACACATCTGCTCCCTTATTTTTGAAAGAAAGTAAGATGAGTGCCTCACTGTTTTCATCGACCGGAGGGCCTCAATAGAACTGAGACTATCCAAGAAGATGAAATAATGGTCTATGGGCATGTCGGAAATTATTCCCAATGCGAAATTGATTGCTGCCAGCTCAGCAACATATACGGAACATTTGCTTTCTTCTTAGTTTCGAACAGTTTCCGCTTAATTAAAGCCCAGTATTTCTGTATTGGGCGAAGTTCTGGCTAGTTTGGTGCATTGGCTGTTTTTTTGCACGTATTTGACCTCTTGTACCTTATACCAATCCAGAACGGATTTCGCATAGTGACATGAGGCCCAATCAGACCAAAACAGAGTCGTGGCTTCTGCTAAACGGTAGCAACCGCTTTTGCAGACATTCTTTCTCGTACACATCCTTCTTGATAGTGCTGGTAGAGACGCAACTTTTAGATTTTCGACCACAATTACATATGGCCTGCCAAATCGAATACTTCTTCGAGAATGGAGACACCTTCTTTGTCCGGAAATGCTCGGCAACGGCGTTCCTTTGCATCGGTATAAAAAGCCAGTCCCGGAAGCTGTTAAAAAAAATTTCAGACACCTTCGACGGCATTGTGTGAGATGTGATGAAAACCTTCGTTTTAAGGCCACAACTGCAGACTCCTTGCGAAATAATTAGTTTCCGTGCAAACTTATCAGCAAAAACAAATTCATACCTGGAAGGGACATCCGCACGACCAGTTGCCAGGTAAAATTTTCTTCCGGGGATTTGTTTACAATCCATTTTGACATATGTTTCGTCATCCATTAAAATACAGCCATTAAATTTCGTCAAAACTCGTTCGTATAATAATCGTGCTCGATTTCTGGCAACTACATTTTGTTTCAGGGTGCGATTCGGATGTTTACTGGCACAAAAAGACTTGTATCATTCTCTTGAAAAGTTGGAATCGTATTTTTTTGCCAAATCACGCACCTCAACACCTTTCTCCTTTCTCTTTGTCCCTAGTACCACTTTTATGATAGATGCGCTGTGCTCTATCCACACTCAGAGTTTCCTTGTAATGTTTGATTACAAGACGCACCGTTGACTTTGGGAATTTTAACACTTCTGCTATTTTTGATGCAGACCACGAAGGATTCTCAAGATGTTTGTGCACAATATATTTTGTTTTCGCAAGTTCCATGATCCGTAATTTCGAGATGCGTCGATCAACCGAGAAAACCCTTTCACAAATTTCTTCGTCAATGAACCATCAACAAATGAATGTCAAAAGTTTTTTGTTCCAACCACCCGGGAACCGGTGGGGAAATAAAACGCGCGTCCAGATTTACTGTGTATCGTGCTTTATATAAAAATGTCTGTCTGTCTGTCTGTCTGTCTGTCTGTCTGTCTGTCTGTCTGTCTGTCTGTCTGTCTGTCTGTCTGTCTGTCTGTCTGTCTGTCTGTCTGTCTGTCTGGGGAACTAATCGAATCGAAAACTACTGAACCGATCGGCGTGAAATTTTGTATGCAGGAGTTTTTGGGGCCGGAAAAGGTTCTTATGATTGTGAAACCCTTCCCCTCTCTAGAAGGGGAAGCTTCCATGCAAATGAAACAGAAGTTTCTGCATAACTCAAGAACTAATCAAGCAAATGGATTTGGCATGTGGGGTATTCTGGAGGCGCAAAATGTTTCTATGGTGGTTTGAGACCCCTCTCCTCTCCTAGAAGCTGTCATACAGATGAAACTGAAATTTCTGCATAACTCTAGAACTAAGAAAGCAAATGGATTTTTTTTGCATGTGGGGATTTTGGAGGCAATAAATGTTTCTACGGTGATTCGAGACCCCTCCTCTTTCTGGTAGGGAGGGGCTCTAAAACAAATGAAACACAATTTTAAACCAAACATGAGAATTCTTCCTACTGTTATGAAAATTTGAATGCGGGGGTTTTTGGGACCGGAAACGTTCTTATGATAGTTCGAGACTCCTCCCTCGTCTGAAAGTGGGGGGGGGCTCATACAAATAAAACAGATTTTTTTTGCATAACTCGAGAACTAATCAAACAAATGGAACCAAATTTGGCATGTGGTGGTTTTTGAAGGCAAGAAATGTTTTCACGGAGATTTGAGACCCTTCCCTTCTAAGGAAGGAAGGGGGGGGGGGGGGTCTCTCATACAAATGAAACACAAATTTTAACCAAACATATGAACTATCCCTACTGTTATGAAAATTTATATGCAGGAGTTTTTGGGGCCGGAGAAAGTTCTTATGATGGTTCGAGACTCCTTCCCCGTCTGGTACGGGGGGGGGGCATACAAATGAAACAATCATTTCTGCATAACTCGCGAACTAATCAAGCAAATGTAACCAAATTTGGCATATAGAGGTTTTTGAAAGCAAGAAATGTTTCCACGGTAGTTCCAGACCCCTCCCCTCTCATAGAAGGGGGGAGGAGCTGTAATACAAATGAAACTGAAATTTCTGCATAACTCTAGAACTAAGAAAGCAACTGCATTTTTTGGCATGTGTGGATTTTGGAGGCAAAAAATGTTTCTACGGTGGTTCGAGACCCCTACTCTTTCTAGTTGGGAGGGGCTCTCATACAAATGAAACACAATTTTAAACAAAACATGGCAATTCTTCCTACTGTTATGAAAATTTGGATGCAGGGGTTTTTGGGACCGGAAAAGGTTTTTATGATGGTTCGAGACTCCTCCCTCGTCTGAAAGGGGGGGGTCTTTAACAAATAAAACAGATTTTTTTGCATAACTCGAGAACCAATCAAGCGAATGGAACCAAATTTGACATGTGGTGGTTTTTGAAAACAAGAAATGTTTTCACGGAGGTTTGAGACCCTTCCCCTCTTAGGAGGGGAGGGGGGTCTCTCATACAAATGAAACACAAATTTTAACCTAACATATGAACTATTCCTACTGTTATGAAAATTTGTATGCACGAGTTTTGGAGCCAGAGAAAGTTCTTATGATGGTTCCAGACTCCATCCCCGTCTGGAAGGGGGGGGGGGCATACAAATAAAACAATCATTTCTGCATAACTCGCGAACTAATCAAGCAAATGGAACCAAATTTGGCATGTGGAGGTTTCTGAAAGCAAGAAATGTTTCCACGGTAGTTCTAGACCCCTCCCTTCTCCTAGAAGGGGGAAGGAGCTGTAATACAAATAAAACTGAAATTTCTGCATAACTCTAGAACTAAGAAAGCAAATGGAATTTTATTTTTCATGTGAGGATTTTCGAGGCAAGAAATGTTTCTACGGTGGTTCGAGACCCCTCCTCTTTCTGGTGTGGAGGGGCTCTCATACAAATGAAACACAATTTTAAACAAAACATGGGAATTCTTCCTACTGTCATGAAAATTTGTATGCAGGGGTTCTTGGGACCGGAAAAGGTTCTTATGATGGTCCGAGACTCCTTCCCCGTCTAAAATTAAAGGGCTCCCATATAAATAAAACACAAATTTGTGCATAACTCGAGAACTAATCGAGCAACTGGAACCAAATTTGGCATGTGGGGGTTTTGGCAGGATTTTTTTCCATGGTGGTTCAAGACTCCTCACCTCTCCGGCGGGGGGGGGGGGGTGTTCTCATACAACTGAAACAGAAATTTCAACCAAACATGAGAAGCAACTAAAACACAAAATATGTATTTCGTGGGGAAAGTAGCATGTTCTGATAGAAGTTTGAACCCCTTTTTATGTCAAGAATGGGGGATGATTGAGTTACTCTCAGAGCTACATATGCACAAGAAGTTTATCGAAGGTTATGCAAAAGAAAATTACGTTCAAACTGACATGATACGGCGTAGATTGAAGATAAATGTTTTGTCTATGAAATTCTTCTACACAGAAAGAAAAACCATGGTAGAAACTAACACCCTGAATATGGAAAAATCTACAGTGAGTGACGCAATAAAACGATACCAACAGCTTGGAACGCTAGATGAATGCGGAGGGAGAGAAAAAAAAAACCGCACCGTACTAGAATGACACCATGAAAGCAAACCGGCTGAGAAAAGCTAAGGTTCTCCAGAACTTCCAAAATTCGTGGAAGTATTTCAAGGAGTCATCATCCCGCTTCTGTCATGGTTTGGGCTGGAATTACTCATTCCAGCAAAAACCTTTTGATCTTCATCGACAAGGGGATGAAAGTGAATCAAGCGGTATATTAGAAGCTACTTAGGCTGTGTTCCAATTCGCGAATAAATTTTAATGCAAACAAGACTTTCAGTCTTAGCGAACGCATTTTCCCATGATGGTTAAAAAATCGATGAATGGCCTTCTAACTCATTGGATTTGAATCCGATGGACTATTCGGTATGATCCATCTTGTAGTCAGGAGCATGCAGTACACCACATAAATCACTAGAACATCTAAAATCGTCTCTTTTAAAGGTTTGGGAGCAAATATCTGTCGATGAACTCGCGGCCTTCGTGGATAACTCCCGAAACGTTTGAATTTGTGCATCTCAGCACGAGGCGGCCATTTTGAAATGAACAAATAAAACTTGTGAATTGCAAAAATATTGCTACAACAAACAATACATTTTGATTTTTTAGTCCAACAATAAAAGATAGTTTTGGCACGCCATTTCGTTGTACGGAAAATATTCGGACACCCTGTATGCTATGCTACGGCACTGTTCTAAATCGAGTCGATAATGTCAATGATTTGAGTGTGATGCTGGACTATCAACTCACTATTCGGAAATAGTAGATCGAGCATATCGACAACTTGGATTTATTTTCAAGTTATCAAGTTAATTTGACGACCCTCTCTGTTTGCGATCCTGGTATTGTTCATTAGTCAGATCTATTTTTGGAGTTTGCTGCTGGCGTTTGGTCATGATGGATATTAGTGGATTTCACGAATCGAGTCAGTATAGCATAAATTTTTAAGGTGTGCTCTGCGTACTCTACCGCAGTCCGTTTCCACCTTACCAACATCGTAGTGCTCTACTTGGTATTGAACCACCTGTGGATAGACGCAAGTTCAACCAATCCATCTTCAGCGCCTAGATTTTACGTTCCAAAGCGAACAGTCCTGCATTGCTCGGTCAGCTCAACATCTAGGCCCCTCAACGAGTGCTGCGATCTAGAGAGCTATTGCGCCTACCACCGAAACGAACACAGTACGGATCAAACAATCCTGTCGATGCGATAAGTCGAAGGTTCCAAGAAAACTATAGTCTGTTCGATTTCAACATCTCTTCTAACGCGTTTCGAAAGCGCCTACGGAATCGCCATGACTGATTGTTTCTATTTATTTTGTACATATTTTTTAACTTTCCTATTTTTGGGCAGTTTTTAATACTTGTTTGGTTTAATTTTATTCATTAAGACCTTGCTGTCATATGAATGAATGCAATGAATACAAAAACAAAATACAAACAACATTATCCCTAAGCCTACTCTATTTCATATTCCCTCAAAAAAAAAACCTTCTAAATCGGCATTGCTCCTTCGACCAGAACCATTTCGCGACACTCGTTCCTTGAAAAGCACATCAATTAAGATAAAACCTCGCCGCTTGGACACCGATGACCGTTAAAAGTGACGGATTGTCTTTAAATACGCTCCATTTCAAGCTAGCTTCGAGAAAGAAAAAAAAACCGGAAACCACAATTGAGATAAGCCGCCCTACACTTCTCGCCCCACTAATGAATCCATCAAAAAGCCTCTTCATTTGGTTAATCGTGATCAAGTCGAAGCGAAAAAAAAAATGCCAATGAGCAACCCAGAATGCCACCGCTCGCTCTCCGGCAACGATATTCCAGCATCTCCGTCCATCCGCCGCCGTCGACTGGAGATGGAGGGACCACCCAGGTCGTGAGTTTGTCGCGTTCTTTGCGTTCACTTTGCATCTTTGGCTCGGCTCCGACTCCAAATCGCGCGCGCGGATTTCGCCGGTTGCGCATAAGAAGAAGAGGATGAAGAAGAAAACATGGAAAATAATACCATCAGTCTGAGAGGATATAAACTGAATGGCAATTAAATCATTAGTAAACGTTAGGAGAGTCATTCCCTCCCTTCTTCGAATCTGCGGATATTGTTTTGAGGGGTTCTCATTTTACAACATAATTACCGGAGCCCAAGTCATAACCCGTTCTTCATATAAACATTTTTTTTTTTGTTTTTGCGGCTCGTCATTCCTGGTATCGGATTGTGTCTGAGCCTGATGGACGACGGAATGACTCACAGCCACTCGCTAATTGAAATGTGAGACTTGTGCTGGCAGTAACAATGACATCGGGGCGAGCCTCTGGCGGGAATTACAATGAAGACTAGTAACTCGCAATTCCGGCACAGGTGGCGGATGCTTCTAAAAGTAGAAATCTTCATTTGGGGTGGAAATGGGTGATTCGATGGGAAGATAAGACAAGTTGAAGGGCGAATGTTTAGATTAGGCAAGTTTAAGTGAAAATCAGTGAAAGAATTCAGATATTCAGGATCACCTTAACGGTGGTAATGATGTGAATATCTCATACACATTGAATTTTCTGACAAAAGCAAAATAGGATTAGACTAAATCAACAATTGGACAAAGATTTTTCACTAGGCCCTAACTGACAAACGTAAGCAATGGCTTTTTCCGCGAATTTATCGTCATTGAAAACTCGCCTAATAAATCCACCAAGGTTATTTCGAAGAGGAAGAGGTCACCTATCCGATAGAATTGGAGGCTTACATGCCTAGCCTTTGTGCCACGAGAAATTTACGGAAGAAGCCATTGTTCACGTTTGTCAGTTAGGCCCTAATGAAATATCTTTGTCGAATTATGCGCTGCCTTCACAAAATATACGTGGCGTTGAACTAGATGTCTAGAGTAAACTCAACGCCGCTTTTGATTCACTTTCGATAAAAGTGTAGTCGCTCAAATTTGATTTACGCATCTATCGACAATATCGACTGCACGGCCAGCCATATCAACTCAATTTTGAGTCGTTTTTGACTCACTTTCGTCATTGGTGGAGTCACTCAAATTTGAGTAAATGTAACTGGGATTGACAAGCCGACAAATCAAAAACATCGACTCAAATCAGATGGATGTTTTTGATTTGTCGACTTGTCAATCCCAGTTACATTTACTCAAATTTGAGTGACTCCACTTTTGACGAAAGTGAGTCAAAAACGACTCAAAACTGAGCTTAAATGGCTGGCCGTGTGATGGATATTGTCGAATTATCTCTCCCAACCCGACATACTCAAATTTCAGTTCACTCCACTTTTGGCCAATTAATTTTGAGAGTTAACATGCTCCCTCGATGACCGCGATCAGCGACTCGCACGGCCAGCCATGTCGACTCAATTTTGAGTCGTTTTTGACTCACTTTCGTCAAAAGTGGAGTCACTCAAATTTGAGTAAATGTAGCTGGGATTGACAAGCCGACAAATCAAAAACATCCATCTGATTTGAGTCGATGTTTTTGATTTGTCGACTTGTCAAAACCAGTTAAATTTACTCAAATTTGAGTGACTCCACTAATGACGAAAGTGAGTAAAAAACGACTCAAAATTGAGTCGACATGGCTGGCCGTGTCACCAACCTAAAAATGGAGTTGCTCAGTCTATGGGTGACTCCACTTTCTACGAAACTGAGTCGTAGTTTCCATGCGACTGAGTAAAGTGGACCATATTATTTAGTTAACTTTGTTAACTTAAGTTAACTTTCAGTTAACTTTGATTTCAAATTTACGGCCTTGAGCGAGTTATTCTACACGGCCATCAATTTTACTCAGCTTTGAGTCGCTTTTGACTGATTTTTGTCAAAAGTGTATTCACTCATGTATGAGTGAAGACTGACTAAAAGTAAATTGGTACGCGCGAAAAGACCTGTAATTCGTGATTCAATAAGTTTAAAAAGTCCATTAATCGTTGATTTACAGTATTTTTTTTATTAAAACTTCTAAGTTACAGCATGAGATGGTTACATTTCTCCAGTTCGAATGAAATCTCGAACCATTCTCTTGATGGAGCACATCAGCATCCGAACAGTGAAAACGGACACGGAATCAGCGCATGTCTTTAATTTTGTCCGCATTTGCTGGATTTCCTTGAATGCTCCGCAACTTCGTCGAATCGCTGCTTTGAAATTGCCCAGTATTTTTCGATTGGTCGAAATTCCGGGCAATTCGGAGGATTCATTAGCTTGGGGACAAAATCGGCCTTGTTGGCAGCATACCACTCCAGAAGCACCTAGTACCAGCTGGACAAATTGGGCCAAACGATGATTGCGGATGAACGGCAATACACGCTTTTTTAGGAATTCTTAGATGTAAACTTGGCATGTCATCGTCAAAGATGTGATGAATGGTTCCCTTTTCAGGCCATAACTACAAATCGCTTGTCAAATTATGACCTTCTTCATGAACTTGTTGGTAAACACGAACTTGAATCTTTGCGGCAAACGCCCCTTAGTCCAGTCGCGATATAAACCTTTTGACCGGGAAGCTGCTTAAAATCGAGTTTGACGTATGTTGCGTCATCGATCAAAGTGCAGTCCTTGTGTTTCATCAAAACACGGTCGTACAAGAGCCTTGCACGCTTTTTGGCCATGGAATTGCCGCTTTATGGGCCGGTTCGGATGTTTACTGGCTTTGTACGACTTGTATCCTACCCTGGCAAGGATATTCCGCACCGTTTGAAAGTTGGCGTTGCACCTTTTGGCCACATCTCGGATCGAAAGACTTGGGTTGGCTTTAACGCAGCTCAACACCTTGCTGCGCAGCTGACGAACCCTGGTTCCTGTTTTTTTGTATGTCCGCTGATTCCTTTCCACACTCAGTGTTTCCTTGTAAGTTTTGAGCACTCGACAAACTGTTGTTTTAGGCATCTTCAGCACTTTAGCCAGCTTAGAATCGGACCACTCCGGATTTTCCAGGTGTTCATGCATAATATTTTTTCTTGTTTCGAGTTCCATTTGACGTTATTTCTGAACGCAATCGATTACTTTGATGAAACTAACACCAGTTGTTCTCTATAAAAGTGCCAACAAACCGCTGTCAAAGATTTTCGATTCCCAGCACTAGAGGCGTGCGAGTGGCGTGCGAAGGACGTACCAATTTAGTCTTAGTCAGCCTTCTAAATGAACTTTGATTGACAAGTTGACTTATCTAAAACATCCATTTGATTTAAGTCGATGTCTTAAATATATCGACATGGCACCCCAGTTACATTTACTTGTATATGTGTGACTCCACTTTTGGCAAAAATTAGTCAAAAACGACTAAAAATTGAGTAGATTCGCAGATCGCGGCTTCTCTCTGCGCAGTCATGCACGGCCATTCACCTTCACTCATAACTGAGTCGATTTTGATTCAATTTCACGAGACGTGTAATCACTCAGGATATAGGTAACATAAGTAGATTCATAGGTCGACTATTCAATAACATCTATCTGAATAAAGATGATATTGTCGATTTGTCGATTTTTCTCCGGAATCAGTCAGATTTAGGAGACCCAACTATTGACGAAAGTGAGCCAAATTGAGCCAAATGAAGAATCCAAAACAAATAATTTTAAACACGGTGCAGATGAACTCAAGCGTATAGCTTTATAGGCGTTTCTCAAGTGCGATCATTATGTTATGTACTAAAGGATGTTTCAATCAAAATTTGGGCGACTTAAACTTGACGCATTTCCTTTCATCGTGCATTGAAAAATTTTGCACACCCCGCATTTTGAAGATGTAGCATTATGCCTCTATTTTGATTTTGCGATAAGCACTTCAGTTATCAAAATGTCGTCGAAGGAAGAGAAACAACGCATCAAAATTTTGCACGTGCATGGCGAAAATCCAAACAACTCTCACGCCAAGTTGGCGAAATTGAGAAATGTGGCTAAATCAACTGTTACCAACGTATTAAAAGTGTTCGGGATCGGGGGGAATCGAAAGCCGGAGGCCACAGCAATGACCAAAAGAGTTGCCCCCTGTTTCGAGCGGAACCCCAACCTCTCCGTCCGAGATGTCGCAAAGAAGCTGGGAGTGGCGCCTTCAACCGTGGAAAGAGCTAAAAAACGAGCTAGACTACCGACTTACAAGAAAGTGGTGACTCCAAATCGCGATGATAAACAAAACACGTCGGCCAAAGCACGATCGCGAAGTTTGATTGCGTGGTACAGGACGATGAAACTTACGTCAAGGCAGACTTTAAACAGCTTCCTGGACAGGAATTTTATACCGCAACCGGACGGGGAAAGGTGGCAGATATTTTCAAGCACATTAAACTGTCAAAGTTCGCCAAGAAATATCTGGTGCGGCAGGCCATCTGTACCTAGGGCTTGAAGAGCAACGTTTACATTGCGACCGGAACCGTCAACCAGGAAATTTATCTGAGCGAGTGCCTACAAAAACGTCTGCTGCCTTTCCTGAAGCGACACAATTGTTCCGTTCTATTTTGGTCAGATTTGGCATCCTGCCATTACGGAAAAAGGCCATGGAGTGGTATGCTGCCAACAACGTTCAAGTGGTGCCCAAGGACAAGAACCCTCCCAACACGCCAGAGCTCCGCCCAATCGAACAATATTGGGCCATCGTCAAGCGGAACCTTAAGAAGACTCAAAAAGCTATTGTGAGCGAGAAACAGTTCAAGGCAAACTGGCGGTCTGTGGCGAATAAAGTGGACAAGGAGACTGTACAAAATCTTATAGCAGGTGTTAAACGAAAGACCCAGTAATTCGCATTCGGTAAAAAAAAGAAGCTTAGCTGAATATTTCTCCTTTATTCTGTATTAACTGAACTTGAAAAAGAAAAAAAAATTGACTTTTTAATAAAAGTGATCGACTTACACACATTACTGTTTGACCAAATTTTGATCGGAACATTTGTTTAGATCCTTGGACCTCGTGAATTTATATCGTACCCATAATCTACTAAAATATTGATAGTTTCTGCCCTGAACTATTTGTAAACATCATCCAGAGCGAATGTGGAAGTTTTTCCTGAATTTTTGAAAAATTTCTTTTTGTACGTAATGGGAGTGCCCTTTCGGGTAAGTTTCTTCCTGAACATCTGGTAAGTTCCATTATGAATGTTGAGAAGTTCTTCAGAATCTCTTGAAAGTTCCGCCTGAACTTATAAGAAGCCCTCTACCTCTTTCCTAAATTGCTTCCTGAAATTGTGAGAAAGCCTCTCTTTGAACTTCTGGAATGTATGATCTTAAACTTTGGGTATGTTTGCTCTTATATGTCTAGTATATTGTAGCTTGAACTACTAAGAAGTGCTCCATATACTTTTGAGAAATTACTTCCTGACCTACGAAAAAGTTTTTGTTTTTCGAGGAAGTCTCTTCTTGAACTTCGTGTAAGTTTCTTCCTGAAGCTCTGGGAAGTTTCCTTTTGAATTTCTAGACAGTGTCTCCTAAATTCTGGGTAGCTTCCTCCTATACTCCGAGGAATCTATGATCAATTTCATAAACAACTTTACTCGAGGGTAACTTGACACATCAATTTCACATTTCAGTTGTTATGAGTCCGTGAGGCCACCGACTGGGCTTGAGAGCAAATGTTAGGATCACAAAAGTAATAGTATTCAAATGAAACATTAAATCTTACTTTTTGCCGTTCCGACGCAAGGCGGATTGCTGGTACTAATGAATTGAGCTCTTGGACAACTTCCTACCACTTTTTGCTGACTTTTTCCATTAGTTTTGCTGACTCCAACTGCACAAAAGCCTCTGCTGATGTTCACATTAGTTTTAATCAGTTCGATAACTGACGGTAATTTATGTTGTTTTCAATAGGAGTGGATATTGTTCACTAGAAGTAAATTGTTATGATGCTGATTCACCTGCAGAAAAAAATATGGTTAAGTTTATTTGTCGCCTTGCTCAGCCAATTACTGCTTGCCGATGAAAAACGCGTATCAAAACAAACTCTTATTCGACAAAATGTGACAGATCAGTCACTAGTTTCCGAGTGGTCGATTGAGTCGACCAATTCGACATTTCGCCGATCACGACATATATGCAATAGCAAAATAAACCTGTTTAGCAAAGTGACGGTCGGTTCGACTTCTTTATTTGGATCCTATATTTTGCATCTGCCTCAACCAGAGA
>JAHHFK020005663.1:0-405078 GCA_024533555.2 Aedes koreicus | reverse complement strand
TCCTTGGCCGTCCGGAACACCTTCAGCTTGGCCTGCTGCCGGAACTGGTGGATCATTCTTGACATACGTTCAAAGTCCCTCCCGGATTAGTAGTGCTTCCGTTCTCAACTTCCACGTCAATAATTTCAACTTCCATTTCAATCATTTGAATTGTTAAGTTTCGTTGTGTTGATGCTTGTTAGATCCATATATTTCGCAGAATAGGCTCCACAACGTCCAAAGATATCTTGAAATCTTCATTTCAGTGCTCAGGCCCATAACCTGTTGCAGAGTTTCAATAAAATACGTGTGGATAGTTTGGTCGTAGATAATGTAATGATTTATTAGGAAAAAAATCACAATGATGGCTTCTAGGGATAGTTGTTGAACACTCGGTGTTTTGGATCTCTCATTCTGTTAACGGTTTGTCTCAATTGCGGTAAGGTAGCCATCTGCGCTTTTTCAGGTCTGAAAGCGAACTGCCGACTATCGAGGATACCTAGTGACTCCATCTGAGTAATTAGACGTCGGTTTACCAACTTTTCAAAAATCTTTCCAATGCAGTTTACAACGGTATAAACCGGTAGATATCCACGAAGTAGTTTAATGGCATCCCGAACATGAACCTGGGGTGAAGAACCTACTTCGGGGTAAAGAACCACTCTAACCGCCGGTCCATCGCAAAACGCCTTTTTAACTAAGTAGCTTTTTGTCTGTCCTGCGTCACTAACTCGCAGAACATATTTGCTTCCACTTGCTTTTCGTTGTCCTTCAATTTCACTAACGAGATCCTCAATCGATGAAAAATTTGAGCTTCTTTTTTTCTTCACATTCCTAAGTAACCACGAGGCTATAATAGCTTGCATATATAGGGCATATGCATTACGTCTAGTGCATCATTGAAGTTGTAATAATTCATCTCACTTCGTTCAGCGAAAGAAGAAAGTCCGTTCGATCCAGCGCTCCGTTGTTTTGGAAGATTTTTCGAGTGCGACCCTTGGAAATAATTAGTTTTTTTTCTCTAAATCTATTCACTTCAGTGAAAGGAGTGAAAGTGAGTTTTTTTTTTCTAAGAAGGCAGTGTGGTTTTCCAGTGAAATAAGAAAATCAAGCAGTGCTTGCTGGCGAATTATCATCCCGCTCATTTTCGCTTCATCTCCGCGTGGTGACGCTAACCAGCGATACACTACTACATCGCCAACGGTCATCCGACATCGTCGAGCGAGTGCACCCGAAGGCGATCGGATACACCCGTGCACCCACGCAGCGCACCGCTCCCCGCTGCCCGCATAGAAGTGCGCGCTCAGGCATACGGTGCGTCAGCAGCAGTAGCAGCAGCAGCAGCAACAGATCAGTAATATTAGTTAAGTTTGTTTTCCTCTGTCTCTCATCCCACTAGAGTTTAGCGTTAATTTGTGTGTGTTCCTGTTTTGTGTTTGTGTGTGATTTAAATTTTTGGGGGCGTTCAACGCTCCCACAAGTAAGGCAAATCGTGCATGTTGAAGAGGTTTCTTCGACATGGACGGTTTAGCTGAAAAAGTGCCTTTGCCACCTGATGATGGGGAGGCACAGATAAATTTCCGACCGCGATCTTATCCAATGGACTCGGTCGGTCCATGGGTTGTCTACTTTCAGCCCAAAATTAAACCTCTGAACGTGTACCAAATAACTACTGATTTGACGAAGCGATTCTCAGCCGTGACAGAGATCACGAAAGTTAAATTTAATAAACTCCGTGTTGTCGTCTCTAACCTGAAGCAGGCTAATGAGATTGCTTCCTCCCAGCATTTTACACTGGAATATAGAGTTTATATTCCAGCTCGTGATGTGGAGATTGTAGGAGTAGTCACAGAGGCGAGTCTGTGCCCTGAAATTTTGGAGAAGCGGGCGGTTGGCCGATTCAAGAACCCTCTGCTCCCCCCAGTACAGATACTGGAAGTAACAAAATTAGTGAAAATATCGCACAGCGAGGGTAAGAAAAAAGTTACCCCCACAGACTCGTTTCGGGTGACCTTTTCTGGCTCTGCCCTTCCTCACTACTTAGAACTGGACAAACTTCGGCTACCTGTGCGGTTATTTGTACCCCGGGTAATGATCTGCCAAAACTGCCAGCAGATGGGGCATACGGCCTCCCATTGCGGCAATAAAGCACGCTGCTCAACTTGCGGGGAGAAACATGAGGCTGGTCCCTGTGCAGATAACACACTAAAATGCGTTTTTTGCAAGGGTACTCCTCCCCATGCTCTCTCGTCATGCCCGGCGTACAAACAACGCGGGGAAAAATTGGAACGTTCTCTGAAACAACGTTCAAGGCAATCTTTTGCAGAAATGCTTAAGAAAGCCTCGCCACCCGATATCAATACAAATCCTTTTGCTGCTCTGTCAGATGACGAGTCTGATTCGGACTTGGTTGAGGAGGGGACCTCTTTCAGTTTTCCGGAAGGTGCTTCACGGAAGCGAAGACGCATCCGAGCAGGGAAAGTAGCTGAAAAGAAGCCCCAAATCAACATGCCCAATTCAAAGAGCAGTGGAAATAAGGATAATCCAAATCCACCTGGTTTTCGAAGTGCCAACTACACACAGGATTTCCCATCTCTCCCGGGGACATCCAAAACCCCTGATGCCCCGATTTTAAGAACAGAAGCCCCCTCTTCATCTGGGCTGTTCTCATTTGATGATATTGTGGAAGGTATTTTCAAGTACCTCGAAATATCTGACCCTCTTAAAAGCATTGTTATGGCAATGCTTCCCACTGTGAAAACTTTTTTGAAGAAATTAACATTAAAGTGGCCCCTCCTTGCAGCTATCATTTCCTTCGATGGATAATTTGCCAAAAGAGGTCGGGGATTTGATCACTGTTCTGCAGTGGAATTGTCGAAGTCTTATTCCTAAATTGGAATCATTTAAATTTTTAGCTCACAATATCAGTTGTGATGCATTTGCTCTTTGTGAAACATGGCTTTCACCCGAAATCGATCTTCCGATTCACGATTTCAACATTATTCGGCTTGATCGTGAGGATTCACGTGGAGGAGGAGTACTTTTGGGGATCAAAAAGTGCTACTCCTTCTATAGAGTGAATTTTCCTCCAATTCCAGGTATTGAAGTTGTCGCATGTCAGGCTGTTATTAAAAATAAAAGTCTTTGCATTGCTTCCGTTTATATTCCTCCTAGAGCCCCAATAAACCAGAAACAACTTTCAGATATTTGTTCGGTTCTTCCTGCTCCGCGGTTGGTCATGGGAGATTTTAACTCTCACGGTACAGGCTGGGGAGAACTGTACGATGACAACCGGTCTTCTTTGTTATATGACCTCTGTGACAACTTCAATATGACCGTTCTCAACAATGGAGAAATTACACGTTTGGCTGGTCCATCCTCACTTGGTAGTAGGTTAGACCTCACACTTTGCTCGAATTCATTATCGTTGGATTGCACGTGGAATGTGATCCAGGATCCCCACCCCGTTGTGTGGCACGGCTCAACGGGCTGACAGGATCAAGTTCAACTTGCTTAAGAACTTCCCAGACGTCGCTTAGAGGCGCATGTTGAACTTGTTTAATCAGTTTCTGGCTCTCAACATTGTACCGGATGACTGGAGACGGGTGAGAGTTATTGCCATTCAAAAACCTGGTAAACCCGCGTCCGACCACAACTTCTATCGACCCATCACGATGTTATCTTGTATTCGAAAGTTGTTGGAGAAAATGATCCTTTTCCGTCTGGACAAATGGGTTGAGAAAACTAAGTTGGTAGTTTTTTCTAAGAAGCATAACCCTTCACAACCGAAGCTTCAAATTTTGGGTACACCGATAACTCATTCTATGTCATTTAAATATCTTGGGGTCTGGTTCGATTCAAAGTGCACCAGGAGATCCCACATTGAGTATCTGAAGCGAAAGTGCCAACATAGGATCAACTTTCTCTGCACAATTACCGGGACCTGGTGGGGAGCACATTCGCAAGATCTTCTAACGTTGTACCGGACAACGATTTTGTCGATTATAGAATACGGTAGTTTTAGTTTTCAGTCAGCGGCTCGATCGCACATCATCAAACTGGAACGTATTCAGTATCTGTGTCTTCGTATTGCGTTAGGTTGTATGCACTCGACTCACACCATGAGTCTTGAAGTGCTGGCTGGCATGTTGCCACTCTCAGATCGGTTTTCAGAATTATCTCTCTGGCTCCTCACCAGGTGTGAAGTTATGAACCCCAAGGTGATCGAAAATTTTGAGAAGCTCCTTGAGTTGAATCCTCAAACCCGCTTCATGACTTTGTACCATTTATACATAACACAGGATGTCAGCCCTTCGCTGAATATTCCCAATCGTGTTTGCTTCTCCAACTTCGGAAATTCGGTTCATTTTGATTTATCCATGAAACAGGAGCTTCGTGGAATCCCAGAGCATCATCGTCCTATGATTGCTCCGGTGATATTTGCTGCAAAGTTTGGCCTAGTTGATTCCACCAAAACGTTTTTCACTGACGGGTCTTTGATAGAGGACTCCGCTGGCTTTGGTGTATATAATGAAAATTATAGCGTCGCTCGTAAACTTCAAGCACCTTGTTCTGTTTTTGTCGCGGAATTGGCAGCAATTCACTTTTCTTTAGAAACTGTTGCCTCTCTTACACCGGATCAATACTTCATTTTCACGGATAGTCTTAGTTCTATAGAGGCTATTCGCTCCTTGAGGCCGGTAAAGCACACCTCTTATTTTCTTATGAAAATACGAGGTCTTCTAAGTGCTTTATCTTCACGTTCTTTTATTATCACCTTTGTTTGGGTCCCATCTCATTGTTCGATTCCTGACAATGAGAAAGCGGACTCGCTTGCAAGGGTGGGCGCTATCGAAGGCGATATTTATGACCGACAAATCGCCTTCAACGAATTTTTCTATATTTATCGTCAGATATCACTCGATAGCTGGCAGTATAAATGGAGTAAAGGAGATTTGGGGCGATGGCTACACTCTATCACTCCTAAGGTGTCTAAGAAATGTTGGTTCAGGGGATTGGATGTGGGTCGAGACTTCATTCGTGTGATGTCTCGCCTCATGTCCAATCATTATTCTTTAAACGCTCATTTGTTCCATGTTGGGCTGGGAGACAGCAATCTCTGTGAATGTGGACAAGGTTACCAGGACGCAGATCACGTTATTTGGTTTTGTGCTGAGCATCGTGGAGTCAGATCTGAGCTTTATGATTCCCTTCGGGCTCGAGGTAGACAACCCAATGTACCGATTCGAGACATTTTGGCTGCACGCGATCTGGAGTTTATGAAACTCATTTATGTGTTTTTGACTAACATTAGCCTTAGATTGTAGTTTGATTAACTTACTTGTTTAGGTTAAATTTTTGAGGATTGTGTGCATCGGTGTGTGATTGTGGTTGTGTGTGTGAGTGTTGTGTGTGTGTGTGTGTGTGTGTGTGTGTGTGTGTGTGTGTGTGTGTGTGTGTGAGAGTGAGTGAATTTTTTTTTTTTAATTGAAAACGTTCAATTAAAAAATTGTAATTTGAAATTCTAGATATAAGAAAACCATTGTTCCTTATGCTTTGTTTTAAATTTCCACCGCAATTTTCCCATCCATAAAATTGTAATTCCTATTAACCTCGAGACGGCCGCGAGTAATCGGTTCCACCCCCTTAACCTTAGTTCTAAGATAACTGATGTATATAAACATGAAAACTTGGCTCTGTAAAGTTGATTCGATTGAGCCTGAACAAATAAATGAATTCATAAAAAAAAAAAAACCCCCAAAACAAAACAACAAAACAATCACTCGTAACAGATTCACAAACCGATTAGCATCCTGATCGACTGAATTACAAACGTACTGACGCAAAATGGAACAGCTGGAATGCGGTGTTCGTGGTTGTTGGTCGACATTGGTATCAACGACAACAGAACTGTCAACAACCACCGCCTCGACGGAGGCGCAGGAATTTGTGGAGAACTTTACATCAGTGCAAACGAAAGTCGTGGACATTATAATTACCATTGTGCTGATCATTGAGTTGTTCATCTTTCTAGCACTCGTGTTATTGATAAAGAGTGAGAAGATCAAAGCGGCCGGAAGCCACACGTCGTCTTGGCTGAGGGGTTTCAACGATTCCAAGAAACGGACAGATAGTACATCGGAGAAACAGGTACAGTGGAAGGACGAGAGCGATCTTTGTAGAACAAACGTGATACACGAAAATTATATGACGTTTGAAAATGAAACGCAAATGGCAAGTACAAGTAGAAATTTAATGAATTAAAGTTAATACAGCAATATTTTAAAAATAATATTTTATGAATTCTATCCAAAAATCCATCCATTTTTCCGCCCCAAACAAGTATGCATTTTTTTTTCTTCTTTCACAAACATTGTGTTTTGCTACACGTGTAATGAAATTCAACTTTGGCGTTCCTCTTCTCACCCCCGCCAAAGTCACAAATCGAAAAAAAAATCGTTAAGAAAACTGAGGAAAACTACAATCTACACGACAACGAAACCGACAGCACACAGCAACCGCCAAACAATGTCTAGCATATCGCGCGCGCGACTTCCCAAACCCTCCATCGGAAAACTTCATTCAAATATGTACTGGCAACCGACGCGATTCAACACACACTGGGATCAACAACAACAACAACAGCACTTGCACTCCGTACAACGCGAGACGTATTCGTTAACCCTTCTGGAACAGCTGCTTGTGCATACACTGAACGGAAAGGCCTGACGTAGAGCAAATGATGCATCTTTTGGAATTTTTAAGTTGATCAGTTGTCCAAAAAGATTTTCCCCGCCCTCTCCTAATTTAAACGATAAAAACCCCCACACCCACCAAAATATTTCCCCCCATTATAAAAATTTTTTTTTTTTTTTGCCTTCCAAAAAATTTAATTTCCCTTCCCCCCTTTTTTTCCAAAACCAACCTTCTTTTTCCAAAACCCCGAAAAAGGTTTTTGTAGATGTTGTAACTGCGTAATAGACGATCGGACGCGGAGCAAAAGTAAAAGCGTACGGACACGTTTCGAACTCGTTTATTAATCAGACCGACTCATTTCAATTCAATACAAGGCGCAAGGTAATTCGATAAGTAGGTTATTCAATTCAATGACAAGGATCAAAGTGATCAGATTAGCAGGTAATTTAATACACTGATGGAAATCATAACAACTCTCCCCCTCGTAAATAGGAAGTTATACAATTCAAGTTAAAGATTCAATCTTTGAGGGGGTTTTACTACTCTACTTGAACGTCTCAATGGTTGATTAGATTCTTCGTACGGTTGCGCAAAGCCCTCGGGTGCCACAACTTGTGGATGTTGCCCACCGTTCGCCACGGGTTGAACAGGTGGGGGTGCTTGCGACACAGTAGAAGATGTTGCGGCCGCCAGCTGCTCGCCAGTAGGTTCAGCCTCGGGTTCAGCAGTGCGCCCACTGTCGTGAATAGCAGTAGCCACCGCCGATGCAGCTGGTTCGTAAACCTGGTAGTTACCTGGTAGACGGCTTCCGGTAGATGAATTAAGGCTTGGTCCTACGCCGGCAATGTGATCCACATGTCTTTCCCACAGTCTTCCGTCATCAAGACGAACGGAGTAACGCATTGTTCCAAGTTTCGAGACCACTCGTCCAAATTGCCATTTGTTTGCCGACAGGAAATCTCGAACTCGAACTCTATCACCATCGAAAAATATACGGGTAACTGCATTTGGTTGTTTTCTCTCCGGAATCGTAGGCAGCATGAGATCTAGACGGGATTTGATCTGTCGTCCGTACATCATCATAGAAGGCGACCGTCCCGTTGTCGGATGGATCATCTTCCGGTAGGTCATAAGGATGTTGGCAAGTTCGATGTC
Source organism: Aedes koreicus (assembly GCA_024533555.2). Classification (NCBI taxonomy): domain Eukaryota; kingdom Metazoa; phylum Arthropoda; class Insecta; order Diptera; family Culicidae; genus Aedes; species Aedes koreicus. The sequence goes on along the minus strand of JAHHFK020005663.1, from coordinate 397,248 downwards.
CAGCTTTGACTTAGGGCAATGCAGAGCTTTGAGCTTTTGTTTAAACGTCTGCACGTACCTCTCCGCCTGACCGTTAGTCGCAGGGTGGTACGGAGCACCCATTTTATGTATTACTCCATTTTGCTTCAAAAATTGCTGGAACGATTCGGCCGTAAACTGCGTTCCATGGTCACTCACGAACACCGCAGGAATTCCAAATCGGCTGAAGATTTCACGACACATTTTCTCCGTACTTTCGGCTGTGATCGATTTGCACATAAGAATCTCCGGCCATTTGGTATAAGCGTCGACCACGATGAAGAAATACGTATCAAGGAAAGGTCCAGCAAAATCCGCGTGAACTCTCTGAAACGGTTCGGTTGCAGGTTCCCACGGATGTGGTAGCACTTTTACCGGCTCAGGCTTAACCGACTGACAATCTGCGCAGTTAGAAATCAAATTCTCGATGTCGCGGTCGATTCCCGACCACCAGCAGAATCCTCTTGCTAGAGATTTGGTGCGTGTGATTCCGAAGTGTGCTGAGTGAAGTTCATCCAGTACTCGTCCTCGCAGTGGAGCCGGAACGTAGACACGTATTCCACGCAGCAAACATCCATTTTGAATCGTGAACTCCGATTGATCCACTCCAAAACGATCGTTTCCTCCAACTGCTTGTCCGTGCTTCAATCCCTGCATCAGCTTCTGAACGGATTTGTCCTCGGCTGTAGCTTGCGATAGATCTTCTGCCATCACGGGAAGGGTATCGATTTGATGCATCTCTACCACATCTGACTCTTCAACAACGTTTCCTGGATCGGATTGCTTCAGTGGACATCTTGACATTGCATCAGCATTGGCATGGTCAACGGACTTCCGGAATCGCACTTCGTAGTCGAAGGATTGTAGGAAAGTAGCGTAATGCTGCATTCTCAAAGCAGACATTACCGGCAGACCTTTATGTTCATTAAAGATCTTTGTAACCGCATGGTTGTCCGTTACCAGGATGAATCTTCGGCCGTACAAGTATTGAAAAAACTTCTTGACACCGAAGATTATGGCGTAGGCTTCTTTGTCTACTTGCATATATTTCTGTTGGGTGCGATTGAGTGTTTGTGATGCGAACTGTATCGGACGCTCAGAGCCATCCGGGTAGACATGGCTCAATACGGCTCCAACACCGTAAGGCGAAGCATCCGTAGCTAGAAGTAGAGGCAACTCCGGCGAATAATGCACCAAACACTTTTCCGACTGCATTTGCTGTTTAACCGCATTGAAAGAATGCTCACATTCTCTTGTCCACTCGAAGTCAACTGCATTCTTCAGTAAGTTGTTCAAAGGATAAAGCATGGTACTCAAATTGTCGAAAAAACGGCCGTAGTAGTTGATGAATCCTACAAACGACCGTACTTCATCCTTATTCCGTGGGCGTGGCATATCTTGGATAGCATCCATCTTCTTTTGTACCTTGTGAATACCTTCGCGATCAATAATGTACCCGCAGTATTCGATACGATCGGCAAAGAACTCGCACTTCTTCTTATTCACTCGAATGTTGTGGTGATCCAATCTTCGCAGCACTTCTTCAAGTCGACTCAGGTGAATAGCATCAGTTGGTCCCGTAATCTTAATGTCATCCAAGAACACACTTACCCCTTCTATGCCTTGCAAGATGATCTCGATCTGCCGTTGCCATATAGCAGGAGCGGACGAAATTCCGTACATGAGACGATTCGGACGGTACAGCCCACGATGCGTGTTCAAGGTGAGTATTTCTCGATCTTCTGGGGAGACTTCCAACTGTAAGTACGCCTGCACTAAATCGATTTTGGTAAACTTGTACCCTCCCGCGAGAGACGCAAACAGCTCATCTACCGACGGAAGTGGATGTCGATCAATCTTCAGATTGGGATTCACTGTTTGTTTGTAATCTCCACAGATCCTGACCCGGTTGTCTGATTTCTTGACGGGGACAATGGGTGTAGCCCAGTTGCTCGTATCGACTTTCGTTAGAACGCCCTCAGAAACTAATTTATCCAGTTCGTCCTCAACCGCCTGTTTCAAATTGAAGGGAACCTTCCGAGCCTTCAGGAATACCGGAGTCACATTTGGTTTCAAGGTTAGCCCTGCCTGCACGGAGGAAATCCTGCCAATAGAATCTTCAAACACCTTCCCGTACGTCTCGAAAAGTTTATTTAACACAGCAGCAGCAGTAGGTGGACTCATCAAGTTGACTGTAGCCGAGTTTCGCAGCAAAGCATTCCAATCCACCGTTAGAACCTTCAACCATTCACGACCCAACAGAGGATGCTTCCCAGAATCGACGACGTACAATGGCAGTCGCGCTTCCCTTCCGTTGTATTCCACACACGCATCCATAACACCCTTGACACGGATATCGCTATTGCAGTAACTGACTAGATTCAGATCACTTTTTTCCAAATCCAGCCCTCGAAAGTATTTGTTGAAGCACTGAAAACTGATGATGCTGACTGGGCTTCCCGTATCGACCTCGAAGCGAACACCGACACCGCAAACCTTCACCATTAGCCACAACTTTTCTTCCAACGAACGTGATTCCACCGTACAAATCTCTCCCACAACAACATCGTAATCAGCAGCAGCAGAACTTGTTCCTGCGTCGTCGTATAGTTCGATGTAGTTGGTTCTCGCAGCATTCGACTTCGCACCCTGCCGGCTAGATTCGCTCTTACCTGCAGCAGCTTTTTTCATGCACACTCGTTCAAGGTGCCCTTTAACTTTGCAATAAGAACACACAGTATTCTGATGCCGACACTTCTTTGCTAGGTGTGATTTATCGCCGCAGCGATAGCAATGTAGGTCACCAGCGGACTTGCCAGCTGACTGACTTGAATATCCCACTTTCTTAGGCGTAGGCTTACCTGGTGGATGATGTAGGGCGTGTACTTCCTGCCTAGCAAAAGCTCCTTCTATTTCGGCACCTCCTTTGAGCGACAACTCCATGCTAACCGCGATGTCTCTTGCATCCTTCAGCGTCAATTCTCGTCGTTCTAGTAGACGGCCCCGTATGTCGTTTCGTTTCATCCCAAACACAAGTTGGTTCCTCAAAGCGGTCTCCAGGTAGTTTCCAAAGTTGCATGTCACAGCAATCCTTCGTAGTGCAACAATATACTCATCGATTGTCTCGTCCGGGGAACTAGCGTTCTTGTCCCCCTGCCGACGGCATTTGAACCTAAAGTTCTCGCTGATTTCGAGGGGTTGCGGATTGAAGTAACCCTCGAGTACATCGACGATCGCTTGGTATGTCATCGTGCGCAGATTTTCTGGAGCCACTTTATCACTGGCAACTTCGTACGTGTCCGGTCCCATCAAGTGCAGCAAGAAATTGCGACGCATATCATCAGTGATGATCCCGTAGATTGTAAACGCCGTCTCCAATCGCTCCACCCATCTGCTCCATCGAATTCTCTTCCGATCGAAAGCCTCGAAATGGAAATTCGGTGGCGGAGCACCTTGTTCCGCCCGCGGTACCGGTTCTGGATCCGGCATCCTCGTCGGCCAACTGTTGTAACTGCGTAATAGACGATCGGACGCGGAGCAAAAGTAAAAGCGTACGGACACGTTTCGAACTCGTTTATTAATCAGACCGACTCATTTCAATTCAATACAAGGCGCAAGGTAATTCGATAAGTAGGTTATTCAATTCAATGACAAGGATCAAAGTGATCCGATTAGCAGGTAATTTAATACACTGATGGAAATCATAACAAGAGGGGGAGAATATATGGAGCAGAAAAAAGAAAAAAAAAAAAGAAAAAAAAAAAAGAGGTTTTTACTGATTAAGAGATAATTATTTTTGTCAGGGAAACCATGTTAAATTCACTTACAGTGATTTGATACCAACTATCGTAAGGTAAGCCGACAGAATTCGAATGTAAATTTGTCCTAATCCGATTGACCAGGTCAGGTGAATCGCACTGGTCATGGCGGGTGCTTTGAGGATTCTTCGAGGGATGGAGCCGCTCTGCGAAGACCAACTAATTTGCAGTACGAAAGATCAGAGATTTTCACTGTGTTTTTTCCCATTAGCCTGAAAGCTTAGAGCATCTCAAGGAGTGTATGGTCGTTACAAAATAGAACTGGATTTATAACAAAGGCAACTTCAGCAAGGCGTTCTAGTTGGATAATTTCGAACAGTTTCATGTTAAAATTTAAAACTCGAATGCTACGTTGTTCTATTTTTGTTCAAATTTGAAACGCGTTCCATCCAAGTTATATTTTTCTTTGTCATTGTGGTAGTGTCTATGGAATCAAGTCAAACGTCAAACTTTGCATCAATGTCCGGTCATGCATCTGTTTGAATCTTGTATACGTTCTATTTTTTCGTTAATAATTTCAAGTTGCAGCAAAAAGTCTGAACTCGCTGACCATCATATCCCTATTTCTTTGTTATTACCATCATTTCCCTATTTCTTTGTTTTTAATTTTTTCCGAGAATCTCACCATATTGTGGAATATTTAAATTAGGTATAGAACCGAAAATGATTTAGACGAATATTAAGGGGAATTCCAGAGAAGTTTTGAAAGAAATCCCAAAGGAATTATAAGGAAAAATTCCAGAGGAATACTGGAGGAATTCCAGCGGAATTTTGAGAGGAATTCTGATGAGAATTTAAAAAGAATCTTGAGGAGAATACTAGAGACATTCTAGTAAGAATTCCTGAGAAATTCTGAGAAGAATTCCAGTGGACTTCTGGAGAATTACTTCACCAGAAGTTCAGTACTTCTGAAGACAGTTTGAGTGGAATTTTGAGAATTTCAGTGTAATTGCAAGATTAATTCCACAGGAATTCTGATGAGAATTGCAGAAGAACTCTGAGGAGAACTCCAGAGGAATTCTTAGAAAAACTGCGAATGAATTAAAGGGAGAATTCCAGAAAAAATCCTATGAAGAATTGCAACTGAATCCTGAGGAAAATTCTAGGGGAATTCTAAAAAGAAATTCTAAGGGAATTCTGAGGAAAATTCCAGACGATTTCCGAGATTTCCAGAGAAATTCGAAGGGAACAGTAATTCTGAGGGAAATTCCAAAGGAGTTCTGAGAGGAATTACAGCGGAAATTTGAGGAGAATTCCTAAGGAATTCTGAGAATATGCCCACAGAAGTTTTGAGAATCAATTATACACACACCTTCAAGTCTTTAGGTTTAGAACAACATTTGGAACTGCTGCTGAAGAGAGGGTATGTTTGTTATATATTTTCCCAAGAGAAAAATTTATAACTGACATATAAAATGAATCTAGCTAGAACTACAGCACTCCTGGAGATGCTCTTAGCAATAGGATTTGACGAAATATTGGTGAAGCCACCTTCAAGCAAGCGATAGGCCTATGTATCAGTTTTGGAACGATACTAAACAGGAGTGTGACCCGTAACGCTGATAGATCACCTTTTCGTGGTGCGTTACGGGGTATCAGATCTACCACCGAACCTCAGTCCGAATTAATTCAAACTAGGGAACATATTTGTTTTTGTAGTCAAAGGAACGTTTATTAAAGCGACAATACTCGGATTGAGCCACCGAGGATGAGCTTGGAATAAGGAAAACATGGTTAGTCTTCATTTATGCGAATTCTCATTTTTTATTTGATGTTCTATAGTTTGCAGTGGATAGGACTAGGATTCTGGTGCATGGCCGGTATCGGAGTCATTGTTTGTTTTGTTTGCAATGAATCCGGTTTTGTGGTGTCACTCACAAAGGGTTTAAATAGCGGAAACTTTAAAAAAAACTCGATTCATAGCCAACAAAACAAACAAAGACAACTGTAAAAAAACACCGAATACTTCATCATTTCTCAATAGTGATGAAGTAACTCGACATGCACTAAACAAAGGATACGGGATATCCTTGACCGGAAAACATAACGTTGGTCTTGTGTGGCCGAATGAAGGGTAAAATCCGCTTTTTCAGACACTCTTTAATGTAAACCTTCGACATCATTGCGTTAGATGTGATGAAAACCTTGGTTTAAGGCCACAACTGCAGATTCCTTGCCAAATCATTAGTTTCAGAGCAAACTTATAAGCAAATTCAAATTAATACCTGGAAGGGACATCCCCACGACCAGTTGGCAGGTAAAATTTTCGTCCGGGGATTTGTTTATAATCCATTTTGACATATGTTTCGTCATCCATTAAAATACAGCCATCAAATTTCGTCAAAACTCGTTCGTATAGTAATCGTGCTCGCTTTTTGGCCACTAAATTTTGTTTCAGGGAGCGATTCGGATGTTTACTGGCACAAAAAGACTTATATCCTTCTCTTGAAAGGATGTTACGCACGGTGGAAAAGTTGGAACCGTATTTCTTTGCCAAATCACGTATGGAGACACCTGGGTTGCCTTTTCACGTACCTCAACACCTTTCTCCTCAGCTCTTTGTCCCTAGTGTCACTTTTATGATGGATGCGCTGTGCTCTATCCACACTCAGAGTATCCTCAGAGTATCCGTTTGATTACAAGACACACCGTTGACTTTGGGAATTTTAACACTTTTGCTGTTTTTGAGGCAGACCACAAAGGATTCTCTAGATGTTTGTGCACAATTAATTTTCTTTTCTCAGGTTTCATGATCCGTAATTTTGAGATGCGTCGATCAATCGAGAAAAACTTTTTACAAATTTCTTCGTCAATGAAACATCAACAAATGCCTGTCAAACGTTTTTTGTTCCAACCACCAGGGATGCGGTGATGTATTAAACCGTGCAGCCAGATTTACTTTGAATCGAGCTTTACGCGTATTTCGTCGACAATGTGCACACTTCTTCAGTGTCGTGTACTAATACTCGACTAATCTTTCTTCTCATTTTCTAATTTCAGCACGCTTTGGAATCACCTTTGCATTTCAAAAACATTTATCTTAAGAGCATGGTGCTCAATTAAAGGTTCAATTTGATTTTCAGCACTCCACGGCAGCCATTACCTCAAAATTTATTCTCGACGGCAGCCATTACCTCAAAATTTAGAATTGATACTAGATATTGGATCAGAATCTGTACTAGATATTGGATATTTAATCACATCAGTTTGTATGCTTACTTGTTGTGAGTAATCTGACGTAAAGAGTGTCCACAGTTAAATCGTATTTTTATTTCACTGTATTTCTTTACCAAATCCAAAAGCCCGAACTTTCTTCTTAATACCACGCATAAGATTTTGTACAACGCTTGAAGCTACACTTTTTCCCGCTTTCAACCATGACTTCAACATTCATCCTGTTCTGTGGTGACAACTTTAGGATGCTTACGAAGTTCGTGCTTCATTATAGCCCAATATTTTGCAATTAGCCGCAACTCTGGAGAGATTGGGGGATTAAGATCCTCCGTCACGAAATTGACACCATTCGTCTTGTACCACTCCAGAACATCCTTGGAGTAGTGACAAGAGGCTAGGTCCGGCTAAAAAATTGTAGAAACGTTGTGTGTTTTGAGAAACGGAAGCAGTGGTTTTTTCAGGCATTCATTCGTGTATACTTGACCATTTATAGTTGAAGTTGTCACGAAAGGCTTGCTCCGTTTACCACACTTTGGGGGAACTTTGACACTTGCTGTTTTCTGAGAGACTCTGGAACATCGAACTTGTCTTTCGAAGTCACATACTGGTTGCCGGGAATTTGTTTAAAGTTCGTTTTTACCCTCCAGACGACGTTTAGGCTGGATGAGGGATTCATGGTAATCTGGCCCATGTCATGGATGATAATATTGTTCCTTGCTTGATGGAAATCGTCAGATTGTGATCGGTGAAGGTCTAACTGTCTTCCGACAGTCTACAGTGAGTTTGCAAACCATATTTTTAATAAACTACCAAACTGAAATCCTAATGTGTATTGCTTAATGCTCATGTACTGTAATAAGAGCGTTTCGTTGGAAGGAGATTCTCTATCCTTTCCATGGGTTTTGTGTGAGTGCTTCTGCTTTCGGGTCCACACCCCCGTTTTTGGCCTTCATACAACGGAATAGTAACATATCTGTATGTACAGTTTGACCTTGCCATTGGATGAATCGTACGTCATTGCAAGTTCTGCACTGGTGGTGGTTTTCTATCACATCACATCACATCACGAAGGACTACGTTTCTCTTTTCTATATCGGATGTAATTTCAAAATTTTGACAAATGAGAGCGTTACACAAAAGCATATGGTTTTTGAACGCTAATAACTCTCGTTCGACTCGTGTTTACAGCCAACCAGGAGCCAGTGCTCGTATTGGTTCCGAACCTGTTACAGGTATTATTTTGAAACCGCTTCCGGGTAGAAGTACCGATCCGAATATGTCCGTAAACGAGTAAGTAAACGAGTAGCCTAGGCTGTCGCCTCTCCGTGATGCAGCATGGGTAACGCTGAGTGAACTACAATCCAGCGTATGTTTTCAGATCAAGGACGGCTCAAAGCAGCATCTGTACTCCGTGTTAGGAGCGACTGAGCTACCGTCTTGTTAGTGCGCCCAGGACTCTCGATGATGATGATGATGATGATATAATACTACCATCTATTGTAGCAAGGTAACTTTCCATAGCAGAGGAATAATCTGAAAAACGATTCAGGATTCGATTATTGTTTGTGAACATCAAGCTCCTGTATGAAGGGCCAAAACATTTGGGCGGGCCCGTAAGCAGAGACACTTACGCGAAACCCGCGAATATAGGGAAAAGAATCTCCTTCCAAAAGCAAGGTCACACAGACAGAATCTCCTTCCAAAAGCAAGGTCACACAGACTAGAATCGAGCCCTCGTTTGACAGAATAAACCCAATAGATAGAGTCGAAGGGCCCGCCCTCGTTCCGCGAAATTTTAACAATATGGAGGAGGCAGTCCCATGCTCCCTATCCAAATCGTTTTACTTGGGTGCCCTGATGGTCCCTCCCTTTCCCCCGTTATGTGTTATTTAATATTTAGAATATTTTGTACACGAAAAATTGGGATATCATTATCGACAAGAATGCTCATTTATTCAAATTTTTAACTGAATTGTTACTGAAAAATAAATAAAAATTAGATATGTATTAATATCCTTCTAGTCCTGGAAAAGCTGAAAACAGAATTGGTCATTCCAAATATCAATGATAAAATTTCAATGAGAGATATTATTTTATAAGACATGTTGTAATATTTTTGTTTTTACTGTTCTAGTAACATTTCAAAGATAGCAATTGGAGTGATCGAAGAGTCCGGTTTGATGATATCTGAAATAATGGCTTATCTTACCATAATACCATAGACTAACCACAATACCACTAAACACAATAAAAAAATATAATCCTACATTGCTTATAAGCACATGCCAGTCTTTTATGAATATAGTAGTTGAAGTTTAGATGTGCAATTTTAAATTAAATGTTATGCTGAAATGCTGAAAAACAAATTGTGCCTTTGATGCTTGTCATGTTGCTCCAGGCTCTTACAGGTTTTGGAATGCATAGTTTTATTCCAGCCGTATAACACTTCTCCCGGCTTTGTTGATAAAACTACAATCAAAACTGTTTTGTCTACCAACACCTCCTCTATGCTTCTTTAAAGCCGAAATTTGTACAAAATGGCCCACTCTATAGACGGTTGTGAAAACAAGTTAATAAAACCTTTATAAGAACATAAAGATTTTGAAAATGTTCTAGTGAAAGATGTTATGACCACTTGAGAACCTTCATAAAACCTATTGGCTGCCATGAAAACCAGAATGCGGCCAAATGGCCACAGCTGTCAAACTTCACTGTGAAATCGAGGTTGTTTTTGTTGTTCTGCTTTGTTCGATTCTCTGCTCTTCTGATTAATTTAGCAGTAAAAAAAAGGTCTAGTGTTGCGGAAAATTTTGTTTGATAGCAAAATATCCAAAACAAATTGTGTTTTCTACAGCGTATCATGCTCCAAATTATATGCGCATTTATTTTTATGGTGAATATTGGCGCGATAAGAGCCGAAAATTAATGCGCCTCGGAAATTATGCGAATTTACAACAACATAAATCAAATTTAAAAAAAATATTCGATAAATTAATCATGAATTTCATTTTTCCACATTTCAATTGTTTCTTACATTTCAATATGGCGATTGGAAAAAATCACAGTTTTGCCATAAGGCCAATTTTTCTTCGCAATGACTATTATAAAACTATTTGGTCTTATGGTGACTTCCTTCAATGCCAATTTGCCGTTTAATGCATTTACTGGAGGCAAAATGGTTTTAAAATGCTTTTTCAACTGACCATAATAAGATAATATCAATGAGTCCTAAAACGGCATTTCAATACAGCATTTAACGAGTTCATAAAGTCGAAATAAAACCTTTGATAGGAGTAAAAAGAATTTGAGAAACAAGGTTTTAAAATCGTTGTAAACAAGCTGTGTAGGTTCTCATAAACCTGACTAAAATATGAAACCTATTGGCACCTCTTGGTGTCATAATAAAACCAAATTGATTTCAAGTGGCTTTCATAAAACTTTAATAAAACTTAATAAAGCAGGATGGTGTTAGCAATGTTACTTGGGCAGGCTACGCCAACCAGCGTCTCCATGTTTCAGCTGGCAGTCTTTTGTGATCATACGACTCGTGGAGGCGTGAGGTAGGAACTTGTGAGGACGAGAGGTCGGTCGCACCCTTCTTCGAAGTTGTCAACTCACCATTTGAAGCCCCCCCCTTACATACTAGTTCCCTTACATTTTTAATCTTGTCTCTTCAAATTTACACTCAAAGCAGAAAAACAGTGAATATTCGAATATCAGCGGCAATTTTTTTTTTTTTTAAATTGTAAATTTTTTGTTTGTAAAAAAAAATGTGTATGTTCAAAATATATTTCAGTTAAAAATGTTTGCTTGATCTTCTGCGCTTATAAGACGAGTCATCGGTTTCACGTTTTTGTGCGACCAGCAGTAGTTAGCTATCATCCTAACTTGGTTCTTTCCTGTAAACCGTTTTTCAATCGTTGATACTTCTTGGTGGAATCGTTCACCTTGTCTGTCGCTGAATGGACCGAGATTGTCTGGGAAAAACCCCAAAGGAGAAATGTGCAAAAAATCAATTCTCTTATAGACATGTTGCATCTAATCTCTCCATAGGTTTCCAAAAATTCATATGGACCACCTCAACGTAATTTGAACTTGTTTCGTTTCCAAGAAAGTTTTGACACAAAGAAATAAAACTAAGCCATGCTCTTTCCTCTACTTGGTTCAATTTCTTTACAAAGTCCCTATCAGTCATAAGCTTACAAATCTGCGGTCCAATGAAAACGCCAGTAAATCATAATAATCAGAATATTAAAATATATTGTGTGTTGTTGGGAATTTTTTTTTAAGTACCTTCTCTGAGCTTAGCGTCACTTAATTTGGAGAATACAAGTTTCAGGTGTAGAAAAGCCCTCGCCGATCTTGTCGAGTCGTTTAACAAACTGTTTCATGTACTCCAATTTCAAATGTAATGACGGCAAAATGACTCATCAGTCTTCAGTAATAAAATATTAAGATCATTCTTTTTGCCTATTTCAAACAACTTTCTTGGTGGTGATTTTTTGCCCGACTGTCCCATTCTCAAAAATAACATGGCTATTCAGTGTAGCCTCCCTGGATTCCAATCTGCCAGTGAAATTTATTGTAACTAATCAATCGTAGAATTTTGTCCATCGTTTGATACGTCTCTTTTATATCAGTAGCGTATGCTACTGGAACTGATGGCAACTCATTTTGTTGTGCAGCAATACTGCTTTCTAAACCTATGATGATAGTAACTTGAAAACGAATTTCAAAATTTTGCTCAAACTTCGTTTTTTAAAACTCATAACACATTAAATACTCACTTTTGCAAGAACCGTCTAGAACTAATCGCCAATCTTAAGCACAGTGCTTGCGATCGAGTGCAGCAAACAATGTATCCACATCAACGCAATACACAAGGTTGTTATCGGTGTCATCAGCTTCAAAAATTTGTTCAAACGAGGATAGGTCGTGGAATCTCGTGCAGACGATACTTTGAAGTCACTGTCTACTATATTCCACTGCTTCAATCTGGAGGCCAGAATCTCTGTTTGTCTTAAAAACAATTCCAAATCCCGCACAAGATCCCGATAATCCTGATTTGACACGAAATGTCATTCGGTTCCTATTGCTCCGGTTGGAATATTAGGTTCGTAATTTCCCTCCTCGATAGATTTGTTGCTTGATTCAGGAGAATTTGCGGGATTTTTGTCTGTAGTTGGCAACCTCCCCTCAACATGACAGATTAAGTTAGTTTCTTGTTACCACTTGCAAATCGTAGACGTCGCCCCGCAACGTAAACATTGGGCTCTTACCTGGCAGATGCACCGATTTTTATATTCGGAGCAGCATGTTTTTGGTGCGTCATGAGTGGTTGCAAAACAACATGCAAGAGTACCATATCAAAAGAGTCTATTTCTATATTCACGGCATAACTTCAGATATAATTTATTTAAATATTGAAATAAATATTTCACGGGGCTTTCCTCCGAGCAAAGATACAACCGCGGCGTTTCCTCAACCCCGGTTGGTCGTTTCGGAAGTGTTACGCCGCGTTGCATTTTGTGAACACTACTACAGTCGCGCGGTGTATTGTATCCAATGAATCTGAGAATAGTTGAAGGTTATTGATTGGCCTTAGAAATCGTTTGAACAATGATTTTTTTATTTTTGCTATTTTTACTGAGGTACTTCATGAAAAAGATTTATATTTACGTTGGGAGGAAGTGGATGAAAATTCATTGATGTATTTACCGCAGACAGACAATCAAGCTCGAACAAAACAAATCAAATTTGTTGTGTAAAATTTCAAATCTAAGGGCATCTCCAGGAGTGTATGATCGTTACAAAATAGAACTGGATTTATAAAAAAGGCAACTTCAGCAAGGCGTTCTAGTTGGATAATTTTGAACAGTTTAATGTTAAAATTTAAAACTGGAATACTACGTTGTTCTATTTTTGTTCAAATTTGAAACACGTTTCATCCAAGTTATATTTTTTTTGTCATTGTGGTAGTGTCTATGGAATCAAGTCATACGTCAAACTTTGAATCAACGTCGTGCATCTGTTTGAATCTTGTATACGTTCTTCATTTTCGTTAATAATTTCAAGTTGCAGCAACAAGTCTGAACTCGCTGGCCTTCATATCCCTATTTCTTTGTTATTACCATCATTTCTTTGTTTCTTTGTTTTTAATTTTTTTTTTCGAGAATTTCTCCATATCTATATAATAAAAATGAGTTGGGGTTTCCTTTTTCACGATTTAACTCGCGAGCGGAAAGACCGATCAGCGTGGAAATTTTGAAATGGTTTGAGACCCCTCCCTTCACTGGAAAGGGGGCTCCCATACAAATGAAACACAAATTTCTACACAACTCGAGAACTAATCAAGAAAAAGAAACCAAATTTAGCATGTGTGAGTTTTTGAAAGCAAAAAAAGTTTTTAAGGTAGCTTGAGACCCCTTCCCTCTCTATAAAGGGAGGCTCCCATACAAATGAAATCCATATTTCTGTATAACTCGAGAACTGATCAACTCATACAAATGAAATCCATATTTCTGTATAACTCGAGAACTGATCAAGCAAAGAAACCCAAATTTAGCATGAGGAAGTTTTTGGAGGCAAAAAATGTTTTTATGGTAGTTTGAGACCCCTCCCTTTACTGGAAAGGGGGCTCCCATACAAATGAAATACATATTTCTGCATAACTCGAGAACTGATCAAGCAAAGAAACCCAAATTTAGCATGCGGAAGTTTTTGGAGGCAAGAAATGTTTTTATGGTAGTTTGAGACCCCTCTTCTCTCTAGAAAGGAGGCTCCCATACAAATGAAATACATATTTCTGTATAACTCGAGAACTGATCAAGCAAAGAAACCCAAATTTAGCATGCGGAAGTTTTTGAAGGCAAGAGATGTTTTTATGGTAGTTTGGGACCCCTCCCCTCTCTATAAAGGGAGGCTCCCATACAAATGAAATACATATTTCTGTATAACTCGAGAACTGATCAAGCAAAGAAATTCAAATTTAGCATGCGGAAGTTTTTGGAGGCAAGAAATGTTTTTATGGTAGTTTGAGACCCCTCCCCTCTCTATAAAGGGAGGCTCCCATACAAATGAAATACAAGTTTCTGCATAACTCGAGAACTGATCAAGTAAAGGAACCCAAATTTAGCATGCAGAAGTTTTTGAAGGCAAGAAATGTTTCTAAGGTAACTCGAGACCCCTCCACCCTCTAGAAAGGGGGGCTCTCATACTAATGAAACACAAATTTGTGCATAACTCGAGAACTAATCAAACATATGGAACCAAATTTGGCATGTGGAGGTTTTTGGAGGAGAGAAATGTTTCCATGGAAGTTTGAGACTCCTACGCCATCTGGAAGGGGGAGGGAGGGGGGTTTACATACAAATGCAACACAAATTTCTGCATAACTCGAGAACTAATCAAGCAAATGGAACCACATTTGGCAGGTGGAGGTTTTGGAAGGCAAGAAATGTTTCTAAGTTGACTCGAGCCCCTCCCTTCTCTGAAAGGAGGGCTCATATACAAATGAAACACAAATTTCGGAATAACTCGAGAACTTATCAAGTTAATGGAACCCAATTTGGCATTTGGAGGTTTTCGAAGGCAAGAAATGTTTCTAAGGTGGTTTGAGACCCCTCCGCCTTCTGGAAGGGTAGACTCCCATAAAAATAAAACATAATTTTTAGCATAACTCGAGAGCCAATGAAGCAAATGAAACCAAATTTGGCATGTTGAGGTTTTTGAAGGCAAGAATGTTTCTATGGTAGTTCAAGACCCCTCCCTTTCTTAGGGGGGGAGGGGGTGGCTTCAAACAAATGAAACTCACATTTTTATTATAATCGATGAGCCCAGTGTGATGGTTCGAGAACTAATTAAGCAAATGGAACCAAATTTGGCATGTGGAGGGTTTTGAAGTCAATGATTGTATGGTGGTTTGAGAAACCACCCCCCTCTGGAAGGGAGGGCTCCCATACAAATGAAACACAAATTTCAACCAAAAATGAGAATTATCCAGGTTACTTAAACACAAACCGTGTATTTCTCGGGTAAGAAGCATGTTTTGATAGAAGTTTGAACCCCTGCTTATTCAAGAAGAAAAAAACTCATTTCGAAAAAAAAAACCATAAACGTGACAGTTATATTAAATTTTCCTTCATGTAGTAGCAAGCGTAGCAGCGCACGCACCGGGTTCAGCTAGTTGTGGAATATTTAAATTAGGTATAGAACCGAACATGATTTAGACGAATATTAAGGGGAATTCCAGAGAAGTTCTGACAGGAATCTCAAAGGAATTATGAGGGAAAATTGCAGCGGAATACTGGAGAAATTCCAGCGGAATTTTGAGAGGTATTCCAGAAGAATTCTGATGGGAATTTAAGAAAGAATCCTGAGGAGAATACTAGAGAAATTCTAGTAAGAATTCCTGAGAAATTCTGTGAAGAATTCCAGTGGACTTCTGGAGAATTCCGCAGGACTCCTGAAGACAGTTTGAGTGGAATTTTGAGAATTTCAGTGTAGTTCCAAGATTAATTTCACAGGAATTCTGATGACAACTGCAGAAGAACTCTGAAGAGAACTCCAGAGGAATTCTTAGAAAAACTGCGAATGAATTAAAGGGAGAGTTCCAGAAAAATCCTATGCAGAATTGCAACTGAATTCTGAGGAGAATTTTAGGGGAATTCTAAAAAAAAATTCTAAGGGAATTCTGAGGAAAATTCCAGACGATTTCTGAGATTTCTAGAGAAATTCGAAGGGGGTAGTAATTCTGAGGGAAATTCCAAAGAATTTCTGAGAGGAATTACAGCGGAAATTTGAGGAGAATTCCTAAGGAATTCTGAGAATATGCCCACAGAAGTTTTGAGAATCAATTATACACACATATTCAAGTCTTTAGGTTTGGAACAACATTTGGAACTGCTGCTGAAGAGAGGGTATGTTTGTTATATAGTTTGTCAAATAGATAATTTTACACTTCTCAGCATATTTCTGTTCTTCTACCAAACTATTTTGTATTAAGAATTAACCAGGTACCCTTGGGTACTCAACTCTGAAAAATTCAGGATTACTAGCTCGTAAGATAATCTAACAAATACATTTGATTTTAGACGCCGCCACGTCCCGCATATATATTGTTTTAGTTTGTTGAACATTACGTCACAGGTGACATTTAAACTGGCTTATAACCTGTACTATTCCAAACTGAGGTTTTACTAGGTACCCTTCAGTACCCAACGCTGAAAATTTCAGGAATACTAGTTCATAAGATAATCTTTCAAATACAATCTGTTTAAGACCCCGCCAGGACCCGCCTACCCTTTTTAAGGTGGTTGATTATGACGTCATTCAGACACTTGAATCACCATATATCAAAATGTGGTTACCAAAAAGCATTGGTGTGTTCTGCAAAAATGTGTATTTTAATAATTCCTACAATTTCTTAGAACGTATTGAAATCATCAAATTTGAACAGAGTACTAATTATCTCAAAAAACCGGTTTTAAAGTAGTGCTGAAAGAAAACCAATTATATCTCTTTAACGTTAGGATCTAGAAACTTAATATTTTCAGCAACTTTTCTTAAAATTACTTGTTCTAAAACTTTGTCGAAGATAATAACCCGTTATCTCGTAGCTGGAAAAAGTTAGAAGTTGAAAGTGTAGTTAAGCCCTTATGAAAGGCTAGGCGTGTTTTTTCAAAAGATGCGAGATAACATTTTAAGCAACTCTTCTGAAGACTTCTAGTCGATAAAATGATGTCAAATGGGTGAAAATGTTTTTGACCGTCTTTTTACAGAATTGTGCCAATGTGCGGCACCTAGTCAACTTATTGCTACATCAAGTCTGACAGTTTGACAGGCAACCCATTTTTCCCTTACCAATAAAAACAAATCTGTGGCCTCATCTGTTAAGTTTTTTTTTTTATTCCTTGTCGGGTATTTTCATCACTGCGACCATTTTTTAGATCTATTGTGATATGGTCTGTTGCGTTGATTAGAACGAATCCTTGACACCTCTGATGAACCGTCACTGTACTCGTTTCAGTCTGATCGAGTAGCTGCTTGCTTTTGGATGAAAGATTCGTTTGGGGAGTTTTTTCAAGAGCAGATTTCGAGTGAGGAGTGAAAGATTGAAGTGATAAGGTGGTTTTTCGGCAATATTTGTAACAAGTAAATTTATTTTTGATTTTTTTACTCTGATTTAGATTTTGCAATAATACAAAAGTTGTAAAATATATAACAAAAGAAATAAATACCTATGCTTAAAAAGAAATACATGAAGAAACTCGATTTTTTCGAAATCCGAAAAACCTACTCGCGAGAATCAATAATTCTGATGCATGATAACGAGCATCGGAGGTATTGCGATGAATGGCGCTCCGCCTCGTGAATGCAGCGCAATACTTCTGACTTAAGGTTTGTCGCAGGAGCACAGACTCGTAAGGAGCTGCGTTTCCGGGAATGTGACGTCTCAAATGTTTGAAAACACAAGCACATGAGCACACCAGTTGAGTTAGGGAGAGCAATTAATCGCACACAGTAGGAGAGAGAGACGAACAAACACTACCGTAAAAATTATGGAAGATACAATACCACAATAAATGTATTCTGTTAGCGCTTAAAATCACATATTTCATTAATGTTAATATTTCCATCACTTCGCGTCCTCGTTGTAGTTTAGTGAGTTCGTTCTCTCGTGTACGAGTTCAAATGTTGGGGAGAGAAAGTCCGTTTCAAGATTGGTGCGACGTCTAGTGGCAGGAAACGAGACGGCCGATGATGATTATGTCTGTGAGATTTGAGGTATAAGTGGCACTCACCACAGTATCTGAGTGACTATTGTGAATGAGGTGGCATGCAACAATAGGGTTTCCCGTTTGGACGTTTGAAGTTGCAAGCCAACTGGTATGATTCGAAATTATTTTTTTAAATGGACTCGCCCTTCGGAGAGTCTCAACCGGGCAAAACAACATTGGGCGTGTGGTCTCCCCTGTTGAGTGGAGCTTAAGTTACACGTTTTGAGACGGATCGTCCGGGTTGGCTACAAATAATTCTCGAGACAAATCGATTTTCAGAAGTAGAATTTCAAGATTTTGACTGGTACGAGTATATCTTGTTTAGAAATACCTAGTTTAAAAAAATAATGAGCGATGAGCTCTGCAACACTTAATGAAAAACCTTTGATATGACTTAATCTGTTACATGGAATATCTATGAATGATGTTACATTTTACAAAAAAAATTAAAGCTGCTCTACACGAAGATCTTTAAATTACTGATTAAGAAAACAATCTAATAATCACTTTTGCCTCCCATACGTTATTTTGCGTTCAGAGATATTCAAAAGGCTAACAAACAAATATTCAAAAACAATGGACTACATGTTTGAACGATCCTTTGAAACTCTTGCGCAATTGATGATTGACCACTCCCCTTAAGAAAAGGTAATTGGCCCCCTCTTTCCCTTTGAAACACGTTTTATATGAAGCAATTCAAAATTTTGTACCGATTGTCACACTTTTATGTTTCCACTGGTTCCGTGTTCATTGCAAGCATAAAATGTAACAAATTTTTCCGTCCGTCCTTTTTAAAGGGTGATACGGTCAAAATTTGGTCAATATCAACTTGACGTATTTCTTTCAATTTTGCATTTAAAAAACCTGAACACCCCTCATTTTGAAGGTGTGTGTGTGTAGAATGTTGCTCCTATTTTGATTTTGGAATTCACTCTTCAGTTGTCAAAATGCCGTCCAAGCAAGAAGAGCAGCGTATCAAAATTTTGCTCGCGCATCGCGAAAATCCGAGCTACTCGCACGCAAAGTTGGCAAAATCGCTAAAAGTTGCCAAATCAACCGTTACAAATGTAATTAAAGTGTTTGGGGAACGTTTGTCGACAGCCAGGAAGTCTGGATCGGGGGGAAATCGAAAACCGGAAGCCGCTGAGACGACAAAGAGAGTTGCCGGTAGTTTCAAGCGAAACCCTAACCTATCTCTCCGAGATGCCGCAAATAAGCTGGGTGTATCGTCTACAACCGTGCATCGAGCCAAAAAACGAGCCGGACTATCGACTTACAAGAAGGTAGTGACTCCAAATCGCGATGATAAACAAAATACGACGGCCAAAGCGCGATCCCGGAGGCTGTACACGACGATGCTGACGAAGTTTGACTGCGTGGTAATGGACGACGAAACCTACGTCAAAGCCGACTACAAGCAGCTTCCGGGACAGGAGTTTTATACGGCAAAAGGAAGGGGAAAGGTAGCAGATATTTTCAAGCACACGAAACTGTCAAAGTTCGCAAAGAAATATCTGGTTTGGCAAGCCATCTGTACCTGTGGCTTGAAAAGCAGCATTTTCATAGCTTCCGGGACTGTCAACCAAGAAATTTACGTGAAAGAGTGTTTGAATAAACGTCTGCTGCCTTTCCTGAAGAAACACGGTTGTTCCGTACTGTTTTGGCCGGATTTGGCATCTTGCCATTACGGTAAAAAGGCCACGGAGTGGTACGCCGCCAACAACGTGCAGGTGGTTCCCAAGGACAAGAACCCTCCCAACACGCCAGAGCTCCGCCCAATTGAGAAATACTGGGCTATTGTCAAGCGGAACCTAAAGAAGACCAAAAAAACTGCTAAGGACGAGCAGCAGTTCAAGGCAAACTGGCTTTCTGCGGCGAAGAAGGTGGACAAGGTGGCTGTACAAAATCTGATGGCAGGGGTCAAGCGTAAGGCCCGGCAATTCGGATTTGGAAAAGCGGAAGCCTAACTGAATATTTTTCCTGAATTTTATACTAATTGAACTTGAAAAAGAAGTTTAATTTGATTTTTTAAATAAACGATTTCACCGATTTACACGCGTTTTCCCTTGACCAAATTTTGACCGTATCACCGGAGTCATCACATTTACCAGATTTCCATTGTTTTAATGTTGTACAGCACACCGAACAATTATATTCGGGTCCATACCAAGCACTTTCAACGTATGAGCATTTGAAAAAGCGGTTGAAATTTTGAAATCGGTTGAAAAGAGCTCGTGTACGAATTTTTAATCGCAAAAAGTACCAAAAAACGGTTTTTAACAATAAATAAACATATATAGGGTGTGAAAAACATTTTGAACACGGTTTTGTGTTATGTTCGACCAGATAAATAATCTCTACTATGTCACTTCAAAAGTTCTGAATCACTGTTACACTGCTACAAATAATATGACCTTCGAGAGGAAAAAAAAACATTGCATGTCTTATCGAGGTTACAAAGTCTTCGTCAAATCTATGGTTAGGTGCAGAGTTGGAAAAATCATTTTTCAAAAAACGTTCACTCTTTGCTTATTGCAAAGATATATCGCTGAGGAACTTCACACTCAAAGTTCGCGAACGAAATACACTCCAAAGTTCATAAAAGCGCTGTGTGAAGAAACGTTTCATTTCTCATCGAGAAAGAATTTTCGTTTCTCCATCTCACAACGTTTCAATCGAATTCGATATCCGATCCAACCAAATATCCCCTCGGCTTTGTTCTTTTTCTTTTGCGAGTATGTGTAGTCGATGTTCACGCAAGTTTTGATGTTTGTTTTTATCCCGCTCTTCGATATTTCTACCCAAACATGTGAAAAGGATCTAAGTGCCAAACGTAAAAAATGACTTTAAACGTCAATTGCCCATGGAGCTTTTCTCTGCCAAATGAGCAAATGACTGAACTCGACCCTCTCCGATTTGGATGAAACTTTGCACATGTCTTCGGAATTGGTGATGATGGATTTTCCGCGGGTTAAGGGAATTTTTTGACTCAAGACAAATTTTTCAAAAGGGCGTATGTGTGTTGTTATGCGTATTTTTCAAAAAATCATAACTCGAAAACCGTTGGTTGTAATAAAATTGCGTCTGAGAATAAGTTGTAGTTAATTAATTTGACTTTATAAAAAAAAATATGAACACTGTAAAAAAAAATTTTTTTCTTCAAAAAAATCAAAAATCAATTAACAAATCTGTCCAACGTACGATTTTTATAATTTTTTTTTTCAAAAAGGCTTTGAGTCATAAAAAAAAGAAAAGAAGTTGTTTAACGATGAAGCAACTTAAGATAAAAAAGTTCTTAGAAGTAAGAAAAATTCAGTTTTTTTCTAATTTGTTGTTTTTGCATAAATAACCATATTTACATAATATAGTACGATTCTTCTAGTGATTTTAAACTTTTTCCATGAAAATGTTCCTTTTTCAAATGTTAGTCGTGATTGTCCATCTGCAAAAGTATTCTTTTCAAATTGTACATAACATTTTCTACAATATACCTTTTATTACCGAGAATACTAGACAAACTGATTCCTGATATTTACTGTAGGTACCACGACAAAATTTGCTGCTTTTACTTACAGTATATTATGAAAACCTAACCCGAAACAAAAAATAATTAGTATTCATGTTAGTGTACAAGCTTATTTTGTTCAGGTAGAAACATAATGTATTTAATTAGTTGAACTGTTTATACCAGTAAGAATACAAATGTTACGCCCATTTATACCTATTCATGCATTCCCTTTGGTGTTGACCAGAAAATATAATTTACACGCATACCCCTGCACATACCAATATTTCAAAAAAGTACCTAAACTGCGTACCTAGTACGTATAAAAAGGATTACATTACAAAGTCATGACATCAGTTTAACAGTGTCTTTCATAAGAAGCGTAAAGTGTAAAACGATTTGAAATGAAACTCGAAACAAAGCATTGTTGTAAACCTTTCCGTGAAATCGGGAGACGGTGTTCGCCTAAACTTAGAAATTTAACTGACAAGGTAATTGAAAAACTTTTATCCATGCAGTGTACGGTCCATTTGGACACGTCATTAAGAATTTGTGATCTATGTCAGTTATATTCGTATCGTTGTAATCCTGTCGAAAGAGTGGAGCAACCAGAAAACGGTGGACATGACGAAGCACCAACCACATCACGGAACGATTTGAAGGAAATACCATCGGCAGCTTCAATTACCTCGGCATCTTCTCAGGACAGGGACCTACCGGATTATTCCAGGATACACAACATTGAGTTATTCAATAATGGAATTGCAGGAATAAATGTGTCTCCGATATCCATTAGAGAATTTAAAAAACGATAAATACCGTCGGCAAAAATTTGCCGAAATTGTAGCAGGTATTAGAAAATATCTATTCAGCTTACCACCACAAGAAGAAGTCGAAGAGTTGGCTACATTGAAAACAAAGGTTGTGGAATATATTTCCAAATTGAATGAAAAATTCATAGAACCAGATTGTTTGAGAATAGATAAAATACGTATATTAACAGTTTTTCCGGTTTAATTCGTGGACGATTCAGCTGATAACGAGCAAATTTGAAACAAACAAATAATTTTGCATTTCAAGCAAAAGAATTGGCAGCCGAAAATAGAGTATTGGCTACCCCCAAATGACAGATCGGGGAATCGTTTGAATCCGGATATAAAGAATCAAGTGATACAATTTTTTGACGAGGACGATAATTTCCCAGCAGAGCCATGCCGGGACGAAGAGATGATGTGTCTGTAAACACTAATGGTGAGCGTCAACAAATTCAAAAACGGTTATTACTTTCATCACTTAGAGAAAAAATCACTCGATTTAAAGAAGTCAGTGAACATAAAATTGGATTTAGTACTTTTGCAGCATTACGACCAAAATATTGTAAATTGCTAAATGCTTCAGGTTCTCACCACGTTTGTGTTTGCGCAATTCACGAAAATATTGATTTAATGCTTCACAGTTTAAAAAAATATTCATTCAACACTGATTGTAATCACCATTTTGAGAAGTTATTGTGTAATTCATCATCAAGATCAAAATATTGTTACCTCCGTGAATGCAAAAATTGTCCCACGCTGTCAGAATTTGAGATAAGATTTTTAAAAGAACTTGAGAAACATAACTTGTCTGAGATATCGTTCGAACAATGGATTACAACTCATGGGATGTAATTTAGAAACGCTATTAAAAACCTGTAGATGAATTTGTTGAATATTTTAGCAAGAAATTTTAAAACTATTAACTCTTGATTATATAAAAACAAAGCAATCTAAATTTTTAAAAGATACAAAGTCTTCATTAAAAGAAGAAGAAGTAGTTATTATTTGCGATTTTGCAGAGATTTATTCATTTGTACTTCAGGATGCTGTTCAAAGTCATCATTGGAACAGTGATCAGGCTACAATTCATCCGTTTGTTATTTATTATTATATGGAGTCAGGAATGCTTAAAAATCTAAGTTTTGTTGTAATATCAGAAGTTCTAAGACATGATACAATTGCGGTACAAGTATTTATTTCTAAATTACTAATGTATTTAAATCAACTAATGAATATAAAAAAGGCCATTTTTATGTCTGATGGGGCTGCTTCCCAATACCAAAATAGAAATTCTTTTTTTTAAAAGTTCTCTGCAAGTTTAAAGAGAAATGCTGCATTGATTCTGAGTGGCATTTTTTTTCGCAACTTTACATGGTAAGGGACCATGTGATGCAATTGGCGGCACATTAAAACGAATGGCAACAAGAGCAAGCTTGGCCAAACAACATGAACATCCAATAACAAGTGCGAAAACTTTGTATGATTGGGCTATTAAGAGAAATCAAGAAAATTTCACAAAAATATCATTTTGCTATGTTTCACAAGAAGAATATGAAGAGGGAGCTGCAGAATGGGGTGGTAGTTATCAGCAAACAAAAAATGATTCCTGGTACACAAAAATATCACTCCTTCATTCCAGTTGCAGATAACAAAATCGCTGACGAAAATATTTTCAACTGACGAAATACTGAGTTTTCATGATGTTTATAGGAATGTTAGGAAATAGTGTTTGTAAAAATGTAAATACAATTTTTCTTAAAAATAGTGTAGAAAATAAATCATGAAAATGAACAAAAAAAACTCAAAAATTTTAATTTGGTAATTAAGATTTGTTAATTTCGTTAATTAAGAAGATGTTCAATCTTCTTGGTGTCAAAAGGATAGTTAATAAAAAATTTTATGTACAATTTGAAAAAAATACTTTACTATTTCACGACTAACTTTTTAAAAAAAGGGATATTTTCATGGAAAAGCAATTTTTTCACATTACTAAAATTATCTTGAAAACGGGTACATATAGAATGTTGCTCACCAAGAGCATTTTTGTTTAAAATCACTAAAAAAAATCGTACTATATAATTAAAATATGGTTATTTATGCAAAAACAACAAATTGGAAAAAACTTGAATATTCTTACTTCAAAGAACTTTTTTATCTCAAGTTGCTCCATCGTAAAACAACATTTATTCTTCTTCTAATAACCTAAAGTCTTTTCGGATTTTTTTTTATAAAAATCGTACGTTGGACAGATATGCTAATTGATTTTTAAGTTTAATTTTTGATTTTTTTGAAGAAAAAAAATTTTTTTTACAGTGTGCATATTTTTTTCATAAAGCCAAATTAATTAACTACAACTTCTTCTCAGACGCAATTTTATTACAACCAACGGTTTTCGAGTTATGATTTTATGAAAAATACGCATGACAAAACACATACGCCCTTTTGAAAAAACTGTCATGAGTTAAAAAATTCCCTTAACCCGCGGAAATCCATCATCACCAATTCCGAAGACATGTGGAAAAAAAAAAAAAAAACGGAGAGCGTCGTATAAGATTTTGACTTTTTCCGGCTGATTTCATCTGGAAATGACATTGGTCAATGAAAATATTCGTTAAATTCAAATCGTATCCGGTTACATTTTTTACGTGCTGTAGAAGTGTTCCGCAATATGATTGTTCAGTTGAATGTGGTTCCATGTTGTGGTCGTAAAGTAAATCAAATTACATTTTCAACGTCTTGTCTGTAGAATCAATCACATCAGCTGTGAAGCCATATTGTCATAGAAAGGTTTTTTATTGTCTGCACTCGAACTGGATTATATATTAACTTTTTGGCATAGAGTACAGCAAAAATTTTGTTCGTGAAAATTGCCATATTTTTATGGTAACCTAACTTAATCGTTTATTCAGCATATTGGTATTTGGCCTTTTACTATCTGACATATTGTTAAAACTATATAGGAGATTGTTAGTTTATAGTTGTCAACTATAAGGTTAAGTGTCGTAACAATAACGGAAACGGTCGTCAACAATAAGGAAAACGGTCCAGGAATGGTTCGTGATTATGCGGGTGTTCCATTAATCCATTAATCCATTAAAGCATGTTAACCCATTTATAGCATGTGATAACCACACTATTAAAACTCATTCATGAATGAATTCATTCTCTAGTTACGTATCTCTAAAATAACACTTACCTGAAGCTAACAGAGGAATATTTGTGAGATCTGAAATCCACTGATCCTTAAAATACTGGATCGTTTCGACGGTGGATTCCATCACCGGTAGTCGATGATCGTAGTCCGTTTCACCGGAACGAGATAAAATTTGCATTCAAATCACAACAATGTTTCCATTAATCAGATTAAACCATAGAAAAACATTTGAAAATTTGTTCACTAAATAATTCCCCAGTTGATAATGGTGCACAATTCCTTTTAACATTTTCATCACGTTTTTAATAAGAATCACTACTCACTGGATCTTCGACAAACAAAACACTTTGATCCGTTGATGAGTGTCGAATATCGATGCAGCGATAAATATTCTTCCTGATCACTCCCGCTCAACTGTTCCTGCGCAAACCGCTTCGTTGCTTCGCAAATTAATACCACCCGTTGTGCTTTCCTTTTCTGCGACATAACTACTCATCGGAATTAATTTCCAATTATTGACAAAGTTACGCTCGGTCTGTGCAAAGATTGTTTACAAATTGATAGGAGGAAACTGGGCGGAACGAAAATATCAGCTGACGAGCATAGTTGCCAACTCAGGGGAGAAAATTATTTTTTTCAAAATTGTTGCTCATGGTAGATTATGTTACATAGCAAATTAGTGAATATTTTTCTTCCAACTCAAGAAATATATCATAAGACATCGAAAAACATCTGAAACTACATGTTTTACACAGATGTAGCTCAGTTTTTGAACATGCCAAAACCCATCAGTGAAAAATATCAAGATGCAAATCTGGCAACTGTCGATGATCGATGATTCTTTGGCTCGCTTGAAGCGTAGTGTGTGTGCTGTCGAAGGTGTAGCTTATATTGTTGAGAATCTCGAAGTTGCAATGCGCTCAAATGGATTGTGAATTTTTGCTTGGGGCGCGAGTGATTTTACGAGTTGCGCTGTTCTGCTACATTGACAATACAGTGGCCTGGATTGTTTCTCGTTTAAAATTTGGGAAGCAGTTTTCTCATTTAAAAGTGCTTGAAGGAACAAAAAGTGAATTTTCTTAGGATGAAAAATCCAGCACGGGAGCTGTGAATCCATTTAAAAGCTGTGAAAATATGGAAATCGACCAGAATGATTTATGGAAAAAATAAGTGATGGGTCCTTGTAATAGTGTTAGTTTGAGAAGCAAATGGCGAGTTTGTGTTGGTGTATTGTGTTAGCGAACCAGGTTTTTAAAAACTACCAGATTAAAAGTGATGAATTCATAGTGTTTTATTTAATAAAATGTTTTTAAAAAAGTGAGAAAAAATAAATTCTACTCAGTGAACGTGCACAGAAAAATGTTAGTCATGATTTATTACCGAAAATGGCTAAAAAGAAATGTTAACAGGAAAGAAGAAGAAAAAGAAGCAGGCAATCATCATCATTGCCCAAATTAATTACGACTTCTTCAATTCTTCAAACCTCCCGCCTTCCGATTCACCTCTCACCCTCCTCCTTCTTCTTTCGTCCCGCTTTTTTTTGGGTTCCCCTGTTGTGCCTACTGACTGTTTCTATTTAGATTTCATCTTTTTGTATTGTTTTCATTGTGATGTTCACCTATACTCTGGGATCACTTGTCCTTGCTTATCTTGAACATTTTTTATGAATAATTTGATTCGATTGCCTTACATAACATTTAAAAAAAACATGAATTAAATGATATTATCTTCATAACGAATAAAAAAAAAAACATGAAGTTAAATGATATTATCTTCATAAACGAATAAAATTTACTAATTTTCATCAATCTTTTGTCATTTTTTGTTTTGTTTTGAAGAGTTGCGTAGATTTTTTTTCCGAATCTCTGTTAATTTCTTCAGGCAAACAAGAAGTACATCCTCTGACTTTTCAATCTGTTGCACACTTGTTGATTCTCAAAGTATGCCAGTAGCTTTGTTATCCAGTCCTTTGTTATCATTTCGGTCCAAATTTTTGCCTTTTTCGCAAACGTTCATTTCACTGTTCCCGAGCAGTAATCGCCCAAGAGTATTACCTTCAATTTTGTTCTGTTTTGTATTTTTCATCACCCTCACCCAAGCATGCTTCAAGGAGCGTTCATTTCTTTTTTTTCACCTGCCCTCCAGCGTGCATATCTTCCTTATACCCATTCGTTCGTTCTCATTTAAGTACATGGCCGGCAGACGAGAATCCCGCAAAACCGCAGAAAAACAATCCTTGGGTGCCTTCGTCGGTGGGAAGTGGAAGAAGACTAAGCAAGCGCGTAAATTAATGGGAAAATATTTATTTTCCAATTTGTATCTGCCGGGTTTTTTCCCCTTCCATTTGATCGTGGTATTAGGTTGGATGTTCATTTGACGTAACAAGCCTTTCATTCCGGTTGTATGGTCAAGGTTTCTTGAACAATCGGTGGCATTTATTGAAATTTCAAGGTTGGGGATTTTTTTTTCTTTCCTGACGACGTTGAGGGTGGAAATGTTAGGTAATGTTTGCTGGAGTGAGAATCGTGGGAAATGTGTCATCGGTTGTGTTTCATTTGAATGATATTTCGCCAAAATATTATTACACGGCTGCTTACGTATGCTTGGCTGTATTTATTAAAATCTCATTACCCTGGAAAAGGGGGAGAAGCTTTCACTGTGTACACATGAATGTATGTTGTCACGCAAATTCAATAGCAGCTGCAGACACAATGCAAAGCTTTGCTAGAATAAGTCACATGGCTCCCGGAGAAAAACAAATCCTCATGATAAATGATAAACGATTCGAACCCCACTCGTTTGTGGAGTTTTCCATTATCGTCGTCTTTCCCTTCTCTGTCGATAAAGGTGTTTGGAATGAATTTTCGGTCGATTATTTTCTCCACCGAGAAAAAAGGTATTGATGATTCACGCTTCGTGAAAGCAGCTTGCCGGATCGGGGGTCGTAAAATGGTTTATAGGATGAAAGTCACCCTAATACAGTGTGAATCCAATCAATGCTGGGTGGCACATAACGGTTCCATTAGCATTATGGTTCTTCTGCTGTTGGAACGTTTTCGTCTTGTTGTTCCCGCTCTTTGACAAACAAGCCCCAAATTCCAAACAACAATAACCACAGCTCCTTTCAAATAACGGCACGCTCCACCAGAGAATGCAATTTATCGAGGAGTTTATGCTCAAGGGAAGTCGAGTCAAAACATTCCTAACTCAGAAGAACATATGTTTATTCAAAAGTGGCTTCAAGCCGTTCGCCTGGTTTTCCTGATCGTTAGAAGAGATAGACATTATCTGCCTTCTCCAGAAGCGTCATGTTCGTAATCAATCAGGATTCCACCAAGCTCGTTGAATGCACTGGCAAGTCATGGCAAGCACTTCGACGACGATGGCAACGACCCACGAGATTTTATCGGCGCGCAGAGGGAGCACTGTGTTTCCTCGCTTATGCAAATAAGAAGAGTCGCGTTTCGCTCTTTCTTGGTATTGCACATGGATGAGAAAAGGACCATAAGGTTCTGCAGCATGAGGAATGGCAGCGGGTCGGGAAGTTATCTCCTTCATCTTTATTTGGCTTTTGGTTAAGTTGTTGGCTGTCGAGTTAGTTGCTGAATGAGGTGATGCTAAGCTCCGGCGCGCAAAACCACATTCGGGAGGATCCAATTGAGTTAACGACTTTGAAAGGACGCCATTGGATGGAAAGTTTCCACTTCCTTTTCTCGTCTGGTAGATGCAGATAATTGGTATCTGAAGAGAGTGCAGCGTATAGAATGCAAGGTGTAACATACTACCATTTTGAATCAAATTCAAGAAATTTCTTCAGCTCAGGTTGTGTCAAATTCGGTTCCCTCAGCCCTTTTCCACCGCCACCAGTACGAAACGGAATCGATGTTTAAAATGCTTTTACGTCAATCAACATTCAATGTATGTTTTAGTTTTCGGTAGCGGCGGGTAAAAGCAATAACGAAAAACAAACAAATCTGTCAGACTACGACGCTTGACGAGGGTAAGTGATGTAGGGCAAAGCCCTCTCGTTACATACGCATGGCACAATTGAGAAAACTAAAATAAGCTGTTTCAATCAAACGAACCATTTTGATAAATTAATGGAAGCAGCTTTCGAAGACGGGTTTATTTTTACTAGAGGGGCTTTCACATTGGATCGTAGTTTGTGATGGCCGGAAGACGCCGACGCACCTTAAGCGATCGCATTTATCAAAAGCACTGCCATATAATGAGATTCGAATAACATGCTTTCGTTTAGATAAAAGCCAGTGGACGAATATAATTACACACCGACCGAGGGCAGTAAATGGCAGCCGTTGGCGTCTTCGTCCCACTCTTGAACGATGAGTGATAAAATCGCCTGTGGTTGCGTTTCCTTTCCTGCTGTTGTTTCCGCCGGAAAATGTCATTACAAGGTTATTGCCCCTCCTTGGTTCCGCCCAAGTGACGCCGCACTGGTGTATTTTCGTTTCCTTCACGATAGCATGTCGTATTGTTACGATCGGAAATGACAAGAAGTTATCAGATTACGGAAAAGGTTCCTTGTGTCAGAGCTTGCCTCAAAGAATATTTGGAACGTTGATGCATAATTATTAGGAGCATATTATCATGTTTATAAAAATGCTGCAATTCATGCCCAAAGTCAGTGTTGTGTGAAAAAAAAAATTAAACGAATGAACATTGAAGTTTTCACTCTCATTTAAGCATGAGCATGAACATGGTTGAGCACCCGAGGTTGCTACTCCGTAATTGCCAGATCAGCTGTAATTACACAGAGATCCAACAGCTGATGCTTGGGAGTAACAAACATCTTCAATGTAACTAGAAAATAAGAAGAATGATTAGTAATTTCCATTTAATTCCAACTACCTTTATTGCTTATCTTGACAGATACGCGTATTTCGTCTACAATGTGCAGACTTCTTCAGTGTCGTGTACTAATACTCGACTGGGGACTAGTACACGACACTGAAGAAGTCTGCACATTGTAGACGAAATACGCGTATCTGTCAAGATAAGCAATAAAGGTAGTTGGAATTAAATGGAAATTACTAATCATTCTTCTTATTTTCTAGTTACAGGTATTCCACTAAACAGCTCACACTCTCCATAATTCATCTTCAATGTGTAAAACCTAGTGATCCTAAATTTAGGCAACACCGGCACAATCTCCGTCCGAATGAAGGTTAAATAAGGAAAGGGTTGGAATGTGTTGACGTGAAACACGCTTTATTGGAAGTCGAGGAATCCTCTGCACTTCCACGAAAAATCACTGGGTTGTTGGTTAAAAGGGTATAGTTAGCAGCAGGGTTCATTTTGGTAAACGACACTCAACTCCTGATTATCTATGTTAACCGATTATTCTTCATTTAGTTGGTTGTAAGGAGTGTTGCAATTCCAGTTAGCTGAGAGAGCAATCTACCATGAGCAATCTACTTCAAGCAAACACTACAAAATAAACGGACCAACACAAATCAATTATTTAATTTACTTTGGTTATATTTATCCCCACATCCCCTTATAAATTTCCCATCTTACTTTCCTTCCTCTTCTCTCTCTCTCTCTCTCTCTCTCTCTCTCTCTCTCTCTCTTTTCTCTCTCTCTCTCTCTCTCTCTGGCCTACTTCTTCTAAACTCTTCTCCTTACTCTTCACATTTCTTCTACACCATCTTCCTTCTCCACGCTTAATCTGATATTCCCGCCTTCTTCCTCTTCAGCAGTTAACAACCCACGGCTGATCCGTTTTTCTCGAAACGTACTCACACACCGTTGCCGTCATGCTCGTCGGTAGTTCTCGCTGCGCCTCTGATGTCAATCTACGTGTCCTCCACCACTTTTGCGTCGCTAGCCTGCAGTCCCACAACGAACACTTCGTCGTTCACTTCCACGTCGCCGTACGGACGTCGCTGCATGTGTGTGTGTGTGTGTGTGTGTGTGTGTGTGTGTGTGTGTGTGTGTGTGTGTGTGTGTGTGTGTGTTTTTTTAAACGGGATGGAAAATCTGCTTACAGACACCTGAGGAACTCAGGGTGTGGGGATGAGGGTGCCAACTCCTCGACCCACTAAAACCCCACTTGTGCCTCTAGCCTTGACCCCCCCCCCCCCCCCCCCCCTTAGGACCACCTTTCAGTATTACTTCGGGGAGGGGGCTATTGTGCGTTAAGCTCCCGCTTACAGGGTGCGGCAGAAAATAATGCGAAAATGTTCAAAATTGAGTATTGGGTTAATTCGTGTAGCTAGTGACTAACTTCTGTCGAAAGTGTATTTGTTTATGTTAACTTTCAAGTGCTGCATCCAAACGTTGATCACCAGTTTGTTGCTTGCCCAGAAGAAGCCGAAAGAGATTGCCAAGGTGGTAGGGTGCCATTTGGCAACAGTTTACCGTATAAAAAAGTCCCTGCAGGATGGCCCTAAGCAGCGGAAGCCGGGAGGCAGACGTCCGCGCTTTGCACGTACGCCGAACGTGATCGAATCGGTCCGTGCAAAAATTGCTCGCAACCCGGTGCGTTCCATAAGAAAACTTGCAAAGGAAGCCAATATTTCGGAGAAATCCATGCGGAGAATCATCAAAGAAGACCTGCATGCATCTTCCAGAGCCAGAGTGAAACGCCACTTGATTACGGACCGGGTCAAGGAACTACGAGTGACTCGTTCCAAGAGATTGCTTTCTTTGTTGAAGAAGGAAAAAATGATAATCCTCTTCTCCGACGAAAAGCTTTTCAGCATCGATGCTGTGGCCAACAGCCGCACGGACCGGTTCATTTCACCGCAGAAAATGGAGAACGTTCCGGAAAAAGTGAAAATCAAATTTCAAACCAAACATCCGGCTGGTGTCATGATGTTTGGCTTGGTGGCTTCCAACGGTTTGAAAATGTCGCCTGTTTTCATTGATGCTGGAGTTAAAATCAATACCGAAGTGTATATCGTTATTTTAAAGGACCAAGTGCTTCCCTGGTTGAAGGCCAACTTCTCCGAGAACCAAAACGTTGTTCTACAGCAGGATGGAGCGCCGTGTCACACGTCCAATCGAACCCAACAATGGTTGAACGATAACATGAAGTTTTGGCCGAAGGGTTTGTGGCCCCCTGGCAGTCCAGATCTTAATCCGTTGGATTATTCGATTTGGGCATATGTTGAAGCACGAGCCTGCAATACATCACACCCTAGTGTGAAAACCCTGAAGTCAACCATAACACGCACATGGCAGTCAATGTCGGAGGACTACGTCCGAAAGGCATGCTCTGGCTTCCGGCGTCGGCTTGAGGATGTTATTAATAAAAATGGAGGACACATTGAATAAATTTGTTTAAAAGGACTTCATTAAGATAACTGCACTCGAAAATGTTGATATTATTGCTTGAATTAGTTGAAAATGGGATTTGAAAGAAATAGAACAGATTTTCGCATTATTTTCTGCCGCACCCTGTACTTAGGGCTATAGTAGTTAGTTGATACCTCTGGCCTGTCGCTAGTCATTTCTCCACTTGTCCTGTAGCTCTAATACAATCTGGGAAGCCGCCGTTTTTACCGCGTCCCAAGTGCCTTGTTCCGGAGTCGTGTCCCAACCGCTCATGGCCATCATGCCGTTCCTCGCGTCGTTGAAGCGAGGGCAAACGAAGAACACATGTTCTGCAGTTTCGTCCGCTTCCACGCATACGGGACACGCTGAGGACTCGGTGTGCCCGTACTTTTGCAGATACTGTCTGAAGCCGCCATGGCCTGATATTTAGTATCTGTGTCAAGTGGAAGGTTACTTCCCCATGACGCCGTTCGACCCATCCAGATATTTCCGGAATTAGTCGGGGGGTCCACCGAATTTTGGTGGAATTAGTCCACTCCCTCTGCCACCTGGCCATCGATGTAACTCTGGTGGTCTTGCGAATACCTCTTGTGCCCCTTTGCTCGAAGCACTCTGTATCCTATTTTATTGTGATGTCAATGGGTATCATCCCCGCTAAAACGCATACCGCGTCGCGTGACACTGAGTGGTATGCGCTGACCTCTCTCAGACACATTAGCCTGTGAGCGCTTTCGAGCTTACCGAGGTAGCTCTTAGTACTCAGGGCGGTGGTCCATGCCGGTCCGCCATACCTCATTACACTACCCAAGTAGCACACAAAACATCTTTAATATTCAATACTGTGTTTTCATGTTTCATTTTAGTAAATCTGCAGTAACAAAAAGCATATTTTGTTACAGCAGAGTGTATTTCACGTATACGATATACTAGATATTGGTGTTGCTCAAATGGTTTGCCAAGACGATTCAAAACAAACGTTGAAGTTAGTCGAGACCTGTTTGTCTTTGTAAACTTGCAGCTAAGTAAACTTTATCATGACGTTGCATACTTTATATTTTCCAGTGTATGTGATGTTTATTATGAAGTAATTTTCACCTACAGTGCAACATATCAAACAATTTACACTCGTGTTCCAATGAAGCGTTCTGATACTTAATGTTTTCAAAAGGCGTTTTTTGAACCACATGCGCAACGTAATGAGAACGCAACATAATGTCAACAAATAATGTTACGTTCTTGCAACGTTCAATTACAAATTACCACAACAGTGATGACAATTGAAATATATCCAAATGAAATGTACACTACCGACCACATGTGTTTTGATATAAGGAGTGTATCGAAAAGTAGTTATAAACTTCGAAATAATAAAATAGGCATGAAAACATGGTTAAAATTAACATACTATTTCAGTTTATTATAGCTTAACATGTTTACAAAAGATCCAAACGGAAAAACTAGTCATCATGTTCATTTCTGGAGAATGCCCGTACCTTTGATTTGACACCTGCCATCAAATTCTGCACAGTGACCTTTATGCACTTCCTGGATGCCGCTGCCCAATTTTTCTTAAAATCGGTCATGTTTTGGGACACTGTACCATCCTTCTTAAATATACGCTTGACTATTGCCCAATAGCGTTCGATCGGTCGCAACTGGGGACAGTTGGGTGGGTTGATGTCTTTTTCTACGAACTTGATGTTATTCTCCGTCAGCCACTGTAGAGTGGATTTGGCGTAATGTGCCGATGCAAAATCTGGCCAGAAGAGAGGAGGGGACTGGTGCTTTCTATACAATGGTAGCAACCTGTTCTTCAAACATTCCTTTTGATAAATCTCAGCATTTATAGTTCCTTTTGTATAGAAAATTGAAGAACGCAAGCCACATGTGCAAATAGCTTGCCAAATGAGCACCTTCTGACCGAATTTCTCCATCGCAACAGTCGTATCTGCGGTTGGCACACGTTCCCCAACAGATTTAGTATAAAACTGCGGCCCCGGTAGCGTTCTTGAATCTTCTTTAACGTATGTTTCGTCATCCATCAAAATGCACTGGTCAACATTGTCCAAAATGCAGCTGTACAGCTTTCGAGCCCTGGTTTTGGCACGAGACTTTTGTTCCGGAGTTTGTTTGGGCACTTTCTGCTTTTTGTACGTCTTCAAGTCATTCTTGCGCTTGATTCGTTGAATCATTCCGATGCTGGTCCTGAACTTCTTGGCTAGATCGCGAGTAGAGGCAGATTTGTTCCGTTGAATATAATCCACAACTTTTTGGTCCAAATCGGGGTTGCTGGAGCCGGGTTTCCGGCCACTTCTTGGTAAATCCTTGAGGGAGCACTCCTTACCAAACTTTTCGATGATGCGTTTTACACTTGCCGGGTGAACATTTACTCTTTTCGCAATCTGGTTGTAAGTAACACCCTTTTCGGTGCACCAAGTGTGCAGAATTTTCTTTTTAGTCTCAAATTCAATTCGCGACATTTTGAATACAACTTTATCAACGGAAATGAATGAACCGAATAATCATTTTTGACATGTAAACAAAGCAAATGGCGCCTACACGCTAAAAATATATACAGTAGTTTATGCGTAATAACGCATCGAATGTTTATAACTACTTTTCGATACACTCCTTAGTAAGGGAATGTAATGTTAGTCTAGCTCCTTCATTCGGCCTATGTACAAAATATGGCATTAATTCAGCAAAAATCAACAAAATTATGTTGCTATCAAGATGACGGATTTAAATCCCAGCAATTAAGACATTATTAATCAACTTACTGTTGGTCATTTCTGTATATTTTCGGATTTTCTTAACTTTTAAGACAACATTATTTCACTGGTTAAGCTGAACAGATTATCTCTATGATTTTCGAATAATCAAAATGTGGCTAACTTGAACCGATAAACCAAATAATGCAGTCTAGATGTACAGAAAATAGTCACACGTTTATACTACTGTTCAATATACAGTGGTGGTCACGGAAATAAGGCCATCCCTTCACTCGAACTACAATATCGATAAAATTCACAATGAAAAACATCACAAAAAGAGCTCACTCTATCTGTCATTAGAGGAACTTTGTCAGTAACAAATTAAGTTGAAAATAAATCTGCCAGGTGTCTCTCGTGCATGTAGAAAGACTTATTTATCCAGCAGCTGTCAAATTCGGTTGGACACGAAAATAAGGCCGCATAACCGGAACCGCTCAAATTCGAAATCTTGTACAAAATTCTTCGTTGTAGGCTGTGTTGAACTGGTAAATAATAAAATAACACTTGATAAACAATATATTCGTTCTATTTATGTTTGATATACAGCAAAAATGGGACGTGCAATTCATTGTTCACACTCGGAGAGGCAATTGATTCGGAAATGGCATAGTGAAGGTAAATCTCAAAGAAAAATCGCTAGAATGGTTGGGGCATCTCGTTGCATGGTGCAAAATGCACTGAAAGTACAAAGCAATATTGAAAACCGCGGACCTAAACGTAAAACATCAAGTCATACCGACCGTCGAATCGGTTATGTCTCCAAATGTGATCCCTTCAAATCAGCTACAGGAATAAAGCAGGAGCTTCAGCTTGAAATTAGTGCACGGACTATTCGCAGAAGACTTCAAGAGCAGAATTTACAGGGTCGGGTGGCTAGGAAGGTTCCTCTACTCAGTAAAAAGTATTCGAAACAGGCTAAATTTTGCGAAACAACATTTTAATTGGTCTGGTCCCGATGGCATCAAAAAATGGCGGAACGTACTATGGAGTGGCGAAACAAAAATGAATTTATTTGGATCGGATGGCAGAACGTACGTTAGACGACCACCGGGTCGGGAATTTTCACCAGCGTACACTAAGAAGACGGTCAAACATGGAGGCGGTTGCATTATGCTATGGGGATGTTTTTCTTGGTACGGTGTAGGTCCAATCTACTGGATTAAGCAGATGATGGATCAACATGTGTATCCATACGCAGAGGAAAATATGCCTTTAAAATGGGTATTCCAACAAGATAATGACCCCAAACACACTTCTCGCAGAGCTAAACAATTTTTTGCAAGCAACTCCATCGATGTTCTTCCTTGGCCATCGCAATCACCTGACTTAAATCCAATTGAAAACCTCTGGAAAGACCTCAAAACGGCAGTATCTGCATACAAAACTAAAAATAAGCAGGAATTATGGGAAGCGATTCAAAAGGAGTGGGCTTCGATCCCCGTAGAGCGATGTCAGAGGCTTGTCGAGTCTATGTCGAGGCGATGCAGCGCTGTTGTGAAGAGTAATGGCTGTGCAACGAAGTACTAGCAAAGTGGATCAAAAAAGAAACTAAACGACAAAAAAATACTGCAAAATAAAGTTATTTTAACAAATGGCCTTATTTTCATGACCAGGGAATTTATTGTCATACTTTTTTTTTTTTTCAAGAATAAATGCAAATTATCAATTAATATGGTACAATTGCATCTTTTTTTGCACTGGGAGAAATCAGGAACAACTTCTTCAGTAACAAAATCTAGCACATTCAAAAATTTCGTTAAAAAATAGTAAATTTTCGCCAAAACGCACATGGCCTTATTTTTATGACCACCACTGTAGATCAATATAATTCAAATAGATAAAAAAAAACAATGAATGACTACTGTTCAACATAATTCAAATCGATAAAATAACAATGATTTAACGAGAAAACCGTGGCCCAAAGAATGGGAGAAAAATTTTTTTTTTTCCCCCCCAACTCCTTCTGTTTCGAAAAAATTTTAAAAAAATCGTTATTGGTAAAAATTTTCAATGGAAATGTACGAGTTTCGGTTGTATATTTTCCAAATGGCTCATCTAAACACAAACCAAAGGTACAAACCGTGTGCAGAGTGAATTATTATGTTTTTATTATCGAAGGGCCTATACATCATATGTGATAATATCTTAAGTGTTTCAAAGAAGTTTTAGCTTAATTTATTGTGTCAATTTTTTTTTTGAAAAAAGCGAACACAGCTGAAAGTGCATGAAATCGTTAAATAAGGAAAAAAAAACGTACGAAGACTGCACTTAATAAAAAATCGATCGAACGGGACAAAGTTGCATCCACGAATAGACCCAATATGATGCTTATAGACCGACATTAAATCAATATTCCTCGAAAGTTTCTGACTTTATGGATTGAGTTGTGTAGCTTTTCGTGATATATACTACCAAACGTTTTATTAAATGTATCTAAGCAAGTGTACAACTAGCTACATATATCTTACAGCTAAAATATTTCATGAGTTATAATGAAAAATGAACTCGATCGTTGCATATTATGCTGAGTCGAGGGACACACACCTTAAATGAAAAAAATAATCAATACATAATCTGATAAAATTAGGTGAGGATTGATTTCTAGAGGTTGTGGTTATTGTATAGGCCAAACAAAGAAAATGGTTTAAAGTGTTCATTATGCAACCTCTATAAGCTATGATTTTTATAGTAGAGACTTTTACTATTTATGTTTTAAACAAGGATCACTCAAATAGTGAGAGCATAATATTTTCATTTTCGGGTGTTCTTACTAATTAATATAAATAAAATAACTACCTACGTAAAGCTGAAATAAGTTATCTTTCCAAATAAAATAAACAGTTGTGAGATTACAAGTTGTGCGTAATGAACATATGCTGTTGTGTTATTGAATTATTGATTGATTTTACAAGAAACCCGTCGACCCAATTTTTAGAACAAAACTTTTGCTATGTTCCCAACTATAACCTAAAGCCCGATTCAAAGTAAATTTGGATGCATTCAAGTGATCAAAACTCAAGAATTAAACAACAAAACATTAAACAAAAGGGTATTTATTCAGCTTTCAAACGAATATGACAAGTAATTACATTTTACCGTATCGAACGAACTGTCGCACTTTACTTGTGATCGATGCCATCATGATCTGCACAGTCGCTGTACCGGCGAACTTATTGAACGCATTTGTTTTGCATTTGTCAATTATTTACCGCATTGAAGTTTTCGCTTGACAAGTGCCCAATATTTTTTGATCGATCTGAATTCTGGGCAATTCGGAGGATTAATCCCTTAAGCGACGAGATTAACATTGTTTGCAGCATACCATTCTAGTACCTCCTTAGAGTAGTGGCGGCTGGCTAGATCCGGCCAAAACAAAACGTTGGTCTTGTGTTGCCAAATGAAGGGTAGAATTAGCTTTTCCAGACACTCTACAATGTAAACCCGCGACGTTCCTTGTGTGAGATGTGATGAAAACCTTGGTTTTAAGGCCACTACTGCAGATTTCTTGCCAAATCATTAGTTTCCGAACAAACTTATCAGCAAAAACAAATTTATACCTGGAGGGGATCCGACCCCACGACCAGTTTCCAGGTAAAATTTTCGCCTGGGGATTTGTTTGTAATCCATTTTGACATGTGTCGTCATAGCATTAAAATATAGCCATCAAATTTCGTCAAAACTCGTTCGTATAGTAACCATGTTCGCTTTTTGGCCACTAAATTTAGTTTCAGGGAGCGATTCGGATGTTTACTGGCACAAAAAGACTTATATCCTTCTCTTGAAAGGATGTTTTACACGGTGAAAAAGTTGGAATTGAATTGAAATTGTGGAGACACCTGGGTTGCCTTTCACGTACCTTCAACATCTCCTCAGCTCTTTGTCCCTAGTGCCACTTTTATGATAGATGTGCTGTGCTCTATCCACACTCAGAGTATCCTTGTAACGTTTGATAACAAGACACACCGTTGACTTTGGGAATTTTAACACTTTTGCTATTTTTGAGGCAGACCACGAAGGGTTCTCTAGATGTTTGTGCAAAATTAATTTTCTTTTCTCAAGTTTCATGATCCGCAGCTTCAAAATGCGTTGATCAATCGAGAAAAACTTTTCATGAATTTCTTCGTCAATGAAACATCAACAAATGCCCGTTTTTTGTTCCAACCACCAGGGAAGCGATGGTGTATTAAACCGTGCGTCCAGATTTACTTTGAATCGAGTTTAAAGTATGTTTAATGTACACATAGTGAAATTTTGGTTTTGGTAAAATTTTCAATATATCAGTATTTGGTTGTATATTTTTCAAATAGCTTATTTAAATCAAAACCCAAGCAACAATATCGGTATAGTAGGGATTTTAATGTTTTGAATATGGAATAATTGATTGATCTTAAGCGCAAATAATCATAATAAAGTTGTTAGGAGTTTTTTCAATATAAATTTGTGACATGACGTCGAGTATTAGTACACGACACTGAAGAAGTCTGCACATTGTAGACGAAATACGCGTATCTGTCAAGATAAGCAATAAAGGTAGTTGGAATTAAATGGAAATTACTAATCATTCTTCTTATTTTCTAGTTAATTTGTGTTGAGTTAAGCGAAGAAAGCTTTAAATGAAATGCTTAGAGGAACAATCCAAACAAACACTATCAAGATTGGTTTTAACGACCAACTTAACTAATGGGACGAAGTTTTCCTATTTAAAAAGGAAGTTATTTAACTTCTCGTACAGAACAGGAAACGACTTATTATGCTCTTTTAAGCAATCATATGATTGAATTTTTCTGGTTAGTGGTTTTACGTCATAAGAAATGCAATTAAATAATTGCAATTAATTGACTTTAATTTCTACACAAATACATGTTTGAAACGGTTTGATGTTTTCCACTGATGCTAAGATAACTTCAGTTAGAAACAGTTGTGTCTAAAGAAATCGAAATAACACATTTTATTTTATATTATAATACCATTGAAAATTGTTAGAAATGAAATAACATAGTAAAAGGGGAAGGTGGTCTCATGTGAGTCTATAGTTTGAGAATTCGGCCATGCTTAAAATTCGAAGTAACGAAGTAACGACTTATTATGCTCTTTTAAGCAATCATATGATTGAATTTTTCTGGTTAGTGGTTTTACGTCATAAGAAATGCAATTAAATAATTGCAATTAATTGACTTTAATTTCTACACAAATACATGTTTGAAACGGTTTGATGTTTTCCACTGATGCTAAGATAACTTCAGTTAGAAACAGTTGTGTCTAAAGAAATCGAAATAACACATTTTATTTTATATTATAATACCATTGAAAATTGTTATAAATGAAATAACATAGTAAAAGGGGAAGGTGGTCTCATGTGAGTCTATAGTTTGAGAATTCGGCCATGCTTATTCACTATTTTTACCCTGAAATCAACAATATAAAGTAATATTGTCTCACTTGCATATCAATATGCAGCCATTCCATAAAATACCGATATAGTGGGTCTCAGAATCTTGTGAAAATAAGTAGTTTTGTTCCTTATCACAAAATATTAGACATGTATTAATTTTCATTTTTGCATTAGGGTGACCATTTCCATGTTAGGGCGGTTTCAAAAATAGATTTTTTTTTTTTTTTATTTTCCCGAAAATGACTTTTTTCAAGAAATCATAACTTTTGAATCACTGAACCGATTTCAAATTTTAAAACACCAGTTGAACGATTATTAAACATACTCTGAAATATAATGGCATTGAAAAATTTGAATTTTCAACTGTAAAACATTGATTGTATTTGTACTTTGCGATTTTCATGGTGTCCGACTTGAGGACGCTATATAATTTTATATTTTTTTTCTTGAACATTTTGACAGGCAATTTTTAACAATAGGTCGAATTCTTGATCCACATGCCCACATTAGAGCACTTTCCCCTACTAAGATTTTATTTTATTATTCCGTTTTCGTTCCCACTCAATTGTTCTTCAGTTTTTAAGTAAAAAAATATGGTGAGGCTTCTGAATTATTCTTATTCTTTGTTCCAATGAATTGAACACTTTTGTTGAAGGCGTATAGGACATTGTTGTTTTACTTGTAATGGCAGTCAAGCATCATCTTTTCAGTACAATATGTATATCCTTTGAACAAATAAGCAGCTATAAGTTTGATTTAACATTAAATTTATTTATATTTGATTATGTTGGAATTAACTAGTTTTTAATTCTAAATAAATCAGGTATACGTAAACAAAGAAAACTCACTTTCAAACTACTACTGAGAATGGATTCATAATTATTTTAGCCGGTTGTGTATTTGGATTTTTCCAAGACGCCATATGCCAACATTTTGCAATACAAAATGAGATTACAAAATTTCACTCATTCCTCCACAGTTTGAACCCACCATGAACCTGTAATGGCTTACCATTCGAATGATTCAGAAATTTGATTTTTACAAATGTAAACATAATTTAACATAAATTGTTCTGTTTCAAATTCTGAAACAATGCTCTATTCTCGAGGATTTATTCAAGTGCGTTAATATTTTTCGAAGTAGAACAGAAAATTGATCCATAAATCTGAAAGCGTTTAAAAAATAAACTTATTCCAACACGATTTTCAGATCATTTTACTCCTTAATATTTTTATCACGAATGTTTGGCTGATAACGATATCCATTAAAAAAAAGTTATCCTTGCATTCATTTAAACATCAGTATCATTTCACTTTTTTTCAACGTGATTTGCAATATTTGAAAGTCTTACAAAATGCTATTGCAACTCTGTAGAAACAACGTCACGTTGCAAATAGGCTCCACCCTTGCGCTTTTTTCGTTGCTGTTTTGTATGATTTTGCGGTACATAGCTAAACAAAACTATCCCTAATATGTTTCAAGAGAGATTTTTCTGCTCTATTGAAACAAGTTGTGCTACTTGGGTAGTTTACAGCATTTATAAACTCGGTAAGCTGATCATCATTTCTAATGTGTAATTTTATGCAGAAATCAAAAATGCCGTAAAAAAAATAAAGTAGAACAGTTTTCGAGATATTGATAAAAGTTGTCTTTTAATAAATGAACAAAAACACATTAACATAAAATAAAATATCTCCAACGCGTGTGATCCAATTTCAAATATTTTGTCACCAAATGAAGCAAAATTCAATTTAACACTGATCTTCTGAACATTGCAATATTCTGGGAGTAATAGTTTCTACGCTATTTATAAGTATATATATAATTTTTTGCAATTTTTTTTCGGAGATTTGTAAAAAAAATGTGCTAAACATATGATTAATTCCAAAATAACGTCAAAAAAAAAATATACTGCATATGAAGCTTAAAGCCAAAGAAAAAACGAAGAAAATGAAAGCGCAATGGTGAAAATCGGTTGAAAAATGAGGAAGTAATGATGGTTTTTGGAAAAGTGCAGAAATACGCCCATCTCTCTCTCTCTCTCTCTCTCTCTCTCTCTCTCTCTCTCTCTCTCTCACACACACACACACACACACACACACACACACACACACACACACACACACACACACACACACACACACACACACACACACAAGGTTTGGTTTACCTACTGTTCTATTGTTTTGTAAGATATTCTGGCACCTAATTTTAATAGCTATTGGTAACCGTCTAAAACAATCAAATTCTAACAGTTCGTTGTTAAGTTATCCGATTGAGAAAAATGTGCGCTGCAAAACGGGAATTCAAATGCAGAAATGATCCACAAAAATTTTGTTATGCCTGTGGCGTCTACGACACCCGTTAAATTCACTGCTTCCCTTCAGTCTGCGTTCCGTTTTGATTTTGAAATTTGTCCGGAGAATCTGGATAAACCATGGGTGCCTAACGTTCTGTGTAATTCGTGCAAAACATGCCTGGCTAGCTGGACAGCAGGTAAACGGTATGTATGGCTTACCACTGGTCCCATTCAAATTTGTTATATACTCTCATATCTGTCACTGTTAGGCCGCTATTTGTCCTTTGATAAGCCAGTTATTTGGAATGAACC
Source organism: Aedes koreicus (assembly GCA_024533555.2). NCBI lineage: Eukaryota > Metazoa > Arthropoda > Insecta > Diptera > Culicidae > Aedes > Aedes koreicus. Next base: position 353,910 of record JAHHFK020005663.1, on the reverse strand, counting down.
TTTTTGCCATGCTACGGATTGTTATTTCTGCCTCACCGAAGTTCAACAACATGGCCGCCATCAGTCGGTGCAGTATGCTGATGTGCAATCCGTAGAAAAACCAACTCTACATTCGAATTCAAGCCGGTACCTTATTTGCCCAAAACGAAAAAAAAATAGAAGATCCTGCCCAGCTGGTTAAAGAGGACGCAGATCAAAGCGACACAGAATTTGAAACAAAACCATCATTATTTTCCCAAGCAGGACTCAATGATTTGGTACGTAATTTGGAATTGTCGAAACAGAAATCTGAACTGCTTGCATCACGCTTAAAAGAAAGAAATTTATTAGAGCCTGGTGTAACAATTTCGTACTACAGAAATCGTGATGAACAATTCGCTAAATACTTCTCCAAACAAAATTACGCTAGTTTTTTCCGATATGTAAACGGTTTGTTCGAAGAGTTATATAAAATAAAAAAATTGATTGAGGACAAACATTTCTTCGCAGTTTTGGCTCCTGATAAGCAAGAAGCGTGGAAATCATTTCAACTGGTTGTTACGAATTTTATAGGAAACACTGAAAGTGCGGATCATGTTGAAGTTGTTGAAAATTTGCTGGAAAACTATAAGAAAATAGGTAATATTAAATCTAAAAAAAAATTATCAAGTTACCCATGTTTCATGTACATAGTTTATAACTCCTTGCTCTTCATGACTATAGGTGTGAACATGTCATTGAAAATCCATTTCCTCCACTCACATTTGGATTTCTTCCCACCGAATCTTGGCGACGAAAGTGATGAGCACGGTGAACGATTCCAGCAACAATGCTTCCTTTGTTAGAACGGTGATATCAAGGCTTTTGGGACGAATCAGTGCTGGGTGACTACTGTTGGTTTCTTGTTAGAGAAACCAAAACGACGCATAAACGACGAAGCTCAAGTTTGAATCATTTTTAATTTTTAATAAACTTATTTTAAAGAAATTTGCCTATAGTGCTCAAGAATGACCAAAAACGGTGTGTGTGTGTGTGTGTGAGAGAGAGAGAGAGAGAGAGAGAGAGAGAGAGAGAGAGAGAGAGATAGAGAGAGAGAGAGAGAGAGAGAGATAGAGAGATAGAGAGATAGAGAGAGAGAGAGAGAGAGAGAGAGAGAGAGAGAGAGAGAGAGAGACCCACAATTTATTGATATAAACCATTCATTCTTGCGAGTGGCCCAACATTATCCTTAGTGTTGGCTTCAATCGGTCCTCAAACTCAAACTTTTAACCTATTTTTGTATTATGATGAAATAAACCAACCACACTTGTAAGTGGCCCCAACAGCATCGTTCCTGTCGGTTTAAATCAGCTCTCAAACTCAATGTTTTAAAATATTTTTATGTTCTATTGAAATAAATAACCCACACTTGGTAGTGCCCCCAACAACATCCTTCTTGATGATTTAAATCGGTCCTCAAAGTCGATGTAATAACATATTTCTCGAGTACTTTTTCAAACAGACGTATCTGATTTTGTAAACAAAGAGGGGAAGCAAGATTCAAACGTTAAATTTTTGAAACCCTTGGTACTTTCATGCAAACTAGGACCACCAACACAAAGAATAACATTTCCCTAACATGATGATTTTTCTTTTCCGTGGGGGTGAGGTGATTTTAGAAAATCTACTTTTAATTCTTCCTCCCCCTTTTTTTAAAAAAAAACACATCCTCTTTTAAAAAAAAACAAGAGATTTTTTTATTTTCCGGGAAAAAACCACCCCCACTTGTAAGTGACCCAACAGCAAACTCGATGTTTTAAAAAAGTTCGATTTCGGAAATTTCCAAAACATTTGAAAAATTAACAATGTCCAATAAATTTGAAGAATTACCGTGAACGTACCATAATTGACGCAGTTAAAGCATGTTTGATTTTAAGCATCAATTAATAAATTTAAATACGACCAATTAGTTCAATATCTTACACAGTAATAGATACACTACCGTAGTATATGAGAAAAATAAGTAAACATTAAATACTTGTTAGTTCATTATTTTTGTATCTAGTTTCAAAAAGGCACCCATGTCCCTTATGTGACGCATGAATTTTACGATGTTCTTTATTTGGCGCAATGTGTTCCTTATTTGACGCACTTAGAAAAATGGCTTAAAGTCAACAGAAAACGACAATGTATTTCACAGTTTATGTAATTACACTCAAATAATCAGTTAAGCCCGTTTCGGAGCAGTTTTGGATTTCGCTTTGAGACGATTTGCGGCTGCAGTTTTCCTGGCTTCTCTTTTCTCTGCTCGATCTTGCTCTTCTTTCTGCTTTTCCGATTCTAATCTTTTAAACCACGCTCTGTACTCCGCATTTGTGGCGACAGCAGAAGGACGTGGTCGTTTGCGTGTTCCTTTCGGTAACTTGGGGGTAGTCTTAGGCAGAACAAATGCATTATTGAAAAAAAATTCCTTCTGTTCTGACAAGATTGAACATGATGAGTTTTTAAGCATTGATTTTGAAACTTGATTCGGTCTGGATGAATCCGATTGCTTCACCGGTTGTTCTTCCGGGTCTTCGACGATAATAGCCTCTTTCGTATATTCCGTGGAAGGTTCCTCGTGTTGTCATGTTGTTGGAGTTGAATTTTCCGAACTTTCAATCACATCTTTCCACTTCAACATGGTTTCGATCCGATCCGCTGTAAATTGTAATAAATAAATAAATAATAAATGTAACATTCGTTTTAATTTTTTTTTTTTTTTTCATTTCTACAGCATACTCACCATCAGCATCATCCTTGTCAAACCCACTGTATGCATCTGGATCATCTTCTTGGGTATCCGAGTGCAACTGTAACTTTTTTCGAATTCCCTGCCAAACATAGAATAAGTTTGTGTCACCTTCTGGACCCGGCCAAATCAGATTAGATTCATGTTTCTCAAACATTTTCAATTGTCCAACTTTGAGACAAGATTCAAGATATCGCAAACAAATATTTGCCTCAGTAGATTCACCGCTCTCATCTTTGTCGGTTTCATCTCTCACGTTCGTTTCAGCACCCGAATTATCTTGCTCTTTCAAAAGCATTCCATAGTTAACCGCATTTGGATTCCACGGCACGATTCCACACTTTCGGAACCCATTCTTGATTATGGTTACCAGGTTTTCCATGTTATCAACTGCTTTCTTCAACAACGGTGCAATTTCATGCTTCGGCAATGATTCTCCGGCGTGAAAAGTTCGGTATTCTATCAAACGTTTATTCCAATAAACTTTAAGTGGCCTAAAAAAGGATACGTCCAATGGCTAAAGTATGTGGGTTGCGTTGGGGAACAACGAGATCAAAGTGATCTGGTTTGCATGACAAAACTCAATGGTCTCGTACGAAACATGGGAAGTGTGACCATCAACAAAAATAATTAGTGGTAGCGGTATTCTGGTCTTGTTTACCCAAGGAACAAACACGTTCCTTAGATAATCCAAAAATGTTTCTTGGGTCATCCATCCAGATAAGTTACGTCCAATCGACCACCTTTCGGGTGCTCTGTCCACTATCACCCCCGGAAGTCGTTGTTTATATGGGAAAAGAATCAACGGTGGAGCAAGAGTGCCGGCAGCGTTGGCTGCAAATAGGGCGGTATAGCTTTCCTTCTCCGAGTTTCCATTGTTTGTGTGGACATATTTTTCTCCAGTTATTGCGAAAACTTGCTCTGTCGTAGGAACCAGTCGAACTGCTGACTCGTCCATATTAAAAACACACTCAGGCTTATCAAAGACGTTCCGTAACTTTTGTTTGTCAATGAAAGAGTTAACCTCATTGAACCAGTTACGGATTGGCTTTTCCGAAACTGCTGTGCGTTGTTTAGAAAGCGCACTTGGAATGCGGCGAGAGATTTCAGGATGACGTCGGAGCAACAACTTTAGCCATTTTCGACCGGGAATTCCTGCTGTGAAAGGGTTAGCGATGTTTCTGCAGCTTCTTCTTCCGACGAACGGTGGCCTCTGGAACACCATACGTGGCAGCAGATTTACGGATCGCTACACCTTTTCGTGCCATATCCACTGCTTTTTCGAGTGTAATCGAAGAATAGTTAACGTACTTGGTTGTGGGTCCCATCTTTTGCTCTGTAAACAATTAGGAACACTGTGAGCCTAATATGACGCAAATCATTTTTCTTCAGTAATGTGCTGAAAAGCTCACAGAGCTGAAATAATAGGCAATAATTCACTAATAATACGTACGTTTTTACAGTTACCAATGATATTTCCACAAAAAACTAACTTTTTCTCATGAAAACCAATGAAAAGTATATGAGCGTCCTTAGCGTTTTTGCTACGGCAGCACAAAAATGACGTATTTGACAGGTACTATTTTTGTTTATTGTTTGTTTGCGCTTTCAAATTATCAAAACACCATCTTTTTTGTTACGAACGTGTCGGGTGAGTGTAAACAATTCTCGCAAGGTACATTTTTGATTAATATTAGAAGTGAAAATCAGATTAAAGCGAACATTATTTGAAAGTGCGTCAAGTTTAGACCCGCGTCAAATATGGTGCTTCCACGGTAACATAACTTCTACACAATCCAAATCCGCAATCCTATCGATAACGTCCGGCGGAAATTTGAATGCAATTGACAAACTATACGTGTAAGTTGCCGACAAATTGCCTAGCACCAAATAACTCAATCAATGTCCTTCACATTCAACATGCTCCTGATTGCATGTCACATTATTTCAGTCCAATGAAGGTGAACTTCTTGTTGCTACCACTTTACTATGAGTGAGCGATGTAACTGGCAACTGCTTCAAGTTACGTGTTTTCTTTTGTTCATCCTACCTAGCCACCCTCGGTTCCAATCGGTTCACCAGGCCAAGTAATCGAATCACTTCATCCAAAACTAAAGCTCCCAGCTCCCGTTGAGAAAATGATAAATTAATTTTTCAATCAGGTCTATACTCCCAGGTCTACCTTTGCCCTTTCGACTGCTGCAGCATGTTCAGCTAACTGCTACTTCCAACAACTCGAACGTGCCGTTTGGAAAACTCTTCGTCAGGATTTCTCTCAATCCTTAGCCTGGGCTCACCCGGAAGTTTTGCTTTTTTTTCCTCCTCTTCCTAAGACTTTTTCGGAGGAAACCCTGCAGGGGCATTCAGACTACCCATCGACCAACCGACCGACGAAAGGAATTGTGCTGAAGGAAAAGTTCGTGCGCTTTTCACATCAGCATACTTGAAAAACTCAATTACCTCTCGCTTTCGAGGGGGTATGCCTTTCTTATCTCGGACCGCTGCTTAAGGTTTGATACTGTTCGACGGAATTCGGTTTGGGTTAGCTTTTTCCGAATGGTTATTGCAGAGGTGTACCTACCTCTGCTTTGGTGGGGGAGAAAGGTGAAGATGAAAATCTTCGACCCATTGTCAAGTGCGAAGCAAAAAGATTTTATGAGATTTTTCCTCCTCCGTCGGTTGGATGATGATGGCTTCTTTCTTGCTTCCGAGAGGTTCAACTTTTCTTTAATCGATAGACCCAATTTGCGATGGTTTTCCAATTTGAAAAGCTGAACTTTACTGCAGGGCGTGGAGTTATGGCAATAGGTTTAAAATGTCAGCATGGCCACAGCGGGGTTCAAACCAAACACATTGAAGTATCAATAGTCAAACGTCATTATAAGATGTATTGTTGAAAACCAAGTAGGCAGAGGTTGCTGAGACAATCCTCTTTTACATAAGACCCGTTCTACATTTTTGCGGGAATATGTTATGAAGAGACTGAAAAGGTTCGGAAAATTCGCACCTGTTGAGGCTGAAATCTAAAAGGGGGAATAAATCACTTCATAACCCAAACCGTAGACGTTCCTTCCAGGTGCGCGAGTGAATGCTTTGCTTTTACGACCGTGAATAAAAACCACACCTCAAAGACGTAAAATTCTCGGATGTCATGGAGGTGGGGACCATACGAAATGACGATCATATAACATCTGTGAAACAAATGAGTCACTTTAGTAGCGAGTAAACCAACTTCTCATTTTTACCACTCTGAAAACTCATTAATTTCAACGGTAAATGAATAGAGTGCAATTTATGCGACTCATTCCCAGTAATGCCTCTGTCTTTGCACTGTTTGCAGCTGAAAACCAACGCTCTCGTGAAGAAATGAGATTGAATTCGTAATCGGTTCAATTTCACGCTATCAAGGGATTTCATCTCAATGACTGTCGCAATAAGATTGCCCAAGCTTTTGTCCGTTCAAACTTCCCTAGCAGTAGGATTGTTTTCCTTTCGCTACCCAAATGGGCATCGTTAGAACAAGGCAATCAGGGTGATCACGAAACAGCTTTTTTTTTCCAAAAGGGTGGTTCTGTTGGGTTAGACTAGGCCTTGTGGGATTAGTTGATTTAGTGTCGCGAGTCCCGATTGTGATTAAAGATTTTTCTGCAATACAAATAAATACGTGAGAAGTATTGGGGACGTGATATATGTGTATTTGGCGGACGGTTTAAAAAACAAGTTCTACTCAAAGTTGGCCCGTTCAGCTGTGTAGACAATTGCATTTTTTTCGGCAAACAATATTTTTTACCAATAAAGATTGGACTCGGAAAAAATGCGACACTTTGTTCTGGGTGTAACTTTTTATCGTGTGGGTAAAATTAAATTATTGGGATTAATTTTGGGTAATTCAAGTTTAGAGTGTTATGTTTATTTGTGCAAAATTTTATAGCGATCTGTCAAGTAGTTTTCAAGATGCATTCGAAACAAGAAGAGCTACGCCAGAATGAGAGGTTCTCTCCAACAATCGTGCCACCGAATAGAAACGGTATTCTCCCTATCACTTCGACCGATAGCGACTGCGATCACAGGCGATCGTTATCGGTGACGTCACAGCAGGGATCATCTGGTTACTAGAGAGTGGACGATCTGCTGTGCAATAGTCGTGTAGGCTCTGACTCTCAAAACGGATGGTTGAGAGCAGAGCCAGAATAGAAAACAATGTTCTGTGTTAAGTGTTTGTGATGTAGTAAATGTTCAAATGTAAATACTGTAAATAAAACCTATGTTGGCGTGGAAAAGGATGAATGGAACTCCAACAGAACCACCAAACCCATAAAATTACAGTCCACTTCTGGAGACGCCCAATATTTTCCACCCCATTGGCAGTGCAATTAAATTGGACCGAAAGGTAATATTAACGAAAAACCCAAATCTCACCTTCCGAACGGTGGCTCGTAAAATAGGGATGTCGCCTGGTTTTGTCCAAAAATCAAAACAACGTTTGGGACTTAAGTCGTATAAAGTAAAAACAGTTCCAAATCACAACGACAAACAGAACTTGGCAGCAAAATCACGGGCTTGACGTTTGTACTGCGAATTTTTACGAAGTTTTCATGCGTTGTTATGGACGATGAAACCTATGTCCTGGAGGATTTCAAGCAGCTTCCAGGGCTGGCTTTTTATTCTGCTATGGCCAGAAATGCTATAGCTGAGCATTTCAGAACGAAGAAGGCATCCAAATTTCCCAAAAAATTCCTCGTGTGGCAAGCAATTTGCACGTGTGGCAAAAAGAGTAAATCTTTCATCACTACAGGCACAATCAACAAGGAGATCTATCAGAAAGAGTGTCTTCAGAAGCGATTGCTCCACTTCAGTCACAAAGAAAAACCTTAGTTCTGGCCCGATTTGGCATCATGCCACTATGCTAAAACTGTGATGGAGTGGTACCAAGCAAATCAAGTGAACATTGTACCAAAACCTCAAACCCGCCAAATTGCCCAAAGCAACAACCAATCGAGAGATATTGGGCTCTGATGAAGCGGAAGCTTTCTGGAAAGAAGCAAGGAATCAAAGACATCACAAAATTTCCAGCAAATTTGGACAAAGACGGCTTCTACGATTTCTGAAGAGTCTGTACAAACCCTAATGGACGGAGTTAAGCTCAAAGTTCGAAAATGTTATGCAAATACCGAATAACTATGTTTTGTCTTCACGAATTGTTAAAACAAATCCCATGAATCTAAAATAAACAATTACGACGGAAATAAAATGCGAAGTTTATGTTTTATTCATGTTTAGAGGTGTCCGGATTATTGCGGATACAGACCTTAATTAGATAATTGATTTCAGTTATTTGCTAACAACCAATTTAATTTGATTTTCTCAGCTAAAGATTTTGTTTGATTGGAATTTATCTAACATGCCAATTCCAAATTCTTGTTAATTGGAAGCCAGTGGTGTCCGACCACAGGAAACGGATATGGCCCGAAACGGATAAGGCCATTTTCACCAAAAAAAAATTGGCAAGAAGGTGATGGTGTAGCAGGCAATATGCGAATGCGGAAAAATATCTAGTCCGTACGTAAAGATTGGACTCGGAAAAAATGCGACACTTTGTTTTGGGTGTAACTTTTTAATCGCGATCTGTCAAGTAGTTTTCAAGATGCATTTGAAACAAGAAGAGCTACGCCAGCAAATCTTGGGCGCGGTGATCGATAATCCTGGTCAGTCGCACAGATGGATCGGCAAAAGGCTTGGAATCCACCATTCCACCGTGTCCCGCGTTGTGAAGATGTTCCAGGAGACGAAGACCATCGAGCGGCGCGCTGGAAGCGGCCGAAAACCGAAAACGGAATACCCAGAGAAGGCGCGGAAGATAAGGCAGTACTTTAAGAATAACCCGAACCTTTCCACCCGAGACGTGGCCAAAAAGGTCAATTCGTCGAAGTGGCTCGTCCAACAGACCATGAAGCGGGCTGGGCTACGTGTTTTTAAGGTCAGGAAGGCGCCAAACCGGACTGACAAGCAAAACACGGTGGCCAAATTGCGTGCGCGGAAGCTGTACCGTGAGTGGCTGGTTAAGCCAGGCTGTCTCGTCATGGACGACGAGACATATATCGAGGCGGACACCAAACAAATCCCCGGCCTCGAGTTTTTTGTCGGTACGTTCCGCATGGAGGTTCCGGAAAAGTTCCGGAAGAGAAAGATGTACAAATCCGCAAAGAAGTACCTGTTGAGGCAGGCGATCTGCGAGTGCGGACGGTACAGCAAGCCGTTCAACCGGCACCATAAACGGGCAGATTTATCGAGAGGAATGCTTGCAGAAGCACTTGCTGCCCTTCTTCTGCTCTCACCGTGGTCCCACGCTGTTCTGGCCGGATCTCGCTTCGTGCCATTACGCCAAGCCTGTAATGGATTGGTACGAAGCGAAGGGCGTTAATGTGGTCCCGAAGGAAGCGAACCCGCCAAATACACCAGAACTTCGTCCGATCGAAAAGTTTTAGGCGATAATGAAGAAGAAGTTGAAGAAAAGCGGTAAAACATTCAAAACCGATGAAGCTTTGAAGAAAAACTGGGAGAAATTGTGTAAGGAAGATGGACAAAGCCTCGCCCAAGATCTCATGAGCAGTGCTAAGAGAAATGTACGAGCATTCAGCTTGGGGGAGGAAATTCAATAAATAAATTATGCCAAAACATAGCAAATATATAGTTATTTAATCCCTGAAAATTTGAGAAGTATCCGATTTAAAATGATTTTTGGTGATCATTTTTGTGTGTCTCATTTTTTCCGAGTCCAGTCTTTAGCATCGGAGACAATAAACCCCCAGCAGTATATTGGAATGCCTCCAGAAGCGTGTATTGCCAATGATCAAGCAGCATGATGGTCCAGTCATATTTTTTCCCTTATTTGGCATCATGCTATTACGCCAAAACCACACTAGGGTGTATGATGTATGATGTTTGATATGTACTTCCACCCATTGTAGCACGGAAACTTAGTCCGACAGCAATGGGCTCTCCTCTCTGTTAGACTTGATCAATCTTTAATAACCACTGATTATCCTAATCATGCCGTTGTATGAAGGGCCAAAAAGGGGTTGGGTGGATCGACAGGCAACATCACTTATACGTATCCACAGGGATATAAAGAATGTCCTTCCGACAACAAGATTGAACAATTGGTCAAAAGAACATGCTATCTAACATGCGGATGCCCCAATGGGCGGGGAGAAGAGTCCGCCCTCTATTCACAAACTGTTATCAATGGGGAGTTGGCATTCCTACTCTCCCCATCCAGAGTGCTTCAATCGGGTGCTCTGATGGTCCCTCCCATTATCATAAAATATTTATATAATGGTGTATATATTTATGTAAATGAAAAATACTATAAGAATTCGTATCTATAATATATGATATTCATTCGGTTGATCCTGAAATGCAAGAAATGTTGTAAAGTATAAAATTCTGTGGTGCGTTTTTAGCGATAGCAGCAATTTCACCAAAATCTTAAATCTATTGAAATTTTACAAAACTAACATTTATACATTTTAATTAACTGTTGCCATGGCCACTATTTGCTGCTTGAGCAATCCGCTTTAACTTTTGCAGGCCTAATAGTTATTGCTCCTGAGTTAGTAAAACAGGGAAGATTTATTTGAAATAAAAGACAAATGGACACAAAAAACTATAAGTAATGTTTAAATCATGTATGAAATAAAACCAATAAAACACTTTTACCAAATATAATGATATTGTGAGTTATGATATAAAGCTTGCTTCAGATAGAATTGGAACAAAAACAATTGCCTGTATTTCAGTTATTTATTATTGAATTCAAGATCTTTTTTTATACAAATGTAGCGTTTTCTTCATACTTTTAAGAAAAAAATACGGATAAAATTATTCGTCACGGTTTCGAAGGAATTCTCGAAATTTTCCTGTAACACGGCTCATTAGGCGGCGCACACCTTCTTCGTCCATCGTGTTAGATATCTTATTCCACCAGGTCTTCATCTGATTGATGACTTTGTCAACCTTTCCCTTTGCCTTGAGTCTCCTCCTCATGATTGCCCAGTACTTCTCAATAGGGCGGAACTGGGGGCAGTTGGGTGGGATAAGGTTTTTCGGAACAACCTGGACCCCTTTCTCTGCATACCATTCTTGAACGACTTTGCTGGATTGACAGCTTGCCAAATCTGACCAAAACATTACGGGATGGTCGTGGGATCGAATGAACGGCAAAATTCGTTTTTGGAGACACTCTTTTTGGTATAGTTCCGACGTCATTGTCTTATTTGTAACGAAAACTTTCGTTTTTTTGCCACAGCTGCAAATGCCCTGCCAAATCATGAATTTTCGTGCAAATTTGTCGGCAAAAACAAATTTAAATTTGGCTGGAACATCCCCCCGAGCCGTTGACAAGTAAAATTTTTGACCTGGGATTTGCCCGAAGTCAGCCTTGACATAGGTTTCATCATCCATCAGAAGACACCCGTCGAACTTGGTCAGCACCTGGTCGTATAGCTTCCGAGCACGGATTTTGGCCACACTATTCTGTTTTATTGTCCGATTTGGCTGTTTGCTAGCTCGATACGACTTGATTCCTTCCCGGAGTCGAGTTCCCCTCACGGTACTATGGGCAGCACCGAATTTTCTGGCCAAATCACGGTCCGACAGATTGGGATTCCTCTTAATCGTCTTCAAAATCTTACCACGCAGTTTCTGGTCGACAGTTCCACTCCGACGATTGGCTTGAGGCTTCCGAATCGTCGTCAATGTTTCCCTTATACCGTTTGATAACGCGCCATACGGTATTTCTGGGCAATTTCAGCTGTTTAGCTAGCCTAGATGCAGACCAAAATGGATTTTCCAAATAACTGTGCACAATTTTTTCCCTTCTTTCGGCTTCCATGTTGATTGTTTACAAAGTACAGTCGATTTGCGGAATGTCAAAAATACATACGTGAAGCTGACAAAATTCCCGACACGTGGGCGTCAAGAACTTCCAAATCCGTCCACCAGGAGTGCCACAATATGAGCAAAAGTTTGTTCCAATTCTAAATGAAGCAAGCCTTAGTTGCAATGACTGAAAAGTAACTTTAGAATCAGGCACTGGCCAAATGGTACACAGCGCTGCATGAATCAGATCAGCTCATATTTGGTAAAATGTCCATTTGCAAACGGGAAATGAAAAAAAAAACATTTAGCCATAAGAGTCACAAAAGCCCTCTGACTGCATCCAAGCCACCTTCCTTTAATCAATTAGTAAATACTTCATCATAATAGGAGAAGAAAGATTAATTTTTTTATTTCACCGTTAAAGAAAAAAGAACTAAAAGTAATAGGTTGTATACTACAATGTAAAAATTATAAAACTATTTATATGTTAATATATAAATCATGATAACACAAGTAATGATAAAAATATTAATGATGATGATAAAGATGGATGCTAATGGTAATTAATAAATTTCATATAACAAAATATATAGATTGAAGGGATATTATAATATGAACTGAAAATTTTACACTGCTATTTCGTTGCAATTGTAGACAAACTTGCACATCTATTATGAACCAGAAAATTTAGACAATGTATAACAGCCATTAGAAAAAAAATAATGAATTTTAACTTAAAATTATTTTACAATTCTTGATGACCTGGAAGACCTGAAATACATCATACAAAAGACAGTACATTCCGAGTTTCGATAACCTGAAACCAATTTACATGCAATAGTATACTATCATATCATAACAACAACAAAAGATAAGAAAATGTATTTTGCCTCCCTTTCCCGTAATGTCCTTCCATGTTATTAGGGTGGTTGTAAGGCAAGGATGATCCCAAAGCGCGCTGCATTTTTGACGTAGGACTACGTCTGTGTTTTCAATACTGGGGTACACGTTCGAATTAAGAAAATTTGGAGCGTCACGAAAAATATATAGGTTTTGAACGTTAATAACTAAGTCATTTCACAATCGATTTACAAAATGTTTTCACCAATCGATCGGGACATTTTCTACGCTTCGATTCCAATATTTAAATCTATTGATTTATAAAATTCAACTATTGAAATTAACGCAAATGTAAGGTGATGTCTTATAATGTCGATTTTTCAGAGTAAATTTACCAAATACACAGTACTTTTCTAGCACAGATTTCATATTTAAGTAAGGAACGTCTCCTAGGCAGCCATGAATGTTATATAACGGGTACACCTTCGCATTTTGAATTAGTTTTTCGGAGGTCGTGGAGCTGTGCAGAGTAGGTTCTGCAATTGGATCGTAGCCGGCAGCAGCACTGGCGAGCAGTCGTTGCCCAGAGAGGCGTAGGTGCCGATGCTCCCGTTAACCTCGCTGCGTGAAACATGGCTGCTGAAGCCTACGATTTGGCGGGAAAAAGCCGCCCGTGACAACTAGACAAGAATCAACTATCCCACGTCACCTGAAGATGGCCACCCGCAACGACGAGTAGCTGAACCAAGAATACCAAGAAGAAAGCCCAAGTTCAATCGCGAACCATGTTTCTCCCCCATCAACTAAATCCGTCTTTTTCAGGACGACCAAATCAATTTTCCAATTAAAGAGTTTATTTGGTTAAAATTTTCTCTAGTGCTGTTTCAAATTAATTTCAATCACCGCGCCCCGGCTGCAAATAGCATTAATTAAACGCCACGTCCCGGAGTAAATGACAAAGAACGTTGAACAACCAACGAACGAAATTCTAGAACGGATAATTCGAACCGAACTGCGACACTTCAGGCCGACCATGTGGTTGAGTTCGTTGTAGTTCCTAGTTGTGCATAGCGGATTAGTTGCTGGCGGTGGCAAGCAAATTAGAAATGTTTCGGTTAAGAAAATCATCCGTCTAGCGTGCAGTAATTAAAACTAATTATTGTGGCGCAATAACTGAATTTCGTCCCCTTTGGTGCAATTTGTATCACATTGCCTTCGTTGGTACCGCCTTCTTTCGTGCACTAGCATCCGACCCCTTTACCTCATAGCTTTTAGCAGAACATTTTGATTCAGTCTTACGACAGTCATTAAGCTGTGCAGTGGCTGTAGGATCGCAGTTGGCGGCGGCGAGCAGTCGTTGCCCAGAGAGACGTTGGTGCAGTTGGCTGTTGTTGCCGATGCTCCCGTCAACCTCGCTGCGAGAAACATGGCTGCTGAAGCCTACAAGTTGGCGGGAAAAAGCCGCCCGTGACAACGAGACAAGAATCAATCATCCCACGAGATGAACCAAGAAAGAAAGCCCAAGTTCAATCGCGAACTGTTTCTCCCCCGTCAACTAAATCCGTCCTTTTCAGGACGACCAAATCAATTTTCCAATAAAAGAGTTTATTTGGTTAACATTTTCTCTTGGGCTGTTTGAAATTTCCATTACCGCGCCCGGCTGAACATGGCATTGCTTTAAACGCCGCGTCCCGGAATAAATAGCAAAGCGCGTTGAACAACCAATGAACCAACAGATCCATAACTATCTTCTACGCGTTAGAGATAGTGGCCCGCTCAACCATCGTAGAAAATACAACCGGGGCCGTATCATAATTAAGAGCCACCAATTTTCTTGGCCCTTTTCAGGACTGACTTAAATCAATTAGCGGATGGCCCTGACGTGTATGGGAATTCGATTGCTGCGTAGTCCTACGTCAACTTTGCGTACAACCCCATTGGGCTGTCCCTTATAGTTTTTTGCACGGAAAATAACTCGAGAAAATCCTTTTATAACATGCAGGGCTTAGTGCTCTATCCTTTTGTTTTGCAGTTCCAATCAGTCTCAGGAGGAAGTTTATTTTCTGCATTGTCGATTTCGGTTGAGTTTTTACTACTGCGGCGTTTCATGAATGTGCAATAAAATATCCAACTGCAGCTATGCCGTTGTAATTAAGTTCTTATACATGCTCTCGTTTGGAAGATGGGAAACAAATTGGAAATTCGTTTTCTTCACATCATAACACTACAAAGCTAAAAAAAAGAGATCGGTGGTTCAGAGCAGCGAGTTTCTGATCAGCAAGCAGAAGGGCTTAGTTTCTAGCCCAACCCCGTCCACACATTCCCCTACTAACACATTTGAACCCTCTCGTGGCACTAAGGAGGGGTCGTACAGCGAAAATATTTTTTTTCATAAATCCGCATTCGTTCGATTCGTAATAATAAATTTATACAAACGGAACAATTATGAAAACATTTTAAAAATATTATAAAAAACATGCATATTGCGTGTCATATGCAAAAATGCTATCTGATGTCTACACCTTCCCGGGACTGTTGACGAACGTTTTTCACGAAAAATTTCGGATTTATAACAGACTATCGACTCTCGCAACACTTCGGCTTTGAACAAGGTTATGTCAAACTTAAGTTGGATTTGAATTTCGTATATTAACCTTCTTTGGGGCTATTAATAAACCACGAAGACTTGCCTGGGGGAGGGGAGGTCTGAACAAAGTCTACGCTCCATATAAAATTTCAAAAAAATGTATGGAGAAAAGTCTGCGGGTTTGAGGTGGATTCTGAGATTTTCAAAAATAAGTCTACGTGATTTATGATGGCAAATCATGCACGAATATGGATTTACGGAAAAACTGACGCGGTTGATCAAAACAACGATGGATCGAGTGATGTGTGTCGCCCGAGTATCAGGGACGCTCTCGAGTCCCTTCGAATCTCGAAGAGGGTTACGGCAAAGTGAAGGATTGTCGTGTTTGTTGTTTAACATTGCACTGGAGGGTGTGATTCGAAGAGCTGGGATAGACACGAGTGGCACGATCTTCAGGAAGTCTGCCCAACTATTTGGCTTCGCCTACGACGTTGATATCGTAGCACGTAACTTTGAGACGATGACGGAAACGACCATCAGACTTAAGGCTGAAGCTGGTAGGATTGGGCTTGTGATTAATGCGTTGAAAACAAAATTCATGAAGGGAAGAGGCTCACGAGAAGACAGTTAGCCTCCTAGCACAAGTTCAGATCGACGGTGATGAAATCGAGGTAGTAGACGAATTCGTTGATCTGGGCACATTGGTGACCGCCAATACTGACATCAGCAGAGATATACAAATGCGCAATATGGCTGGCAATCGTGCCTACTTTGGACTCCGAAGGACGCTAAGATCAAACAAAGTTCGCTGAACCACAAACCAAACCATGACCATCTACAAGACATTAATTAGACCGGTAGTTCTCTACGGCCACGAAACATGGACATTGCTAGTGGAGGACCAACGCGCCCTTGGAGTCTTTGAACGGAAGGTGCTGCGTACGATCTACGGTGGAGTGCAGATGGAAGACGGAACGTGGAGGAGGCGAATGAACCACGAATTGCCCCAGTTGCTGGGAGAACCTCCCATCGTACACATCGCAAAAATCGGCCGACTACGGAGGGCTGGGCATGTCGTCAGAATGTTGGACGGCAGTCCCGTGAAAATGGTTCTCGAAAACAAACCGACGGGTACAAGAAAAAGAGGCGTGCAACGAGCAAGGTGGATTGATCAAGTAGAAGGCGACCTGCGGACCCTCCGCAGACAGCGAGGCTGGCGAGGATTACAATGGAAAAAAATTCTGTGTACAGCAGAGGTCACGCCGGCCTTAGTCTGATTGATAAGGTAAGTAACGTGATTTATGAACAGGCCCTTTAGGTGTCGGAGTCAATATGAACCGGAATGGATTTAAAAAATGCTATAACTTTCTTAAATAAGTTTCTAGACGTTTGAATTTTCTTGACTTTTCCTTAATCATAGGATGTGCCGTTTCTGCATTGAACCCAATTTTGTTTGATATTTCTGAAGGCCCGTTAACATTTTGTGACGAATAAGGTTTTTCGAATCATATTAGTAGGATTTCAAACTCACATTGTGGAAACTATACATGACCAAATTTTAAAGTCTTTGCAGTCAAGTTATTAGAGTCCCCATTTTTAGTTCCTGGTGAGTACTGCTCTTTATGATCCGATTGGCCTCAAGGAATGTGTACCGGAAGAGGGCATGTTTTGCCACGATCCGTGAGACGACGACATATACAAATTTTCATCGGAACATGCCTTTCGACGGCTCAAACTTTATGATTTTTCATGAAAAGTCTACTTCAAGCCTTGGAATGGACTAATGGCCATATTTTCCTTTCTGAAACAACCTCGGAGGATACAAATACGGGTTTTCACCGAAACATGCCGATGCTACTAAACTGCATGAAGATATTGACAAACCCTCTATGGTCACTCTTTCAAGCTAAGAGTCTGTGAAGAGAAGAGATGTCCTACATGTGTTGTTTTCATTATTCGCTAAACTGGTAACAAAATTAAAAAAATTCAGTGAATTACATCCATGGAGCCGCCAAAGTGAATAAGCAACCACTTACTCAACTGTTTGGATATCAATCGGGTTTGACCGTCCTACTCGCCCGACCACGCTACGCTACTGCTCATAAATGAGTAAAAATGATAAACTAAGAATTTTTTGTCAATTGGATCAGTTTTTCTTCGATTTTGGAGACTCACGAGTTTTATTACCGTGCTGTTTACCGAATTTGCCAAATTTCGGCAATTTAGGTAACCAGGTCGGTAATCGAGTTCGCGAGCATCCAGAATCAGCAAAACGGATCCAATTGACAAAGCTTTCTTTGTTTACTATTTTTACTCATTTATAAGCACGTTGGGACGTTTTAGAATATTTCAATGAGATATGAGAACAACAATCGAAAAGCAATCAAACTTACCAGTTATCAGCCCTAGAGGCCACGAGGTTCTCATCTTGGCCCATTACTGTTTATTATACTGTTGATTTTTAATCATCTGATTTAACCCATATAGAGTGCGGGATCGATTTTCGTCACCAATTGCTATTAAGGCCTGTACTCGAAAAAAATGCACCATTTGTCCGTGGGTAAAAAATGATGAAAATCTGGGTAAAACTAGTTTGGAGTGAATTGTTTACATGTGCAAAATTTCATAACAATCGGTTCAGTGGTTCGCCGGAGAATTTTGCGCGCCGTCATGGAAGATCCGACTGCGACCATGAGATGGATCGGAAGACAACTGGGAATCACCCATACAAATGTGTCTTGGGTGGTAAAATCGTTTAAGGAGTCCGAGGTGACCGAGCGATGGGCTGGAAGTGGAAGAAAATCGAAGACAGCTGACCCTGTGAAGGCCCGGAAGGTGTTGGATTATTTCAAGTGTAATCCGAACCTTTCGATTCGCGACGCGGCTCTGAAGGCAAAGTGTTCCGCCTGGTTCGTTCAGCAAACCATGAAACGAGCTGGGCTTCGTGTATTCAAGGTCCGCAAGGCACCGAACCGGTGTGATCAACAAAACACAGCTGGAGTTGAAGAAAGAATGGATGAAAGTGACCAAAAAGGTCGGCTCCACCATTGCAAAAATGTAATGAGGGGTCTTAAGGGAAAGGTGCGGGCTTTCAGCGATAGAAATGAAATTGAATAATGTAGTTATGCCGAAACATAATCCATATGTATTTGTTTATTCCCTGTAAGTTTCAAGAACATCCGACTTAAAATAATTTTTTGGCAATTACTTTGGTCTGGTGCATCGAGTACAGGCCTTACTCAGCCGTACAAAAACCAAATGACTTCAAATTCTGTTCATGAATAGTTTCACGTAGACACTAGTTATGTAAAAGGGCGTAGAGGTTAACATCCATACCTCTCACGCCAAAGTCACGAGTTCGAATCTCTCCCCCGGACAGGTTACGAAAATACACAAAGGGTATTTGAGTGCCTACGACGTGAGATGAACCAGCCCAAGGCTGAAAATATCGATAATAGAGGAATTAAAAAAAATCATGTAGAAACATCATATCATTCGGTTTCATTACGGCTGAGCAATAGCGATTTGCGACAGGAATTGGCCCACTGTTGAGTTGGCCCCGTACCCTATGCTGACGACATGAAACATGAAACTGTAGCCAAGGCTTCAAGTTTTCACAGCATTTTTGCGTTAACTCCACAAATATAGCCACTACAACGATTCAAAAAGAAGTTGGAACTTCAGCCTTACTTTACACTACATTTTTTTGCTTCGATATTCTTGCCAGATTCACCAATTTCCTCCCATTTTCTACTTTTTGGATCAAGTTCATCAGTTAAACATATAAAATTAATGTTTTAATTATGGTTCATTTTCCGAAGATCTAAATGATCAAAACAAAAAATGATGTTTCCTATTTTTCGTAGTGTCATAGGATCAATTAAAAAAAAAAAGTAAATCTACATAAAAAGGATCGAGGACATTGTTCTCCATATTTTCTAACTGCAGTTGGTACCGCTCCGATGCTCACCAGTGAACCATTTGTGCACGATTCTTTTTTTCTGCTCCGGAGTAAGACCATGCATTTTGAAAGGCAACCAGAAACTAAGTTTTTTTATGCTATGAGAAATGTGTAAACAAAAGGACGCAGCCAAAATAATTTGAAAAATTTCATTCAATTAAAAATTACCGTTAACATAAGGTGTGCTTACAATTTCTGGTACAGTCAATAGACCAAAATTTTTCAATCGGATGAAGCTCTAGTGAATGCAGAGGCAAACAATGTCTTTTGGACAACAAGCACATTGTTGGTCTTGTAACATTCCAATGCGATTCTAGCATACTGACAAGATCTGACCAAAATAGAGTAGAACCCTTGTGATTCTTCAGGAATAGCAAGAGGCGCTTTTGCTCGAAGATTGTACTCGAAAAAAATGCACCACTTTCTTTTGCGTATAACTTTTTATTGCATGAGTAAACATTGATGACATTTTGGGGAAAACTGGTTTAAAGTGTTTACATGTGCAAAATTTCGTCACAGTTTGTCTAGTGATTATCGAGGTGGCTTTCAAGCAAGAAGTGCTTCAACAAAAAAATATGGTCGTGAAATCCAGGCCAGTCCAACAGAGAGATCGCGAAACAGTTGCACTGAAAATTAATTCTCGTTTATATTACGAAATCGAAGGTAGGACTAATAAATCTATTCGTTGTTTTCTGCAACGAAACTATTTGTACTCTTTAAGAAGCTACCTTCGTATTAAATGCCACACACGCACCTGTTAAAAGCATGAAGCATTTGTTAAAATAGAAAGAACACTTGCTCCGATTGTATAAAAACCGTACAAAGCGCTACGAGTAATTTGACTCACAATATAATTGAAAAAAAAAAAGCGCAACCACTAGGTGTTGTTCAACGTTTTATATTTTAATGTTTCTGACACGGAGCTCGATCCTGTATTTTTTAAGAAGAGCTATTATTGAGTCCGTGGTTGATCTCTCTAAATCATGTTGATCGTGAGAAGTTACTTGATTGGTGTGCATGAGGTTCTAACTCTCGACAGCGCTTCAATTTCTATTTTGGTATAAATTAATGATTTCCCGCCCATCCCAGCAGGAACACCAACATTTATGAGTACGATCGAAGAGAATCAGCGATTGACTGGTCTTCACAAAATTTATTTTTGTGCATTGTACAAAAAAGGTGTAATGATAGCATTTTGTTAGATGACAAGCAATATGAATGTTTCATACAATTTACGAGACATTAGTTCTATGTACAAAATCCATGTTTACGAAACGAGTGAAAGCTTATTTACGAAAATAAATTTTCAGTGTGGGAATCGACAATTCGACCGTGTCCCGTGTGGTAAAATCATGAAGACCCAGACCAACCAGCGGAGAGCTGGCTACTTACTTCAAGCGCATTCCGAACCATTCGATTCCGGTCGTGGCCAAGAAGGTTAATTCTTCCGCCTGGTTCGTTCAGCAGACAATGAATCAGGCCGGACTTTATGTCTTCAAGGTAAGGAAGGCGCTTAACCGAACCGATAAACAGAGTACGGTGGTCAAATGCGGCGCCAAGGTTATACCGCGAGTGGTTGGTGCAGCCGAAATGCATCGTAGTGGACGACAAGACGTACATTAAAGCGGACGCCAAGCAGATGCCGGCCTGGAATTTTTCGTCTGCAAGTCCCGTTCCGGAAGAAGAAGGTCGAAAATTTTCCCAAGAAATACTTGGTATGGCAGGCAATCTGTGGGTGCGGAAAATTCAGCAAGCGGTACAAAACGACTGGCAGCATCAATGGCCAAATAAACCAAAAATAATGCCTCCAGAAGCAGCTGCTGCCCTCCATACGGTCCCACGAAGTGGCACTCTGTTTTCGCCGGATCTGGCATCGTGCCATTACGTGAAACCCATGGTGTGTGTGTGTGTGTGTGTGTGTGTGTGTGTCATCCTCTATCCCCTACCCAACCGGGGGCGTTGGGCAAGTAGAACTGTGAATAATTTGATCAATCACATGCTCTGTAATGGTGCCCTTTTTGTTATGGAGGCCAATACAGTAAAAAGAAAAAAATTGAGGCAAGACAACTTATCCTCAAAGCTTTTGGGGAAATGGAAGGTACTGGGAGTTCACAGCAGGTACAGCAAAACATTACATAGACGCCCTTATTCACACTTACAACTCAGGAATAGAAGGTCAAGAAGAGCCACCGTCACCAACTAAAGCTTGAACCGGGTACCTGGGAAACCCACAATACCCGCGGCAATAGCCAGCGGACGATGCCCTGGTCGTATTTAGTAAAAAATGGCATTTTGCTTATGGAATGATCCCACCTTCTTGTTTTACTTGGCTCAATCCGAGTATTGTCACTTTTCTCAAGACATAAAATGTAATAAGGACTAAGATATGTTCGTTTGACTACAAAAACAAATATGTTCTCTAGTTTGAATAAATTCAGACTAGGGTTCGGTGGTAGATCTGATACCCCGTAACGCACCACGAAAAGGTGATCTACCAGCGTTACGGGCTTTCAATGACAAGCCTCCATTCTAAGATTAGATTTTGGAGTAATACAGTATGGACAGGGAAAACTAGAGCTTTTCCCCATAATTCCCAGCAGAATATAAATAATCTTCAAGTCCCCTGCAATAATCGCCTCAATATTTTGGAGTTCCAAGGTATTATACCAAACTTGCGCGATGTTTTGGTATTTTCCGGAATATTTGGGATTAGAGCAAGGAGAAAAATCATTTTCACTCCAGTCTCCTTTTAAGAAAACCGCTTTCTCTCGGATGTTTTGACTCGATTTGATAGAATGGTTAACATGATTTAAAAAAAACCCTCCACCCCCGTCAATCCCAATTTTAATGGCTGTTTGTTCCTTAAGCAAACCACGATCGCTGGTGACAATGTTAGCCATTTCATGTATCGTTACAATAAACCACTGGTTTCAAGGATACTCCTGACACGTTTTCACATTTATTGACCTGGAAATCGAGCGGCAAAAACACTACTGTAAAAACAATTTCAAGACGTTGGTTTAGCTCCGTTAAGTCTTGGCGTACGTTTGCGGCAACAGAAATATCCATGCCCCGAATGATACTGCTGAGTTTGATTGTATTTGTTGTACTCAAATAGTACTAATTTTTTATTAAAAATAAATCATCAACTGTTACCGAAGGTTTCTTCCGAATAGGATCGAGATTAAAAATACAATTCGTTGGATGGCCATGTAAATTGGAGAGCAGAACGCTTCCATCTTCCTCTTTCCGGTGAGTTTTTAAATATTTCGCTACTGCTGACTCACCACTTTTATTGTCATTGTCCTGCAATACTCGTAACACATTATTTTGTCGTGTTGCAGCATTACAATGGTGAACTTTGCCTTGTCCTATGGAAAAAGAGTAATTATTTATCGCTTAAGTTTCTTAACCACAGCAAACAGCTTAATATGGCTTAAATGTTTAAGTCATTTTACAAAAAAAAAAGTAAGGTTAATTTGTAGTGCAAAAAGAAGATTAAAGACTGTTCCAGAAAGTATAAGCACACTTTCAAAATAACAAAAAAGTCATGTTTTTTTAGTTTTAATAATTTTATTTGGCAAATCATATTTGTATTTGTGTTTCATATGATATTTTACTCTCGTTTAATCAAAATATTTAATCATAGCCAAGACTCCTAACTTTTCCTCGAACATGACCCATTAGCTTCTGCACAGTGGTACTTCCCACCATTTTGACCACTTTTGGCCAATCTTTTTTAAATTTTTGGATGTCGTCCGCTGGTTTTATGAATTTTCGAAGCTTTGCTTTGGTTAAAGCCCAAAAAGTCTCGATTGGCCGTGCCTCCGGGCAGTTCGGCGGATTCATGTCTTTCGGCACGAAACATACAGTTTGACTTTTGTACCATTCTAAAGTGTCCTTTGCGTAATGACATGACGCCAAATCAGGCCAAAACGCTACCCGACCTTCGTGCTGCCTGATCATCCGCAATAATCGCTTCTGGAGACATTCCTTAACGTATTTCTGAGTGTTCATCGTCTCCGTTGTGATGTACGGACTAGATGTTTTACCACACTCGCATATTGCCTGCCAAACCATAACCTTCTTACCGAATTTTTCGGTAAAAATTGCCTTCTCCGTTTCGGGGATGTCTTTGTCTTCGCTTACAGTATAGAATTGTGGTCCGGGAACGTTTTGTAATCTAGTTTCACATACGTTTCATCGTCCATTATTATACACCCAGAATTTCTACACAATAACGAATCGTAGAGTTTGCGGGCCCGTGGTTTCACGGACGCGGCCTGTTTTGGGTTCCTTTTTGGGTTTTTTCTGCTTCCGGTATGTTTTTAGCCCAAGTCTTTCTTTGGCACGCATGACGTTACTCGACGAGGTCCCTAGTTTTTTTCGCAACATCCCGAACGGAAGTCGCTGGTTTTTGCTTGTAGGCATCCCTGATCTTTTTATCGATATCCGGACTAACGGGACCGGATTTCCGACCACTCTTCGGCGCATCTTCAAACGTACACTGTTCTCTATATTTTCGAATCGCAGATCGTACCGCTCCGACGCTTACACCCTCTTCCTTGGCCAATTTTCTCAAGGAGAGTCCGCTCACAGTGCACCATTTGTGCACGATACTTTTTCGTTGTTCCGGAGTAAGACCGCGCATTTTGATAGGTAACACAAAACTGAGCACTTTTTTGATGCTATGTCATTCAGAAATGTGCAAACAAAAGGACGCAGCCAAAACATGTTGAAATATTTCATTATATTCAAAGTGACCGTTAAAATCAGGTGTGCTTATACTTTCTGGAACAGTCGTTATTTATGTTCGACATAAAATTGGTTATAAAAATTAGAAACAGAGCTTTTTCGGCGTTTTCCATTGATACTGGTTTTCCACGCTTCGTTCTTGAAGTATGACGGTTCGGTTATCCGTGCGGCTATGCAGATTTCACATCCACATTTTTAAGTTTCTTGTGCTTATTTGAAAATTATACTTAAATTAGAATTATACTTAATACGTAAATTATTGTGTTTCACACACACACACACACACACACACACACACACACACACACACACACACACACACACACACACACACACACACACACACACACACACACACACACACACACACACACACACACACACACACACACACACACACACACACGCGCACACAAACAAACACACACACATACACATACGTACACACACACTTTTTTACGATTTACTTCATGAGTACAGAATACCATCTCTATGACAAATTTTGACAAAGGCAAACAATAGCTGACAGTTGTAAACCTATGAACATACAGCAGTCTACTGAACTAATTACTACTAGTTTGCATTTCCGTTAATATTTCCATGGCAACTGGGTCAACAAACAACTTAAATGGTCGTTCTTAAGTCAGCATACAGTAAATTCAAGCTCTTTTTGCACTACGTCATCCATTTGTAGAAATTTGCCTTCTCTAGTTAAAATAATATAACAGTCACTCAAATCTTAAAAAATATGTTTTAAACTCCCCGATGTAATATTCATGTTGTATGCTCAAATGAAAGGGAAAAGCCTATAATTTCAAATGATGGGTGTTTTGTCGATGCCGATTTTTTTAAATAAAGTTATTCTACGAAATACACCGTGGAGAAGGTTGAATAAACCAACTTTGCATAAACATAGTTAATATGTGTTTATTTATTCCCTAAGAGTTCCAAACATATCCGACTTCAAATGAATTTTTGGTGATCATTTTTGTCCGTTGCTTTTTTATTCCAGTACAATCTTTTCTAGGTCGGTTTTGACCACATGTGCATTTCGTATGTCACAACTTCTTAAAAATAAAATCGAAAGCACTTTTTCAAATTTTCACTAGTAAATACGGTTTTTTTTTTTAATTATACTAGAAAAAGCTTAATTTTTTACCAATAAGCCTATTTCGTCTATGACTAACAGATTACTCCAATGTCAAACACTGAAGCAGTTTAATGAAAACCAATTCATATCCTGTCAACCGGAACCTTGGTTGAATATTTTTTTCAGTATTTAATACCAATTGAAGAGATCGTTTTTTCTCTTAAATTTCAATGAGTGATCCAGTGGGGAAATTGGGCATTTCCCAAGGAAAATTTCATGTTCTATCTGGGTTTTACAGCAATCTTTTTGTTTAATTTATGGTCTTCAGAATTTTCATAAAACCAAAATTTTTACTTGGGATGTTTGCGATACTGGGAGGTTTTCTTAGAAGGCCCTTCGCAATTGGACCGTAAATTGAAAAACAAACCATCTAATTTTCCTTAAATAAAAGATCACCTGTCACAAGAAAAGACCCAAAGTCCCAGTTTCCCAATGACCCTCTCGGCAAGCACGAACTAAAACACGGATCGGTGAACATTTTTTCAGCTTCCGATTGTTGCCTTTAGCTTGCTGTGCTCCCCCCAGCGACTACAAATCGAGCGAGCGAACCAATAATTGTAACACCACCGCCGAAGGATCTCATGTTTCAATTATTGCATTGTATAGCAATTAGCACCGAAAACGCAATCTCTGACCGGGATCGATTCTGGACTTTGGGCGGGAAAATTGGAACGGAAAAGCGAAAATAATTATACGGGTAAAAATAACATTGAAGTAGGTCGTCCATAATGGGTAATGGCCGGTTACAAATGATATCGACATTATTGAACCGGGCAAGTGTTGGTGGAAAAACAGGATCAGAAATCAATTAATGACCGGAAGACGGGAATTTTATGCTTTTCGGGATTTTTGCTGAGAAAATACTACCATCATTCAGCCAAACATCCGGGTTTCCATTATTTAATCGTCACGAAAAGTTGAAATATTACCTTGGATCTTTTAACGGCAAATCGCACTGCATTCCAAATTCACGACTTCCTTCTTCCGTTCTTCACACAGTTGTCCGAATCCGGCCATGAATGGTTGCGCTCGATTCACTCTCCGCTTTGTCCGAAAGACTAACCACCCACGTATCTCGGTGTGAAAGTACACGGCCAAGGTGTGAGCCAACCATGGCCACGTGCTGACCAACTGTATTACGTGGCTCTAAATGGAACGGCAACCTGCCTAGGCACACGGTTCTAAATCACACACTTTCCGGCCGCCTGGACTAGAGATAACTGAAATGGGCGTTCTTCGTTCTCGTATAAAGCGTGGGGTTTGACCACGTTTTCCGGATCTAGTTGTTCTGCGGATTAGCACCCCGAGGGGCTACCATTACTCTCCCCCCACAGACGATGGTTGTTACTTGAATGGATTATAGAAATAATGAAAAAGATTATCTTATTTCGAGGGGAACGTGCTTGGCCGGTTATTCCATACTCGTTGGTCGGCGATTGTTTCAAGTCTGCGTGGCGTTGCTTGTGAAGAGCATTTTCGGCGTGGTTTTACCCGCCAGGTATGGAAACGTTAATTATTAAAATATGCAAATTGAACCGCACTTGGTTGGCTGGCAGATGAGCCGAAAGTGAAATCATGGGAAAGAATCGAATTTACTTTTTTGTGGGTCGTTCTAGCAATTGTGGGATAAAACCATTTCAGAAAGTACATCCAGATGAAGTTTTAAATTACATCAAACTGAGGGGTAAGGTTGCAAGGAATGTTGCAGGTTAGTGCCGCAAGTAACTCTTCCTCAAGGTATTTTTCGTACCGACCTGAATTGCCAAGGAAATCTTTTCAAATTTTCTATCTGTGAGTGTGTGTATGTGTGTACAATTATTATTATTGTTGGTATTCTAATCGCATACTGTAAACATTTTTAGCCCGAGAGTTGAAAAGTGATAGCCCTGTTGGGATTCAGTGACCCATTTTGAATTCCTCACGTCCTTTCCAAGGTCACTATCACGTAAGAAAAGGCCCGCATAAACACAATACTTACAACTAACTTTCTTTCTTACATTTGAATTTAGAAGTATGATTATAATTTTAATTTATAATTGTTTAGATCTCACCACAAGTGTTTAATGTTTCCTTGTTGACCATTTCCGTTTGTTCCATTTTTCTCAATAGCTTCTCCTGTGGCAGTTTAGGTAATAATCCAGCGGTCTGAATCAATTCACAGCCTAGTATTTGCAAATCAATTTCCGTGTTCGGATCGATAACGTCTGCTTGTGTGGGAGTCGAAAAGCTTCAGCTCCGAATGCAAGCAGTTTTCCAACATGAGAACGATATTCCCGTACAAATGTTGTAATTGGAACTATGGCTCCGACGAGGAGGTTCCCTTTTGCGGCGTGGCCTTAACGGCTGTCGTTTCTCTCGTTATCATTATCACTACAGTTGCAGCTGGAGTCAATTTAGTAGTGCTAACTTCCTATTGCACAAAACTCAATTCGCACAATTTTCTAAGGCTTCAAAAGTAGCTAGCTTCTGCTTGGCACGAGACTTTATCTAAAGTGAAGTCAAAGAGAAGACTCTGACTTGAAAATTTAAAATTGCGGTAGAACAGAACACCCGTGACAGCTCACGAAAAAAAAACAAACCGTTCGCGCTCAAAGCTTACTGCGATCCTCTTTTCAAATTATCTATCTACTCCGAAATGAGTGGTGAGGTATTGTGAATTTCTGCCTGATTTTTATGTAACGTCACATAATATACTAATAAACATTGAATCGCGTGTAAAACTTTGAATCATTCCATAAAATATCGAAAATATTGCATGCCAAAGCCAGACAATGTTTGAAAGACGCAGCTTTGAGAGCAAAATGTAAATCTAGAAATCCAATTCTAATTAGAAGATCCATTTAAAAATAACCCATCATTTTCCAGCTGGCAATATTGCATACGTATGGGTTATCGGTTGGCAAATGACTGGAAAACACATTGGTATAACAAGATCTCACTACGATTGCTAGCCAGTAACTCTTATTCCTACCTCCCCTTGGTGCCAACTGGGGTGTGAGTAACCATACGAAAAATCGGGCAACCAACCCTGGTGGGACCTCTTGACTACTCTCTTAAAAGGTTGCAGTTTATCTGAACGTCTGTTCTGCATGTCATTGGCGGCTAAAAACAGCGTCTGTTCGCCATGTTAGAATCGGCTGATCATCGTTCTCGTGCCAGCATACACACTTAGTTTTTTTCGCCGAGAATCCAACAGCCGATCATTTCGGCATTTCAATTTACTGAGATTCAGTGAAGAAATTACCGAGCAAACGAACTAAAATTTTACAGATACTGTTTGACTTCCAACTTTAGCAGGCTGCACCCTCTGGCGTTGGTACATCTGATGCCCCACTCCACAGCCCAAGCATTGAAGTCTCTTCCGATAACGACCGGTCTTCTTCCGATGAGCTTCTCGGTCAGTGCATCCAGCATCTGGTGAAACTCCGCCTTGGAGTTGAATAGCAGCTGCAAACATATACTTCGTTGATTTTGGCGATCACGAACCCTTCGCATAAACTGGACACTACTTCCTGGATGGGTTATCTGCCCATCACTTGTAAAGCAGCTATCGCCGCTCTATCTGCTTCCCAGTTACCGTTATCGGGAGGAACACGATATGGTTTCGTAATGATAAATAGATTACTGGGTAGATTTTCAAGCATTTTGCGTCAATAGATCAGAAATCTTTTTTCCTATCTGTTCAATCAGTCAGTCAGTCAGTCAGTCAGTCAGTCAGTCAGTCAGTCAGTCAGTCAGTCAGTCAGTCAGTCAGTCAGTCAGTCAGTCAGTCAGTCAGTCAGTCAGTCAGTCAGTCAGTCAGTCAGTCAGTCAGTCAGTCAGTCAGTCAGTCAGTCAGTCAGTCAGTCAGTCAGTCAGTCAGTCAGTCAGTCAGTCAGTCAGTCAGTCAGTCAGTCAGTCAGTCAGTCAGTCAGTCAGTCAGTCAGTCAGTCAGTCAGTCAGTCAGTCAGTCAGTCAGTCAGTCAGTCAGTCAGTCAATCAGTCAGTCAGTCAGTCAGTCAGTCAGTCAGTCAGTCAGTCAGTCAGTCAGTCAGTCAGTCAGTCAGTCAGTCAGTCAGTCAGTCAGTCAGTCAGTCAGTCAGTCAGTCAGTCAGTAAGTCAGTCAGTCAGTCAGTCAGTCAGTCAGTCAGTCAGTCAGTCAGTCAGTCAGTCAGTCAGTCAGTCAGTCAGTCAGTCAGTCAGTCAGTCAGTCAGTCAGTCAGTCAGTCAGTCAGTCAGTCAATCCAGTCAGTCAGTCAGTCAGTCAGTCAGTCAGTCAGTCAGTCAGTCAGTCAGTCAGTCAGTCAGTCAGTCAGTCAGTCAGTCAGTCAGTCAGTCAGTCAGTCAGTCAGTCAGTCAGATAATTGAAAACTGGATGCAGGGGGTCGAAGCTGCAGATAGTCCACCACAAAACGGAGGTGCTTATGGTCAGCAACTGCAAAGCGGTACAGCGAGGAGCGATCGTCATCGGAGGGCTTGCCATAGGTTCGAAGCGCGTGCTGAAGTATCTGGGTGTGATGATTGATGACCGGCTAAATTTTAACAGCCACGTAGATTATGCCTGTGCGAAGGCGGAGAAGGCCATCAATGCGGTATCCAGAATCATGCCAAATAGCTACGGACCTAGAAGTAGTAAGCGGCGTCTACTGGCTAGTGTATCATCATCAAAACTAAGATACGGAGGTCCAGCTTGGGTCGCAGCGCTGGAAACCAACCGAAACCGGGCGAAGTTGAACAGTACGTTCAGGCTCATGGCCATCCAAGTCGTGAGTGCGTACCGAACTATTTCATTGGAGGCAGTATGCGTCATTGCCGGAATGATTCCGATTGGCATCACTCTCGCGGAGAACAGTGAAGAAATATTAGAGGAGCTCAAAAGCTGCTGAGAGCGGAGTCGATGACTAAATGGCAACGAGAATGGGGCATCGGGGTTAGCGGTCGATGTACGCACCTCCTCATACCGGATTTGTTGATCTGGATGAAAAGGAAGCACGGAGAGGTAAACTTCTGCTTTACGCAGTTTCTGTCTGGCCATGGTTGCTTCAGGCAATATTTGCTTCGATTCGGACATGCAGCGTTACCCTTTTGTCCGGAGTGCGCAGATGTCCAAGAGACACCGGAGCACGTGGTCTTTGACTGCCCATGATTTGGACCATAGCGAAGCGAGATGCTTGCCATCAGTGGGGCAGATACCAGCCCAGTTAACGTCGTCTATAGAATGTGTCGTGACGAAAGTGTTTGGAATGCGATCAACGGAGCCATTACGCAAATCATGTCGGCTCTACAGCGAAAATGGCGGGAGAATCAAGAAGCGAGTGGTTGAATGGAGTAGCGGGTTGCCGATCGCGGGTGATGTTGTATGGTAGTTTCTCAGTCGGGATTACTCGAGTCGATTGCGTCAGTATGTAGGAGCTAAATGGATCACTATCCACAGGCGGGTAATCCTCCGCCGGAGAAGGGTAGATCCGATGTCGGTGACAACTGAATTCGATGACGTTGAGGGTAGGAGCGAAATGGCTCCACCAAGAAAGGCGAGAGCAAAATGGTTGTGGCAAGGAGTAGGAGCGAAATGGTTCTATAGTAGCCAAATGGCCAAGACCCTCCACGAACTAATACCATAGGGCAGTCCCGTTGGTTGGGGTTGGGGGGGGGGGGGGGGGTGGTATCCAGATTGTGTAACTAGGAAACGGGTTTTCGTGGGATCAGAAGTCGGCCTTTTCTCAAAGGTTGACCCTGACTACACTCTGACACAGTTACAGTGCACGATGATCAAGTGCAGGCCTCTGTGTTAGGTCAGTCCATAAGGATTTCTAACCCGAACCTCTGTAAAAAAAATCTCTCTCTCTTATTGTTTTTTTTTTTTTTTATTCCCGCTGTTGTTCTTGTCCTGCTCACTTTACACATTCCTCGTCCGTACCAATAGTGCAAGGGTTAGTTTAGTTGCCACTTAAAAATGCAACTATCATCATTTTTCAATAAAGACAATTTTGCGTTCGACCTGACGGGTGCATTCAAAAAAATAATAAGACAGACAAAACAAGTGGCACCCCCCACCCAGGGCGGGCCCCACCGTTCCGGAGGTTCCAATCCAAAAAAAGCCAGCCCCACCTTCCAAGGGCGGAGCCGAAATTTTAGTCTTTTCTCATTTTCTCCGTTTCCCCCCCCCCTCTCCTCTCCCCCTCCCTACGACTTACAGCTATTTTGAGCCCATATTTGGACACAGATGGGAGTGAAACACCTCCGACTAGTGTTGTTGGTGTATGAATTTGATATCACATTGATGACATCATTCGAATGTTTTTAGAAAATGTTGCTCACATCACAGGATTTGTTTTCAAAATGAACTCAATGATAATATAACGAGTAATATTGTAATATCCCTCCAATATTCATTTGTTACTTCATTTGTTATTTCGGCTGTTTATGCAGCCTGAATGCCTGAATAATATGTTATACAGGTATCAAACAATGAGATGAAGTCTGAATGATGGTGGCATGAGGAACAAGTGGCTCCGTGATGCGATGGGTTCATTTAATCTTGGTCACTTAGGGGCTCATTGATAATGCTATTGTTGAAGAAATGCCCCTTAATCATCACTCTTGCATACCATCCAATCATGCGTTGCACAGTTGGGCTTTTTGCGACGAATTGTTTGCCGCTAAATCCGTTAGTTGTAGCATTTTCCTTTAAGATAGATGTTGAAAATTTTATTTTGCATATTTGCAATAGATGCAAGCTATGAAAAGTATACGTCTGGAACTTGTTTTACCCCAAAATCTCATATTTTTGACAGTTTTTCTCGCTTAATTTGGTTGAATGGTACATTTACGCATTAAACTGTTAAGTCAGACGTGAACTACCTGGTATTTTGAGGATCTGTGCCCTTGAAAGACTGTTGGATATATATAGTACAAGTGTTTGAGGTCAAAGGAGAAAGACTTTACAGATAATTTTCAAAAAAAATAACCATAATAGCTAGTAAATCCATCCGTCTAAAGTTAATAACATAACTAATAATTGATAAAGAGTCTCAATCAACACCCATCATTTTGCTTAACGAATGGCTTCCTTCTTTCTTCATTTCGACTACGATGACAATTTGCATTAATATCCAGAAGCTTTTCTCTTCTTCAACCTCACAAGATTGATTATTGATTACAGCAATCCCTTTTCTACATGTCCTTTTTATTTTTACTTTCACAAAGCATTTATTATCCACCAACAGCAATTAATTTTCAAATTCAATTAATTTTCTGTTTGCTTTCGCGTTAAAGCACTCCATTATTTTCGCTCCGGTGGAGTTTGTGGAAGCTGAGAGAAGAAAAAAAATAACTGACGACGCCGTTGCTTGGTGTTTTCGACGCCGCCACCGCCGTCGCCTTGTTCGCTCAATCAAACAAACAAGGTGTAAAATGTCACCATTATTCGTGGCGTCGAGCCTCCACGTTTGTTTCCTTTGAGCGTTTTTCAAGGAGTGAAGGAACGAGCCAGCTGTGCAATGTCGGCCGGATGCGATTAGGTGTCAAAATATTTGGGAATTATTTTTAGATTTTATCGAAAGCTTTTCTCCGTCACGATAGAAGCCGGAAGAGATAAAAACAGCGTTGCGAAGGTAAATATGGTTGATGTTTTCAAGCCACCATTAGTCGATGTGTGTTTTTGAAAGGGAAGATGGTTGATGAATTAGATGGATGATCAGTTTTGATTGAAACGCGTGATAGGTGTTGTTGTTGTTGCTGGAAAATGTTGTGGCAAATTCTTTCAAGGTGGAGGGAGTTGTAAAGGAGGAAAAAAATGCGCAATCATGATTTGGATGAGGAATTTTTGTTCATCAAAGTGTTTTATGAAGAAAACGAAGACATGCAAGTGTGTGCACACAGTTTTCTTGAAAACAACACGCTTAAAAAAAATCATGTACTACTGTGTTCAAAAAAATAAAGGTGACTTTTTAATTTCAAAATTGCGCGTTTGAAATATTGTCCAAAAAATATTATTTTTTACGTTGGTAGGCTTGTTAGTGACATATATTTGGCATTTCATGACATTCCCTCCATAATTAGTTTATTTACGCTTGTGTTTTCTAAACGACCAAAAGTGCTTTCGGCGATTTTTACAATGTCTGAATTTGTTGAGCAAAGAAGTGCCATTAAATTTTGTTTGCGGAACGAAATTTCTGCTGCTGAAACGTTGAGGATGGTGCAGAAAGCCTTCGGTGAGTCAGACATGTCAAAAAAAATGTTTATAAGTGGTACAATGACTTCAAAGACGGTCGAGAACGCGTTGAAGACTTGCAACGGCCAGGACGGCCATCGACGTCAACTGATGAGCAACACGTGAAGAAAATCAAAGAGTTAGTGTTTCAAAATCGTCGATTTACAATTAGAGACCTTGCCGATATGCTTGGCATCTCAATTGGATCGATTTAATCGATTTTTAAGGGTCAATTGGGCCTCAGAAGAGTCAAATCGCGTTTGGTGCCGAAATCGCTCAATTTTTTGAAAAACAACGCCACTCGTTCTTCGTGAGTTTTTTGCCAAAAATTTGACTCATATCGCTCCACAACCACCGTATTCACCTGATTTGGCTCTGTGTGACTTCTGGCTATTCCCAAAACTCAAAAGACCACTTCGAGGACACCGTTTTGTATCGATTGAAGAGATTCAACGAGAATCGCTGCGCGCATTGAGGGGCATCCCGGAAGCCGACTATATGGCCTGCTTCGCGGATTGAAAAAAAAAACGCTGGTATAAGTGCATTGCATCTAAGGGGGACTACTTTGAAGGGGACAAAATAGATTTTGATGATTGAATAAAGATTTTTTGAAATATAACAAAAGTCACCTTATTTTTTGAACACAGTAGTAAATTTAAATCTGCTTCGATGCACATGAAAGGAGCAACAGGCGAAAATTCCCGCCTGTTTTCAAAACTACATAAAATAAAAAATAAAAATTCAGTTTGACAACATGCCATAACGTATAAAAAGGTTATGATACGTTTTTGAAATGCGTTCGAAGGTAATGTAGTTTTAAATTCTTTTTGATGCTATTTTCACATTCGATGATCGAATGCTTCTTCACTATTGAAGAAAAATTCACGATAAAATAAAAATAATTATTGGCAAAACCGTTGGATTGTGGAATGGTGAGCTCAGTGATATGTTTATGCTTAAAAACATAACAGCAATATTTTAATTTCACTGAAAGACTTTATTTATAATACAATCATACAATTATGTTAGAGATTGATGAATTTGATCAAAAAATGTCATCATGCTTTATTTTACTTGTTTTCAAATAAATAAAGATGTTTTTATTGACAAAAGGTGAAACTTTACATTGAAAAGTTCGATACAATTTTAATCTTGAATCAAATTAAGCTTTTCAAATGATGGTCTTAACTGATGGAACAAATTATCTGACACCGTAATGTCACTCAAAGATCATTGCGTTTTGCGTTATAATTTGAAACTCAGCGATTAAAAAATTAAGATTGTACTAGAAAACAATGCACCGTATTATTTTGTGTATGAATTCTTAGTGCTTGAATAAGCATTTATTAAAAATTATTACATTGGTAAAAAATGAAATTTTCGGTAAAACTAGTTTCGAGTGTAATGTTAACGTGCGCAAAATTTTGTCACAATCTTTCAACAAACTCTGAGTACAATCTCAAAAACATTCTCCAATCCAGGCTTCCCATTTCACCGTATCAAATTTAATACACTCTATAAAAACTGTGCTTGAAAAAAATAAGTAACACAAAAATAATTTTGAGTCGGAATTTTTTCAAACTTTCAGGAATCAAATTACAACATTGAGGTTGGGTTTCTATTTCATTGGTTTATTAGATCTCCTCTCTATGGCCGACTGACCGTATTTTGCCCTTATCAGCACTCATAAGGTTTTGGGCAATAGTGGCACCGACTTCTTTTGGTACTTTTACCCACTGTTTCTTCAGTGATAACTCGTAATGGAATATTTTAAGTATTTTACCAAGTTTTCCCTTGCCCTTCATGATGGCTCTAAACTTCTCAATCGGACGAAGTTCAGTGGGTTGAAGTCTTTTGGTACAAAACATAGTTATTTCTGTACCAGTCTAACACCGGTCACGCGTAGTGACAGGATACAAAATCCTACCAAAATAGTGTCTCGCCGCCGTGAAACTGCAGGAAAGGAAGCAACTGCTGCTGAAGGCAGTCCTTTCGGTAGAGTTGTCTATTTATGATACCTGTCGTGATGTACTAACCCACAGAACAAGAACTTTTTGGAGAATTCCTTCTTCTTCCTCCTGACCTCTTCAGGGACGTATGAGAGCAACGAAAAACTGCTGCCCCGTCAATTGCTTTGTGTCTGCCTTGATGTAGGTTTCGTCGTCCATCTCGATGCATCTCGGTTTCGTCGGCCACCGCTTTCTGGCGTGAGTTTTGGCTACCGTGTTTTATCCTAGAGAGTGTGAGCGTTTTAGTGTAACTAGAAAATGATAAGAATGATTAGTAATTTCCATTTAATTCCAACTACCTTTATTGCTTATCTTGACAGATACGCGTATTTCGTCTACAATGTGCAGACTTCTTCAGTGTCGTGTACTAACACTCGACTGAAAGAAAACCTTCGCCACCTGCCGTATTCATGCTATTTTCCTAATACAAATACTTGTACCTACAGCTAACATTTTTTTACCTAACCAATCCTGAGTCAAAAACAAATATTATGGTTAATATCTACCTCGCCTTTTCCTTATACCTAACCTAATTATTATGTAGCAGCGGGTGTTCCACTGCGTCGGCTTTGTTGTCGTTTAGGTATTAAGTTAAAGAGCCATGTATAACCGTTACCTTGGTCTTTGTTTAGTAGATTTGTGTTCTGTTGTTTGTTGATTTCTATACTTTCTGCGACGTCTAATTTCCAGGGTGTAGAGGTAGTCCGTAAGATTGTGATGTCATTCGTCGTTATGTCGTGATTAGTACAAAACAAAATACTTCTTCAGTGTTTTGTTTTGTACTAAATGGGGAACGCTGCATGTAGCAAGTGAAATTCTTATCTGCAGAAGCGAGCGTAAAACACAAATAGATATACATTAATTGTTATGTTTGTGTTCTCCGTGCGTGGAGTAACGATTATGATGTAGAAGGAGATGTCGCGCTCATCGCCATGAGGCACCAAGAGTGGACAGTAATGTTTGCTAGAATGAAAGATATGAAGAGAAAGTTCCGTCAGTGTACGGTAGGCTAGAAATAGAACAGAGGTATTGAAAATTGAGCGAAAGGGCATGGTAAAGTAGTATTCGAACCACAGACGTTTCATTTGCCTGACATCCCACTATGGAGTAGCTCGAGAAGCAGATAACCCTGCCACCTCGACGAGGCAAAAGAAACGTGGTGGAACGCACTCTAATACTACCGATAGCTTGCGATAGTTTCTAGCGGTAGATTGCACACCTCGGAGAGAAAAGACTGTAAAGCGTTGTGATACTGGTCCCCACCAGTTCTAGCAAACATTACTGTCCACTCTTGGTGCCTCATGGCGATGAACGAGAGATCTCCTTCTACATCATAATCGTTACTCCACGCACGGCGAACACAAACATAACAATTAATGTATGTAAAACCCATAAATGGTGGTATCCATTAATTCATACTGGTGGGGACCAGTCTCACAACGCTTTACAGTCTTTTCTCTCCGAGGTCTCTAAGTCAGAGATGACGAGAAAATAAAATGTGAGTGTTTATCAGACGTTGTGTATCAAAAACAAACCCAATGGGAGACAATCTCCTCTCGCCCATGTATGCATCAAAAACAGAGTGTGTGCAATCTACCGCTAGAAAACTATCGCAAGCTATCGGTATTATTAGAGTGCGTT
The DNA here is from genome assembly GCA_024533555.2 of Aedes koreicus. Taxonomy (NCBI): domain Eukaryota; kingdom Metazoa; phylum Arthropoda; class Insecta; order Diptera; family Culicidae; genus Aedes; species Aedes koreicus. The sequence continues at coordinate 317,147 of JAHHFK020005663.1, read as the reverse complement.
CTGCCACGTTTCTTTTGCCTCGTCGAGGTGGCAGGGTTATCTGCTCCTCGAGCTACCCCATAGTGGGATGTAAGGCAAATGAAACGTCTGTGGTTCGAATACTACTTTACCATGCCCTTTCACTCAATTTTCAATACCTCTGTTCTATTTCTAGCCTACCGTACACTGACGGAACTTTCAACTTTCTCTTCATATCTTTCATTCTAGCAAAACATTACTGTCCACTCTTGGTGCCTCATGGCGATGAGCGAGACATCTCCTTCTACAACAAATAGATAAATTGAAAGGACGAAAAAGTAAAGTGAATAGTGATTGAATAAATCAACCCCCGAGCATCTTGACAGATGAGCTTATTTTCACGTACCCATCTACCAATTATAGATGTCTCTACCGTGCATGGGCCATTCATTCTTGATACCACCGCTTTTTTGCTTTTAAATACTATTGTTATTATTTATTTATTTATATGGCATAACGTCACAATACTATAACATAGCTTAATACACAATATCCCTCCAAAATGCCCGATTCGTGGCTGCTCTTCTCCAATCCCTTGGGCACCTTGTACCCCCTAGGTCTTGCTCCACCTGGTCTGACCATCTTGCTCGTTGCACCCCCGTCGTCTTGTACAAACCGGATTTCTGTCGAACACCATTTTTGCAGGATAGTTGCCCGGCATTCCCGCAACATGCCCTGCCCAGCGTATCCTTCCAGCTTTTGCCACCTTATGAATACTAATGAATCGTTTCCTTATGTGTGGATGTTAAAAACAGTGCAAGAACAAATTTTCATTGAGGCGTAGTGTTGATGTGGCTTACTTTCAATAAATTTGATTGTATCGAATATAAAACATCATAACTTGAGAATGGGAATGATGAAATGTGAAAAAGAGAGAGAGAGAGAGAGAGAGAGAGAGAGAAGAGAGAGAGAGAGGGGGTGGTGAGAGAGAGAGAGAGAGAGAAAGAGAGAGAGAGAGCGAGAGAGAGAGAGAGAGAGAGAGAATGCTGAAGAAGATATTATTTTTAACTAGAAAATGAGAAGAAAGATTAGTAATTTCCATTTAATTCCAACTACCTTTTTTGCTTATCTTGACAGATACACGTATTTTGTCTACAATGTACAGACTTCTTCAGTGTCGTGAACTTATATTCGACTCAATTTCTAGTTAAAGGTATTTCACCAAAAACTCACAATCTCCAGGATTCAGATTATTTTTATTTAATGTATGAGTTTCTCTTTTATTTAGTGTATGAGTAACACGTTTCTCAGCACCAAGCATTAAACTCAATGAAGTTTATTGAGTTTATTTCTGTTTCAAGTACACAGCGATGAAAAAAATCCAATCCATCATGTGTACTTCAAAGAGAAACGAGAACAAGCTCTAATAATACCATTCCTACCTTTTCATTATGGAACGAATAGCAAAATTTCGCGACAATAATTGATAACTCGAAAACCATTTACTTAAGACATAAGGCTTGCTTCATTTAGAATTGGAACAAACTTTTGCTCATATTGTGGCGCTCCTGGTGGACGGATTTCGAAGTTCTTGGCGCCCACGTGTCGGGAATTTTGTCAGCTTCATGCATGTATTTTTGACATTCCGCAAATCGACTGTACTTTGTAAACAATCAACATGGAAGCCCTAAAGAAGGGAAAAAAATGTGCACAGTTATTTGGAAAATCCATTGTGGTCTGCATCTAGGCTAGCTCAACAGCTGAAATTGCCCAGAAATACCGTATGGCGCGTTATCAAACGGTATAAGGAAACATTGACGACGATTCGGAAGCCTCAAGCCAATCGTCGGAGTGGAACTGTCGACCGGAAACTGCGTGGTAAGATTTTGAAGACGATTAAGAGGAATCCCAATCTGTCGCACGACAATTCATGATTTGGCAAGGCATTTGCAGCTGTGGCAAAAAAACGAAAGTTTTCGTTACAAATAAGACAATGACGTCGGAACTATACCAAAAAGAGTGTCTCCAAAAACGAATTTTGCCGTTCATTCGATCCCACGACCATCCCGTAATATTTTGGCCAGATTTGGCAAGCTGTCATTACAGCAAAGTCGTTCAAGAATGGTATGCAGAGAAAGGGGTCCAGGTTGTTCCGAAAAACCTTAACCCACCCAACTGCCCCCAGTTCCGCCCTATTGAGAAATACTGGGCAATCATGAAGAGGAGACTTAAGGCAAAGGGAAAGGTTGTCAAAGACATCAATCAGATGAAGACCTGGTGGAATAAGATAGCTAAAACGATGGACGAAGAAGGTGTGCGCCGCCTAATGAGCCGTGTTACAGGAAAAATTCGAGAATTCCTTCGAAACCGTAACGAATAATTTTATCCGTATTTTTTCTTAAAAGTATGATAAAAACGCTACATTTGTATAAAAAAAGATCTTGAATTCAATAATAAATAACTGAAATATAGGCAATTGTTTTTGTTCTAATTCTATTTGAAGCAAGCTTTATCGTCAGCATTATATTCATCACGTACGAATATGAGCTCCACAGCATTGACAATAACAGTCGATCTAAATACCTTCAATTGATAATTTGTTCCAAGATTCATTCGATTTGACAGAACCAGTGAGCCAAGATTATCGAGGTACATTGACTTTACTCTGGAGATGTCAAGTTGTTACTGGGTTGAAATAAATTGACTTTCTGCACCGAAAGACCACTGCGCCGCGGATTGAATTTCGATCCGAAATTGCTAAAGACCATAGGACTTCATCAAGTAAAGAATGTACACAGCAAAAAGTAGTCGCCGGAAATGCCTTAATACAGTCTTTTGCGTATACACATTAGCTATTACGAACACCTCTATATGAATATAAATGTATGTGTGCCACAGTCACTTTTATTTTTTTAAACGACGTTGAATCAAGAACGCGTACGCGAAAAAAAATTGCACAAAAAGGTACAAAATCCGGATATCTCGCACGGTGATGTTGTAAAGTCGTTGAATATTGCAAAATCAATGGCTTCTAAAGTGCTAAAAACCTTCCAGCAGCGCTTAACGTTAAACAGAAAGGTCGTTTCCGGAGAATTCAAGAAAAAACCGAATATTTTCGTCCGAGATGTGGCCAAACAAGTTAAAATGTATGCAAATTTCGTCAAGAAAGTGAAAAGAAGTTCGGGTCTGAAGTCCTTCGAAGTAGCTGTTGCTCCAAATCGTAACGATACGCAGAACAAGATCGTTAAATCGCAAGCGTGGGAATAATATGACACTATATTGAAGGAGAACAACTGCTTGAAAATGGGCGATTGCAACATTTTGCAAAGCTGATTCAAAGCAGATTCCGGGACTACAGTCTCATACATCGGTTCAAAGAAGAAATGTTGGTGAACATTTTGACCAAAAAAAAAAACTGTCAAAGCTTTCAATGAAATATTTCGCTTGGCAGGCAATTGATGCGGACTCAGAAGCGACATTTCCATCACGACTGGCATAATAAATGTACAAATTTACGTCGAAAAAAGTCTTCATAAACGACTTTTGCCATTCATTCGGGAACATAACGATTCGGTGCTGTTCTGACCTGACCTGGCACTTTGCTATTGTGAAAAGCTGACTTAGAACTGATGCATTGCTAATAATTTAAATATGGTCCCGAAGGAGTGCAATCCACCTAATTTGCCAGAACTCCGTCCGATCGAAATGTATTGGACTTAGGTTAAAAGAAATCTTCGAAAAACGAAAAGCGTAGCGATTGATGAGAAAAATTTCAGGCGCAACTGACAAAATGCTGCAAAATTAGTGTCGGACGACACGGACAAAAACTCATGGAATGTGGCAAACGAAAGGTATGAGCATTTGGATTCAACACAACCAATTGACTTTAAAAATATATGTTGTATATTAGTATTTTAATGAACTTTGAATATACGTTTAACTATTGATTTTCCCAACTGTTTCTTTTAATAACACTACTTTTCCGTTGACTACTTTTTGCTGTGCACATTCTGTATTATCTTCAGCCGTAACAAATAGCCCCATCTACAGTGTCCATTCGGCATCCAGTAGCCAAAATGCCTCGGAACACACGTTTATTAAACCTTTCAATCAAAATTGACACCCTCGGCTAAAAGTGGCCCAATCTTCGATGTCGGTATTTGAAATACTCGAATGGGAGAGAAGGCAATTTTCTGATAAACCACTTCCGATAATAAGGCAAAGGTACGATGTGAATTTGGACGGATTTGGAAAGCTACACGCTTGACCCAAATTTCGTTCGAAAATCAATGTCTCATGGGGATTCTAGGATATTTCATGGGCAATATTAGACTGGCATGTGTCAGTTGGCGTGCTTTTCAAGTTTGATGCGGGGCAATTTTCGATTGTTTCATCCCGTAGAATGGAAAAAGGAGCATATTTCATCATTATCATCACCAGCGATTTTTATCGATCAGATTAAAAACACTCCTCTCAGCTTGCGTACCTAAAAATCCGGATAGAGCCTTGCAGTTTGCATTCCCGACAATCGGATCTACACTTTCAAAAAAAGGGCTCGAAAAAAAAACCATTCAGCTCTTTTGTCAATGCGGTCCTGTGGTTTTCGGATTCGCCATCACCAAGCATCGGATTACATGCTACTTTTGTGTAATTTTAGTCATCGTCAACCACTCGTTTTACGGCAGTGTCGTTTGAAATGGGATGATTTTTGTTTTATTTCACCACAATGAACGGGCACACATTCAGACATACACACACATACAGCACCTTCAACCTATATTTGCATGGAACCTTTTTTATCCTTTTCATGTTTGACTTGTTCCTGAGTCAGATAGACACAAACGCTATGTGTGGATTGGAGAGTATTACCGGCGCGAACGGAACAAAAGAATGGAACTTTTATGGATTATGACTAGCCGGGAGCTGAGTTAGTAAAGGGCGACTGACAGGGATGAGGTTTTTGGGGTTGTAGCAGGGGCAACAATATATGTAAATTATTCTTGGAGAAAAGTGAGATTCCACGAGAAGTTTTTGGATTTCTGCATCTCTCGCACGATTGGATTATGGGAAATCAGTTATTAATTTCACTCATTCCGTATTATAAGTATGCCATATTCAGGGAAATTCCAATTTGTTAAGCTTCAACTTGACTTGTCCGGGGTGAGATTTGAACTCGTGACTTTGGCGTGGGAGGCATGTATGTTAAACACTACGCCGAGGTCACCCCTTCTTCGGAGGAGCAAATTGATTGCCAGAGTAACACAAAACAATCATTAATGGTTGCTCTGCAACTTGAAACTACACCCGAGAATCACTGCCGAAGATATGAACGTACGCCTTTCTTGTTATCCTATTTGGATCAAAGGAAAATGATCGAAGGCAGTGGATCTGAGAAATCGGGATTCAAGGAATCGCAGTTGGATAAAAAATGAAGTTGATCGTTGCATATTAGGCTGAGTCAAGGGACCCATACCCTATTTGTGCGTCATTTTATGCTCTAAAAGTCAAGCCTACAAAGCTATCAAATTCAAATTGAAATTAAAAAGTTTATAGCAAAAACTGTATTGTTAAGTCCCACCCTAAGGATAGTTAGAAAAACTATTATAAAACGTTACGTGTAAAAACTGTATTCGATGAAATTTGGACACACAAAATAGGTCACCAAAAATTTTCCTTGAGCCCGATTCTTTTCAAACTTTCTGGAAATAAAGTACTACTAAATGGTTAAGTTTTGACATCATTGGTTTATTGAACCTCTTCTCCCACCCCAAATGACCGCACCTTTGCCTTGACCCCTTTCATCAAATTTTGGGCAACAATAGGACCGACTTGCTTACTTACTTTTAACCACACTTTCTTTAGTTCAAGTTCATTTTCTATCAGTTTTGGAGTTTTAACGAGCTTTGCCTTCATGATTGCCCAAAATTTTTCAATTGGGCGAAGTTCCGGAGTGTTTGGAGGGTTGACGTCTTTTGGTACAAAGATACATTATTATCTATGTACCAGTCTAAGACGGGCCGGGCATAGTGGCAAGATGCCAAATCCGGCCAAAACAGTGTCGGGCCATCGTGAGATCTCAAGAAGGGCAGAAGTCGTTTTTGGAGGCATTCGTCCTTGTAGATTTGTCCGTTGACGGTCCCAGAGGTGATCAAGGGCTGACTCATTTTGCCACATCCGCAGATCGCTTGCCAGACAAGGAATTTTTTGGCGAATTTCTACAGTTTCTTCTTCCGTACACTCTCCGGAACGGCCAACTTAGAGGTGGCGACGTAGTGTTCCTGTCCTGGCATTTGTTTGGTGTCGGCTTTAATGTAGGTCTCATCGTCCATCACAATGCAGAACGGTTTTGTGAGCCACTCCCTGTACAGTTTTCTTGCACGAGTTTTGGCCACCGAGTTCTGTTTATCGCTCCGGTTCGGTGCCTTCTGGACCTTGTACACATGTAATCCAGAACGTTTCATTGTTTTCTGCACAAAACAAACTGAAACTTTCGCCTTTTTCGCAACATCCCTGATCGAAATGTTGGGAAAACGCTTAAATTGGTTCAATACCATCCTGGCCTTCTCCGGATTTGATGTGCCACGTTTTTTGCCACTACAATTTTTCCGCTTGGTTGTCTTACGGTCCTTGAACGTTTTGATCACATGAGATACGGTTGAATGTGCGATTCCTAGCTGTTTTCCGATCCATCGATGAGAATGAGTTTGGGTTTTCGAAGTGAGTGCCCAAAATTTGTTGGCGCACTATTTCTTCATTCGAAGCCATCACTGAAATCACTCGACCGATTTTCACGAAACTCATTACGCAATTGACACAACACAATGAAATACATTCAGTTAAAATTTCAATAATTTTTACCCACACGCTAAAAAGTTACGAACAATTGCGTGTGTCCAAATTTCATCGAATACAGTCTTTATGAGATAGAAGTAAAATTTCTTCAGCAAAGTTTCATTAAATTAAAATATCTACAATTGAAGAGATGCAAAAAATCTTCTTATTCATAAGAATGAAAGGTTAATTTTTTTATTATGAACATAAAACGACCACCCTAGTCACCCACCAAACCAAAAGTTATATCTTATTTTTTAAATTAAATCTTACCAAGGAATCATGAGTCATCATTAATGGTTTTCGAGTTTTAGATTATTGCAGCGAAATTTGTCCATTCATTTACAATTTGCATGCAATTTGCAATGGAGGATTCTGATTAGAAGATGTGGATCGCCGGATTAAGATTGAAGGATGTGGATCAGAGGATTTGAATAGGAGGATTTGCAATGGGAGATTCTGATTGGAGGATGTGGATCAAAGGTTGTGGATCGGGGGATTAAGTTTGAAGGATGTGAATCGGAGTATTTGAATGGGAGGATTTGCAATGGAGAATGTGGATTGAAGGATGTGGATCGAAGCATGTGGATCGAAGGATATGGACCGGAGGGTTTGGATTGGAGGATTCAAAGTGGAGGATTTGTATCCAAAAATGTGGATCGTAAGACTAAGATTGGAGGATTTGGATCGGAGGATTTGCAATGAAGGCTTTTAATTGTAGGATGTGGATCGGACGATGTGGATTGGAGAATTTGGATTGAAGGATGTGGATTGGAGGATAAGGATTGGAGGATGTGGATCGGAAGATTTGGATTCGAGGATTTAGATTGGAGGATTTGTATCAGAAGATGTGCAGGAATAGGATTAGAGGATGAGGATAGGAGGATTTGAATTGAAGGATGTGGTTTAGAGGATTTCAATCGGAAATTGTGGATTGGACAATGTGGATCGGGGTTGTGGATCGGAAAATTTGGATTGGAGTATTTTGATTTGATTTTGATTTGATTTTGATTTGATTTTGATTTGATTTTGATTTGATTTTGATTTGATTTTGATTTGATTTTGATTTGATTTTGATTTGATTTTGATTTGATTTTGATTTGATTTTGATTTGATTTTGATTTGATTTTGATTTGATTTTGATTTGATTTTGATTTGATTTTGATTTGATTTTGATTTGATTTTGATTTGATTTGATTTTGATTTGATTTTGATTTGATTTTGATTTGATTTTGATTTGATTTTGATTTGATTTTGATTTGATTTTGATTTGATTTTGATTTGATTTTGATTTGATTTTGATTTGATTTTGATTTGATTTTGATTTGATTTTGATTTGATTTTGATTTGATTTTGATTTGATTTTGATTTGATTTTGATTTGATTTTGATTTGATTTTGATTTGATTTTGATTTGATTTTGATTTGATTTTGATTTGATTTTGATTTGATTTTTTGATTTGATTTTATTTGGTTTTGATTTGATTTTGATTTGATTTTGATTTGATTTTGATTTGATTTTGATTTGATTTTGATTTGATTTTGATTTGATTTTGATTTGATTTTGATTTGATTTTGATTTGATTTCTTTGATTTGATTTTGATTTGATTTTGATTTGATTTTGATTTGATTTTGATTTGATTTTGATTTGATTTTGATTTGATTTTGATTTGATTTATTTGATTTGATTTGATTGATTTGATTTTGATTTGATTTTGATTTGATTTTGATTTGATTTTGATTTGATTTTGATTTTATTTTGATTTGATTTTGATTTTTTGATTTGATTTTGATTTGATTTTGATATGATTTGTTAGAGTTTGATTTTTTTTTTTTTTGGAGATAGTTTTTGTTGTTTTAGGTTTTTAACTAGTTCGATTCATTTTTTTTAACATTCGTGCAAACCAAACTCTACAAATGGTAGGACACCAGTGGAACTAAACTTTCCAATGCAAATTGTCCACATATTATAAGTCTATCAAACACGACCCTCTCAAGACCATACCCTAATTCTCGCTTCTATTCTCACCCGCTCTTTGTCAACTTCCACAAAATCCTATTTCTTTGTCCAAATCTTACCATCGAAAAAGTGGAAAGCACTTCGAAACCAAACCTCCAGGACTATTTCCCAAACAAGATCAAATAAGTGCGCTCCTTCAGTAGCAGATAAACTTTTCCCCTTGCCGATGTATTCGATCTTCGAGCCAAACCACATTTGACCACTCTCGACGCGCAAATTCCTATTACCCAGGGCGAACTTTTCCTCCGTTTTCTTCGGGACGACATTGAGCTCAAGTCAAAAACCATTGAGACGAAGAAAAGAAAATCAGTTCAGCATATTTTCGTTGGCCTCTGTCATCCTCGTCCTGCGATGGCTTCGTCTGCCAAAACCTTGCATTAGGACATGGTTACCACCCCGAACAGGACTTTGCTGGCTAGTTCGTCGGATGCGATGGAATTGAGCAAATTACGCAAAGTAGGAAAATTTTGTTATCAAACACTTTTTTTTTTTTTGGTTCCTTTTCTTGGCTGGGATGCAAAAAACGGAGACAATATTTGTTCGTCATAATGTAGCTCCTTCGCTGGAAGTGGGAGAAATGGCAGCTAGAAAGTGAAAAAAGTCAAATAAATTACCGCATAATTTCACTTGGTCAAAGAATTTTATTTGATTTCTCGCTTTCGAATGATGGGATTTCTTCTTCGGGTGTTCGCCCCGCTGGCTGTGAGGGTTGATAAATCAATTGTGTTTGATTTTGCCGGAATGAAGGGAAAGTTTTTGTCTGAGATTTTCTTTGGTTGTTTAATGGTGAAGATGGAGATTTATTATGTCATTTTGGATGGGGATGTTTGATTGTTTAGGATCATTGATTTGACAGAGAATTGGTGGATGATTTTTCGCTGGCCACAATTTGATTGTGATTTTGCTTGCACAATGAAAATTTTATGTTTGATTGACAATGACTGGAATCTGTTATTCATAGAGATTCCGAATAGTCAAAATGCCATTTGCATGTCCATTTAACTTGTCCCGGATGAATTATCTCTTAACTGTCGTTTTGTTTGGTGTCGAAAAACAAATCTGTAGCATTGGTAACCCTAGATATGATTGCTTCCTTCGTTCTGCCTCTACATAGGGAGTGCATTCTTCATTCTATGTTATGAACTTAGTTTCCCCATGCTGCTCCATTGGAGTTACTTCAGCTGCAACTGAGAAATATAGTTATTCACGGTGCAAAAGCATGAACCTTATAACAGAGCAGTAATAGCCGTTGATGGACTGATAAAAGCAAAATTGCTTCAGTTGCTCGCTGGAGCTATGGACGTTGTGCCACGACGGACAGCAGATCGGCAGACTCTGACGTAGAACCATCATTGGTTGATACCGTCCAACAAGTCCATCGAAAGAAAGTGCAGTCCTTATTCCGAATGGTAATAATGCATGAATTATGTTTCTTTGTCTTTTAAAAGCTTTTCTTGTTCAATTTTCCACTTCACAGAAAACCGTTAGAAAACGATTTACGATTTAAGAATTGAAATCTGTTGCTTCGGCCGTCAACATTCAAATGAAGGAAGGCACTTTATCTGAGCAACAAGAGACTTTTGCTTCACGATTGAAAAATTTGATTCTTTTATTTCGATCGAAGTCGAAGCGACAAAATCTGAATTTAATACCCCACAAATTGGCTGATAGGCTAACAAACCAATTAAACGTTTTCGATTGGATTGGTCGTGCTGTAACATGTGATGTGGGTGGGTGGAAATTGAAATCAGATTTAACGAAAATCCAATCATTAAACGATTATGCGTGTCAGTCGGTTCTGCCGTGATTGTGTGCGAGGTTGGGTGATGCTGGGAATGGTACTGATGCAGTTTCTCCCATATATGAAATGTAAATAAACGGTGGCCTCAAATAGACTAGTTCGTAGAGGTACGGCTGCACGAATCTGTAGGTGGGGGGGGGGGGGGGATTCGAATTTCACTTCGGTTGAAGAGGCTTTGGAGGAGTCAATTTTGGGATGAAATACGAGGGAAAAACGACTAGTACTTAGGCGTCAAAAGATAAACAGAAATTTGGAAATAGTGGCGATTTATTTCTCAACAACTTCTTTAGCTCGATAGACTTGATCCAGCGATGCTCGGTGTTTTTGTAATCCTTCTAAACATTACGTTTTCTCTAGATCTGCAAAGTAGGCTTCCTTGTTTTCGACTCAAATTTCTGCCCGCTGAGTGACTTTTTCATGTTTTGAAACAAAAAGAAGTCGCACAGGGCTGAATCTAGAGAATTCGGTGGATGAGGCAGTAGTTTGTAGTCAAATTTGACTAATTTGGCCGAGGCGACGGAAAAGTTGTGAGCCAGTACGTTGTAATGGTGGGACAAAACTGGTGCAAGTCCCTGGTGCAAAACTAAAACTGGGACAGAACGCACCGTGGCGTTATATACGTCCACACGCTTAGGATTAAGTACCCAGTGGAGCAGTTAAGTGTGGGAAGCCAACGTTGGGTATAATCATGTTAACCGTTGGGTTTAAATAACTTACTTCTGGTAAAATTCTACCCAAAAGTAAGTAATTTGAACCCAATGGTCTGTAAAGATAATTATACCCAAAATTGGCTTCCCACACTTAACTGCTCCTTTGGGTAGTTTTTTTCTAAGCCTGTATATAATGAGGAGTTGGCAAAATATCGCAAAGTTTTGCTATCTTTATTCTATACCCATGGGTATATAACCATTCTGTTTGACGACCAAACAGAGCTAAAAGGATGTGGCGATATGTTGCAACCTCCTCACTTTACAACTCTAAGGAGTAACTTTTTATAGCGGTGTTTTTACCTTTTACTACCGGTGCATGCTATCCCAATATTTTGGTGCATCATATCCACGTGTTGTGGTGCGTCTTACCCCAATTGTTAAGTGTATATTGAACAATTTAACAGGCGTTTTACCCCGGTGTCGTCTTGGGATCAAATTGGAAAAGGTTTAAAAAATCATGGAAAATCATTTGAATTTTGAATTTAAATCACATTTGATCTTGGTGATGATGATGATGATGATGATGATGTAATACTACCATCTATTGTAGCAAGGTAACTTTCTATAGCAGTGGAATAATCTGAAAAACGATTTGATCAGGATTCTATTATTGTTTGTGATCATCAAGCTCCTATATGAAGGGCCAACAACGTTTGGGGGGGCCGTAAGCAGAAACACTTACGCGAATCCCGCGAATATAGGGAAGAGAATCTCCTTCCAAAAGCAAGTTCACACTCACAGCTTTAGAATCGAGCCCTCGATTGACAGAATAAACCCAATAGATGGGATCGAAGAGCCCGCCCTCGTTCCGCGAAATGTTAACAATAGGGAGGAGGCAGTCCCATGCTCCCTATCCAAATCGTTTTGCTTGGGAACCCTGATGGTCCCTCCCTTTCCCCGTTATATGTTATTTAATATTATGTATATTTTGTACACAAAATATTAGGATATCATTACAGACAAACATGCCAATTTATTCAAATTTCAAACTTGAATGATACTACCAATGGATTGTTACTGAAAAATAAATAAAAATTAGATATGTATTAATATCCTTCTTGTCCTGGAAAAGCTGAAAACAGAATAGATCATTCCAAATATCAAAGATAAAATTTCAATAAAAGATATTGTTTTATAAGACATGTTGTAATATTTTTTCTTTATACTGTTCTAGTAACATTTCAAAGATAGCAATTGGAGTGAACGAAGAGTCCAGTGATGATTTCTTAAATAAATGGCTTATCTTACCATAATGCCACTAAACACAATATTAAAATATAACCTTACATTGCTTATAAGCACATGCCAGTCTTTTATGAATATAGTAGTTGAAATTCAGAATTGCAATTTTAAATTAAGTGTAATGCTGAAATGCTGAAAAACAAATTGAGCCTTTGATGCCCGTCGTGTTTCTCCCGGCTCTTACATGCTTTTGGAATGCAAAAATGATTCCAAAGCGTGCTGAAATTATTGATCAAATGAGAATGGGAAATATACAATATGATTTAAAGGCACGCGATCTGCAGTCGCACCCCCTCACTTCGCTATTGTCAGATTGACAACATTGCCCAGGCTACGCCAACCAGCGTCTCCATGTTTCAGCTGGCAGTCTTTTGTGATCATACGACTCGTGGAGGCGTGAGGTAGGAACTTGTGAGGACTGGAGGTCGGTCGCACCCTCCTTCGAAGTTGTCAACTCACCATTTGAAGCCCAATTTAAATCACATTTGATCTTCAACGAAAACATCGTAATGCACTATACTCAATCACTTCTTCCTAAATTTCAGCTTCCATTCCCTAGTAATTCACGATGTTGCTTAAACGGTGCGTTTTGTACCATCCTCCCCTACTGTGTTTTGTGTTTGCAAGTCATTTGACAACGCTTGACTGTGGATCGGAAGGTTGGAAGTGGAAAAAATCGAAAAGTATGCTCTCGACAAATGGACAAGAAGGTGGTAGCCATTACTGAGCAAAATCCCATTCTTTCTGTGCGAAATGTGGCTCGCAAAGTTGGGAAGTCAAAAAGTGTAGCAGAGGCAATCACGATTATCTATTCGTCGTGGAGGCAGTGGTAAAAGAAAAGAACCGAATATCTCAGTCCGAAATGTGGCCACAAAACTCAAAGTGTCTCCATCGTTCGTCCAAAAAGTGAAGAAAAATGCGGGTCTGATGTCCTTTAAGGTTGGTGCTGATCCAAATCGTAACGATACGCAGAACAGGAGTGCAAAATCGCTAACGTGGAAATTATACGACACTCTGTTGAAGGAGAACGCCTGCTTGATAAAACTGGTCAACTGAGCTCTTTTGAACCAGAGCTCCATGCCCGTTTCTGTTAGCTTGGGTCCCAAAACCACCGCAAATCGTATTTTGACCTCAAACGATTTGCATTTTGCTTCACAAATTGGAATCCAAAATTAAAATTTTGATATCTTTTGAGAACCATTTAAATAACTACCGCAGCTTAAACGTCAATGATCCAAAAGCATTTTTCTGAAATGATTTATATTTCAGCAAACAACTTTGAAAATAAAGTGTGTCAATCCGACTTCACCAGAATAATTGATGCCCATTGAAAAGCAGCATATTTTAGCAAAAAAAAGCAGCAGAGTACAGTAAACCCCCCGACATGCGCGGATTCCCTTGATGGTAGTCTCAAATGATGTAAGGGCATTGACCTCTGTTATTTTATCAGATAATATCACGTGATCCTTCGTATATAGGATGTTACTTCATCCAGCAAAGTTGTTCAGTAAATCCAGGCCTTGAGGATAATAAACTTAAAAGTTCAGAATTATCTCACTAAGCGGCGCTAGTATGCATGTAAAATTACTTTATAACCTGTATCTCTAGATCCTTGACATATAGCTAGTTGGCGTCTTGGACAAAGATGTTTGGTTGAGTAAGGCCTTTCGGATGATGTTAACGTTAGTTCAGAACTCGCCAGCTACGTGGCACTAGTGTTCATGTGATCTTTGTGTATTACCTGAACTTTGAGATCTGGATCGTGAATAAATTTACTGTTTTCAGGGAAGTTAGTTGTAAAATGATGAGCTTCCAGACGCTCAACTTAACAGTTCAGAATTATCTCACTCTATGGCGCTAGTGTGCAGGTAAACTTACTGTTTTATCTAGATCTCGAGATGATTGGAAAATAGCAAGATGGCATCTTAAAAAAAGCTATTCGAAGGATCAGGGCTTTTTGAATGGTGTAAACATTAGATCAGTGTTCAAGTGAATTATTTTTCTAATATCTGTATTTTGATATCAAGATCATGTTTGAATGCATTGTTTGCAGGAAATTTATTAGGGTAACCTTGGTCTTCCAGTCGGTTGACTTCATAGTTCAGAATTATTTCACCGCATAGCGCTGGTCTGCCTCTGAACTATGTAATGAATGTTTACCACTTGTGCACATAACTGGCGGATTACCCCATTATGGGTATTTTTGGTACGCTCTTCTGACAACTTCAAATTAGTCTTTCAGAGAAGTTTTTCACAAAACTTCGGGTAAGTTCTTGAAACAACTTCATAGAAGTTCTGCAGAGAACTTCATGAAAGTTCTTTATGGAACTGAAGGGAAGTTCTTCAGAGAACTCCAGGGAAGTTCTACAGAGAACTTCAGGGGAGTTCTGCAGATAGCTTCAGGGAAAATCTTCAGAAAATTTCAGGGAAGTTTTGCAGGTAACTTCAGCGAAATTCTGCAGAGCACTTCAAGAAGTTCTGCAGTTAACTTCAGGAAATTTCTTCAGAGAACTTAAGGGACGCTCTACAGAGAAGGGAGCTCCGGGAAGTTCTGCAGAGATCTGCAGGGTAGTTATTCAGAGAATTTCAAGGCAGTTCTGAAGAGAACTTCTGGGATGATCTGCAGAGAACTTCAGGGCAATTCTGCAGAGAACTTAAAGAAATTTCTGCAGAGTACTTAAAGAAAGTTCTGCAGAGAACTTAAAGAAAGTTCTGCAGAGAAGTTAAAAAAAGTTCTGCATGTAACTTCAGGGAAGTTCTGCAGTGAACTTGAGCGTAGTTCTGCAGAGAATTACATGGAAGTTCTGCAGGCAATTCAAGGGAAGCTCTGCAGAGAACTTCAGGAAAGTTCTGCAGATACCTTCAGGAATCTTCTGCAGAGAACTTCAAAGAAGTTCTGCATAGACATTTAGGAAAGTTCCTCAGAGAACTTCAGGGAAGTTTTGCAGAGAACTTTAGAGAAGTTCTTCAGAAAACTTCAGAGAAGTTCTGCAGAGAATTTAAGGCAAGTTCTGCAAATAACTTCATGGAATTTTTAAAGAGAACTTCAGGGAAGTTCTGCGGACAACCTCAGGGAAGAGAACTCCAGGGGAATTCTGCAGAGAACTTCAAGGAAGTTCTACAGAGAACTTCAGAGTAGTTCTGCAGAAAACTTCAGAGAACTTCCGGGATGTTCTGCAGAGAATTTCAAGAACATTCTGCAGAGAACTTCAGGGAAATTATGCAGAGAACTTCAGGGAAGTTTTGCAGAGAACTGAGCTTTATAACTATGCAAAATAAATATGTAAAATGAACAGCTGTTAAATTAAGTCATATTCTTTTTCGCAAAGCAGCTTCAAAGTGTACCCATAAAAAACGATACGGTCTTCAGGATGGTAACGTATTAATAAACGCCCTCTTAACCCCCTCCCCCCTTCCGAGGAACTCAAATCACGGGGTCAACTAGTATATACATTTGAATTGTCCAAAGCAGTTTTTGTGACAAAAAAAAAATGTTGTGTGTGTTATGGTGTAAGAGGCCTCCTACGGCGATTTTGATCCGATATCTAACGATACAATCGGAAGTTGAACAAGGGCAATTCAAGGATAGAGTTATAGGGTGTTCCGATCAAAATTTGATCAAACAGTAATGTGTGTGAGTCGATCAAAGTGTTTATTACTAAGTCAAATTCTTTTTCTTTTCCAAGTTCAGTTTAGACAAAATACTGGAGAAATATTCAGCTAAGCTTCCTTTTTACCGAATGCGAATTGTGGAATCTTTTGTTCTACACCTACCATAAGATTTTGTACAGTCTCCTTGTCCACTTTATTCGCCGCAGAACGCCAGTTTGCCTTGAACCGTTTCTCGCTCACAACAGCTTTTTGAGTCTTCTTAAGGTTCCGCTTGACGATGGCCCAATATTGTTCGATTGGGCGGAGCTCTGGCGTGTTGGGAGGGTTCTTGTCCTTGGGCACCACTTGAACGTTGTTGGCAGCATACCACTCCATGGCTTTTTTCCGTAATGGCAAGATGCCATATCCGGCCAAATTAGAACGGAACAATTGTGTCGCTTCAGGAGAGGCAGTAGACGTTTTTGTAGGCACTCGCTCAGATAAATTTCCTGGTTGACGGTTCCGGTCGCAATGTAAACGTTGCTCTTCAAGCCACAGGTATAGATGGCCTTCCACACCAGATAATTCTTCGTGAACTTTGGCAGTTTAATGTGCTTGAAAATATCTGCCACCTTACCCCGTCCGGTTGCCGTATAAAATTCCTGTCCAGGAAGCTGTTAAAAGTCTGCTTTTTTAGACCAATCAAACATATTAGCGTAATCCAGTAATTTGACATGCATACAGGGTGCGGCAGAAAATAATGCGAAAATGTTCAAACTTGAGTATTGGGTTAATTCGTGTAGCTAGAGACTAATTTCTGTCGAAAGTGTATTTGTTTATGTTAACTTTCAAGTGCTGCATCCAAACATTCTGTTCGCTGCAAGTGCTGCATCCAAAATGTTCGCGAAAGAAGTGATCACCAGTTTGTTGCTCGCCCAGAAGAAGCCGAAAGAGATTGCCAAGGTGCTATGGTGCCATTTGGCAACAGTTTACCGCATAAAAAAGTCCCTGCTGGATGGTCCTAAGCAGCGGAAGCCGGGAAGTGGACGTCCGCGCTTTACACGCACGCCGAACGTGATCAAATCGGTCCGTGCAAAAATTGCTCGCAACCCGGTGCGTTCCTCAAGAAAACTTGCAAAGGAAGCCAATATTTCGGAGAATCATCAAAGAAGACCTGCATGCATCTTTCAGAGCCAGAGTGTAACGCCGCTTGATTACATTTCGGGTCAAGGAACTACGAGTGACTCGTTCCAAGAGATTGCTTTCCTTGTTGAAGAAGGAAAAAAAATGATAATCCTGTTCTCCGATGAAAAGCTTTTTAGCATCGATGCTGTGGCCAACAGCCGCACGGACCGGTTCATTTCACCGCAGAAAATGGAGAACGTTCCGGAAAAAGTGAAATTCAAATTTCAAACCAAACATCCGGCTGGTGTCATGATGTTTGGCTTGGTGGCGTCCAACGGTTTGAAAATGCCGCCTGTTTTCATTGATGCTGGAGTTAAAATCAATACCGAAGTGTATATCGGTATTTTAAAGGACCAAGTGCTTCCTTGGGTGAAGGCCAACTTCTCCGAGGACCAAAACGTTGTCCTACAGCAGGATGGAGCGCCGGACTACGTTCGAAAGGCATGCTCTGGCTTCCGGCGTCGGCTCGAGGATGTTATTCATAAAAATGGAGGACACATTGAATAAATTTGTTGAAAAGGACTTTATAAAGATAACTGCACTCGAAAATGTTGATATTATTGCTTGAATTAGTTAAAAATGGGATTTGAAAGAATTAAAACAAATTTTCGCATTATTTCTGCCGCACCCTGTACAAGCTCAACGTAATGAGGTTTTGCTGAATTTTTAAGTCGACCGCCTAGAAGGTACCTTTCCTGAAGACAGTAAATTCATAAGTGATGTAGATCTCAAGATATAGGTAATACAAAAAGTTCACATGTACACTTGCACCACATAGCGGACGAATTCTGAACTAATGTTTACACTTTCCGAAAGGCCTTAGCCACTCAAACATATTTCTCGAGGACGCCAACTTCCTATATGCCATGAATGCTTAGATTCGGGCTTTTCAGTTATTTTACATGCACACTAGCGCCACGTAGTGAGATAATTCTGAACTTTTAAGTCTAGCATCTGCTGAACAACTTTGCTGCAAAAGGTGTCTTTTTATATGCGATGGATCACGAGATATTCTATGATGAAACCAAGAAGGTGAAACCCCATATATCACTAGAGACCCACCTGGACCCTCCGCGTTGATTATACTTTGTTGTTTTTTGATAAAATATGCTGCCTTTAAACGGTTATAACTTTTTCCAGTGAAATCAGATTGAAGTGAGTTTTTTGGCAAATGTGGTTGCTTGTTAAATACTAAGAAATATAATTTTGAAGCATTTACACTTAAGCTGTGCGAGTCATTTAAGTAGTTCTCGAAAAATATCAAAAATTCAATTTTTGAAGAAAAATGCATAGCGCCGGAGGTCAAAATACGATTTTCGGTGATTTTGGGAACCAAGTTAAAGGAAATTGGTTAGAGCTCTGGGTCTCAAGACTTTTTTCGGATTTTGTCGACTAAGTGTAATGGACGACGAAACAGATTGCAAAGCTGATTCAAAGCAGATTCCGGGACTAAAATTTCATACATCGGTTCAAAGAAGAAATGTTGCCGAACATTTCGAGCAAAACTCAAATCTCGTATGGCGAAGCGACATTTTCAACACAACTGGCACCGTAAATTGACAAATTTAGGTTGAAGATTGTCTTCATAAACGACTATTACCATTCATTCGGAAACATAACGGTTGGGTGCTGTTCTGACCTGACCTGGCATCTAACTATTATGGAAAGCTGGCTCAGATTGGTACATTGCTAATAATGTAAGTATTGTCCCGAAGGAGTTCAATCCACCAAATTCGACAGAGCTTTGTTCGGTCGAAATGAATTGGACTTTGGTTAAAAGGAATCTTAGAAAAACGAACAGCGTAGCGATTGATGAGAAAAATTAAGGCGCAACTGGCAAAATGCTACAAAATTAGTGTTGGATAACACTGTTTAAAAACATCCAATTGACTAAACAAAATATTTTGTGTATTTGTATTTTAATGAACTACTGAATAAACCTTTAACTGTTTTTTTTTTGTAGTTTTGGTTTTACTGTTTTGATTTTCCCATTTGTTTTTTTTTTTAATAACACTACTTTTCCGTTGACTACTTTTTCATGTGTACATTATTTAAGATTATGTGATCTTTTTGAAACCAAACCTTATATAATGTTGATTTGAAAATGAGGCTCTTGATTATGGATTTTAGTACGAAAACAGATAACATGGTCATGACTTTCTACGTGCTACAATTTGCTATTATTCCGGTTAACATTTTTGAACAAACGCCTACATTATGCGCCCCATTTCAAGATCTCTTGTGTGTTTCTAAACTTTTGGAGTCATCATCTTGGGTTAGGGTTTTACAAAACAAATTCAAAATTTCCGCTTTCCATAAGCTACCCAGCTCCTGAATCATGTTGTCCCTTCAATCTAAACAAAAAAAAAATTTGACCCAAACTCGCTAGCTCCAATCGAATAAAATGGCTCAATTGATTCCATCGAATTTCAAATCAATCCCATTTTTTAGCACGAGATAAACACAATCATCTGCATGACAATTAATTTTTAAACGGATTGACCCCCGCGTGATTGCAGCTGCTGCTGCTGCTGCAGTTTTACAGCTCACAACAATCACGTTCCATAATTCATTTCCAGCAGCAATTGTGGTTAGCCGCAGAAACCAGTCCAGCTGTTGGAGCCGGCCTCCAACCGATCCTGTGGAAGGGGATTCGGCGTTAATTTAAAGCCACTGCAACCGAATGGAGCGCATAATCCAATTTGCATCCGGAACTAAAGTACATACGATTCAAATTTATTCCCATTGTAAACAATTAGAGCCGTTCCATTCAGTGGCAAAGTGGGCAAATTTATTCGTAGTCAACGATGTTTGACGATGGTGAAGGGAAATTTTATACAATTGAAAGGAAAACCCCTCAATGAAAACGTCAATTAGACAAAGCAACGTTCGTCTCTTCGTCAACTGAGGCAGCTTTTTAATTGATTCATCTGCAAACAAGCAATGCTAGAGTTCACCTGGATTGTAAGACCGGAACGGTGACCTGCTCTGTTTGTAATGCCAGCTATGTGGTTAGGTTTCGCTACCAACCCCCCTCCCCCGCGTTTATCGGTGGTAAAGTGAAAGAAAGGGGCTACGTTTTAATTAAACCCAACGTTGAAGGAAGTATTAACTGGTCGTTGTCGGATATAGCTAACGATGACGACGATTCTGAAAAAGGTCAACAGAAGCGAAAGGGGTGCTTCTGTGTCTTTGGCGATGGATGATTCACGAGAGCTTTAATTAAATCGGATGCGAACAAGGATGAACGAATAGCGTCGTGGAAATGTTTACAGCTGTTTTTTTGGTAGTGAAAAGTCTAGCCGGAAGGGAACAAGGACGATGCGAATCTTTCGGCAAGAGAAAGTTTTGTGATTAATTAATGAGAAAAGTTTGAACTGGTTTGGAGGAAAGTTTCTTGGAGCTTTTTTTTAAGGAAACTAATGACGAGGCAACGATGATGAATTAATTCGCAGGGTGCCCCAAGAAACTCACCCACTTGATAAAACGCTATCAAAATTTCACAGATTAAGAGTGGTTCGGATTTTTTCTTTCACAAAGAGCTCCATGCTTTACAAGACCCAATCCGCTTCTGTCACATCGGAGCCAAAAGCTGACATCGGAATTGGATCACGTACCCGAGGCAAGAAAAATCCAACAGCTACAAGCATCGTTGGTACAGAATTGTACTCAAATCTACAAAGCCGTAAGCCGTGTCATGATTTTTTCCGGACCATGCTTCCACAATGGATCACTTTTACAATTCCTGCCCTAGGCAAAACGAAACACCGAGCAGTCACACTCTGCTGCTGTTCAGCTCCGTTTATGGCGGAAAATGCAATATTCATATCGTTTAATATTTTATTTAAATCCCCAGATCAGCTTAACTTGCCCAACGTAACACTCCCACATCAGTTGAATGCTTTCGAGCTGAGTCGAGGCACTACTGCAGAAGAAAATGTCACAATAAAAATTGCATTTGCACGGTAAGGACAATACAGACGATGAAGCTCGATGGAAATGGTGCCATCCTTACATCTTCGGAGAAGCTGGGGGATTTGAAATCAAGAAGGATGGAACGACACGCGATAACGACTCATTTATCTATGAATGTTATTGGTAAATAAGATATTTAGATATCTTGCTGTCTGCGAGGCTTTGTCTTTTGCGCGGTTTACATAACTCATGTTTTGTGATGATATTAAAATCTTGTTGTCATTATTAAACATTATAAGGTAAATATGATAAGATTAATAATACATGGTAAGTAATACAAGGATAGATATTGTGCTAAGAGGTGTCATAAAACGTGTGTTCTTTAAAATGTGGATTACGATTTTAAATTAATCCAGTCAGTTTATCTGATTTGCTGACGGCGTGAACATGATTAGAAAAACGTTCCCAGGCGTTTGCTGGTCAGAACATCAAGGTGAAAAATAAAGCAGAGAAGATTAGATTAAAGGTGAATACGTCGCAGACTATGTTTCTGTTAACAGGAGAAGTGAAGCGTGACAAGCCGTACTGTGACAATCGGCGGAGATGAATGCGATAAAGTGAATGAATTTGTGTATCTCGGATCATTGATGACCTTGGATAATTGCAGTGGAGGAATTCGGAGACGCATTATTGTGCGAAGCCGTGCTTACAAAAGACTCCACAAGACCCCTAGATATAGTAAACTTCACTCCGGTATTATGTGTATCATATACAAAGCAAGCGTAAACACCGAAGTTGTTTTCAATCTTTCATACAACAGACCTGATTTCAGCGAGATATGTCTTGAATTTACATGAAATATCCCAGGAATTTATGCAAAATCTGTCATTCCTTTTATGTACATAAGATAACGCAATAATTGATTTGTTTATTTAAAACTGTGAAGACAATGATAATACCGATTGTTCTGTGGGCAAATTCACTCAACCTCCCAAGTAACATTTCCAAAACCATCCGGCTTTATTAAATTTTTGTCAATGCTTTATGAAAGCCATTAGAAATGAATTAGGTTTTATTATGGCACCAAGAGGTGCCAATACTTTCATATTTTAGTCAGGTTTAGGAAATTCAACACAGCTTACTAACAACGATTTTAAAACCTTGTTTTCTCAAATTCATTTTACTCCTATCAAAGGTTTTGTTCCGGCTTAATGAACTCGTAAAAGCTGTTTTAAAATGCCGTTTTTGGACTCATTCATATTATCTTATTATGGTCAGTTGAAAAGGCAATTTAAAACCGTTTTGCCTCCAGAAAATGTATCAAACGGCAAACAGGCTGTGAGGGTAGTCATGTGGTTTTTTTTTTCGCACTTTTGAAGTGACAAATCTCAGTTATTGTTGTCATTTCAAATTCAAATTCATTTTAAATTCATTTCACCATGTTTTCTGCGTCGCAGAAAGCATGCTGGTGAAATTTTGATGTTTTTTTAATGTTCCAGAAGCTGATATTTTAAACCCGAAGAATGCGATCTTGATAAGTTGATAAGCTGAGTTAAATGGTATATAACACTCGATCCTTTGAGTCTCGGATCAAAAGTCGATTTTCCAAGCGATTTGTATATCCTTGTTTTGTAAGAGGGGTAAAATAGATGAATGAAGATATTGGAATAAATCATTACAATCATTAAAATGATTGAACTTAAAATCGTCTGAATATTCTTAATTGAAATTTACATGAAAATTGTTGTCGCCACCTAAATAATAAAAACTGGACAGTTCTATACTTGATTTTCATGCGAACCTTAAATTTTTTGTATTAATACATTTTCTTAATACTTTGACTCAATTAATTTCTCCCATCATAAAAAAATTTGGTTTAAAAGGTATAATTATTCGAAAAATATATATTTTCTGAAATTTCCATTTTTGGACCTCCCTATTTCAAAATAAGGCTATCCTATCCTAATGACAAAATGAAAAGTTTCAATCATACATTTTTCACGAAGGAACAAACTTACCAAATATTGCGAAATTTTATGATTGGTATGGAATTGATGAGTTATCAAATGTTACGGATGTTCCGGAAATTCCCGAAGACCACTCAATGGTCACTCAGAGCCATACAATGTTCTCCACATCGCTTTACTTCTAACATTTTATGAACAAATGGTTTTGAAAAAAAAAAATCGTTCGTCATTAGGACGAGACTAATGAGTTTACCATTTTTTCGGATGTTCAGGATTTTCCAGGTGACCATAAAGTGGCCTTATCTCGGAAATGTGGCCTAATATGACAATTTAGATATCATATTTGAAATAAGCGGCCCAAAATTACTTATACACGGGGATAAAATCTATTTATAGACTTTTTTTCCGCCTTTAGTATGCAATGGAATCACTGTGCGCTGATGAGACCGGTAGTTCTGTGGGAAAAGTCACTAAACATTGCCAAAACAATACAGCTTTATAAGATTTTTGTTAAAGTGTTTTGAATGCCATTAGAAATCAATTTGGTTTTATTGTGATAAGGTCTGTATTCACATTAATCCGGACACCTTCAAATCATTGTAACTTTTGAAATAAGTCAAGTAGGAATGAAAAATTTCACTGTAGTATAGCTGAGAGTCTATGATGAAAAAGACTATGATTGATGTTTACGGCAAATCCTGACTTGTCAATACGGGACCTTGCAAAAACATTGGATTTGCCTAAATCCACTGTTCACCATGTGCTCAAATCATTTTCGGAACGTTTGGCGGTGGAGAGGAAACCGAGAAGTGACAAAAACATTGGACAGTGCCTGTCAAGGACCGAAAGGTGAAAAGGATATTAACGAAAAACCCAAATCTCTCCATTCGAACGGTGGCTCGTAAAATAGGGATGTCGCCTGGTTTTGTCCAAAAATCAAAACAACGTTTGGGACTTAAGTCGAATAAAGTAAAAACAGTTCCCAATCGCAACGACAAACAGAACTTGGCAGCAAAATCACGGGCTCGACGTTTGTACTGCGAATATTTGACGAAGTTTTCATGCGTTGTAATGGACAATGAAACTTGTGTCCTGGAGAATTTCAAGCAGCTTCCAGGGCTGGCTTTTTATTCTGCTATGGCCAGAAATGCTACAGCTGAGCATTTCAGAACGAAGAAGGCATCGAAATTTCCCAAAAAATACCTTGTGTGGCAAGCAATTTGCACGTGTGGCAAAAAGAGTAAATCTTTCGTCACTACAGGCACAATCAACAAGGAGATCTATCAGAAAGAGTGTCTGCAGAAGCGATTGCTACCCTTCATCAAAAGTCACAAAGAAAAACCTTTGTTCTGGCCCGATTTGGCATCAAGCCACTATGCTAAAACTGTGATGGAGTGGTACCAAGCAAATCAAGTGAACATTGTACCAAAAACCTCAAACCCGCCAAATTGTCCAGAGCTACGACCAATCGAGCGATATCTGAATTGGGCTCTGATGAAGCGGAAGCTTTCTGTAAAGAAGCAAGGAATCAAAGACATCAAACACTTTCAGCAAATTTGGACAAAGACGGCTTCTACGATTTCTGAAGAGTCTGTACAATCCCTAATGGACGGAGTTAAGCGCAAAGTTCGAAAATGTTATGCAAATACCGAATAACTATGTTTTGTCATCACGAATTGTTAAAACACATCCCATGAATCTGAAATAAACAACTACGACGGAAATATAATGGTAAATTTATGTTTTATTCATGTTTTGAGGTGTCCGAATTATTGCGGATACAGACCTTATTTACTGCTGAATGAATCAGAAGAGCCTAGAATCGAACAAAGCAGAACAAAAACCAACCAGCCATTTGGCCGTATACTGGTTTTCATGGCAGCCAATAGGTTTTATGAAGGTTTAAGTGGTCATAACATCTTTCTCTAGAACATTTTCAAAATCTTTATGGTCTTATCAAGGTTTTATTTACTTTGTTTTCACAACCGTCTAGAGAGTGAGCCATTTTGTTAAAACTTCGGCTTAAAAGAAGCATAGAGGAGATATTGGTAGACAAAGCAGATTTGAACGTAGTTTTATCAACAAAGCCGAGAGGAGTGCTATACAGCTGGAATAAAATTACAATTGTTACTTGGGCAGGAACCCGGATGCGTCGGAGCAAGTTGGCGATAGTCTTCCAACTGGTACTATTGAACGCGTTTATTAGATCAATGATGACCACTGAACAGTAGCGGAATCAGGCATATCGGTCTATACGCCAATGCATCACCTGGTGACTTCTCTTTATTTTGCAGTAATATGAGAGTGAGGCACATCCAGGTATCTGGAAAGACGCTCTCGTCCAGACATATCTGCATGAGGTGTCATGTAGTTCTCCTGCCCACGGTGCATCTTAGAAACGTTTAGCTCCACTTAATGGCTAAACGAACTACGGAAGGAGCGCCGAAAACTGTAAAACTGAATTTATACGGAACTAACGACTTTGAGCTAGCACTTATGTCGTCTCCCTGAGTACTGTTGGCTGACACTTACAGGAAATAGGCTGTCTCCGTCCCACTAAAATCCTGGCAGGCCTTCAGTACATTCCAATCTCCACCGAACGGCTGTGCCAGCCAGGCGGAAGTAGGCTCAGATTTCGATACCTTAATTGAGCTGATCTGGCTCTGAACATGGTTTGCCATGCAAGACTGTGGCCTCTCTGCTTGCATAAATAACCATGGGATCACTATAGCGACTACTTCACTTGGGTCTGGAAAGCGGCTGAAGGGGGACCCTACAGACCCTACAGACCCTACCCTACCCATAGCTCCTAATACACCTAAACAGCAGGAGGAGGCGAACCCTTTCACCAAAGGTGGCCTAACCAGATCCCTAGCAGGAAGGTGGGATACAGTGGCGCATCCGATACATACGGTAGCGTGACGGCATTGGAGGCAGGTGCCTCTGAGAAAAACGGAGAGGCCATGGATGGGACTGGAATCATCCGTGCTATTGAGAGGAAGCGAGACACGCTTCCCAAAGTAGTTGTGGTCTCTGAACAGCTGAATGCTATTATCGACTTCACGTCGACTCGTAGCTGCATCAGCAAGGACCTTAATCAAAGCTTATTGAAGCTTTGTAGCTCCGTTATGGCTGCATGTCGCAAGAGAGACCAACTGGAAGCCAAGCCTCTAGCCAACCAAAGTGCCTGAGAAATGGCCAGGCTTGGGGCAGCAGAAAAGGTCAGAGTGTTGTCTTCCAAGCACACGCAGATGGATGCGTCCGTCTCCATGTGAGGTCCAGCCTCACCTACCGTGGGGCAAGGACATCCAAGTAGGTGAGGCAGTTACTCGGAAAAGCGGCCCCGGTGCCTCTAGGAACGGAGTACCAAGAAAGGAACAAACGACCACCCTTCTGGGGTACGTAAAATGCCTGGACTAAGGAAAGAAAAAAGGAAAATAGACCCAAAAAGAGAAGGAGATCAAGAACCTAGCACAGAAGTGAAACCGCTGTGAGGCACTCATAGTCAAGACTGAAATGTCTACTCCGAGGTACTTAAAGCGATGAGTGGTGACGCTGATGTGTGGAGTATTCGCCGTACCCGCACTAGTGAGATGATCACGAAGCTTAGAAAAGATACTAAGCTGAAGGTCTCAGCTTACAAAAAATTGTCTGAAGAAGCCTAAGGAGCGGGAATGGAGGGGCGTTCTGTAATCAACCCAAGTGTTCATCTGCTCAATAAAGATATGTCCATTTAGAATCCGGAATAATAAAATCATCTGTATCTCGGTAACGGACTGACGTACAAATAAGTTTAATACATCAAAACAAATTTAATTCAGTGTACTTTAAGGAAAAAATATCAAAACAAAACATTTCTATTCGTTTATAATGGAAATTTGCATTTCCTTCTTTATTTCTCCGGACACCTCCGGAGTCAACTTCCTTGGCACATTTGTTCCACATTTTGGTCATCTGAGTCACGTTTCGAGCCGTTTTTCCACTTTTCTTAAGCTTCCGCTTCATTATTGCCAAAAATCTTTGGATGGGCTGGAACTGCGGGCAGTTGGGTGGATTTATGTTTTTATCGATGAGATCTACGTTATTATCGCGGTACCACTGGATCACTTCCCGGCTGTAGGGGGAACTCGCCAAATCTGGCCAAAACTTCACGGGACCTTTATGGACTTTAATGAA
The DNA here is from genome assembly GCA_024533555.2 of Aedes koreicus. Classification (NCBI taxonomy): domain Eukaryota; kingdom Metazoa; phylum Arthropoda; class Insecta; order Diptera; family Culicidae; genus Aedes; species Aedes koreicus. The sequence goes on along the minus strand of JAHHFK020005663.1, from coordinate 289,751 downwards.
AGGTAGTACGCGGTTTTTGAGGTTATACAACTTCGAGTCCATCGTCTTATTCGTCACGAACACTTTGGTCTTTGCTCGGCAGCTGCATATCCCTTGCCAACTCATCAGTTTTTTGGCAAATTTGTCCATAAAATCAAACTTAAACTTCGCAGGAACATCTCCTCGTGCCATCGCCATGTAGAATTGTTGCCCAGGAAGCAGTCCGAAATCCATTTTGACGTAGGTTTCATCGTCGATGAGCAGGCATCCTTGGTACTTCGTCAAAACCTGCTGGTACAATTTCCGAGCTCGAGTTTTGGTGACGAAACTTTGCTTCAACGTTCTGTTTGGTTGCTTGCTGGCTCAATAAGAACGATATCCTGCTCGCAAACGAATTTTTCGAACGGTACTGCAAGCATCAGCGTATTTTTGTGCGATTTCATTATCTGATAGGCCAGGGTTTGCTCTGACGGTTCTCAACACTTTCTGGTTCAGCTTGCGGTCATATGTTCCACTACTACGCTTACTTTGAGGCACTCGATCCACGCTCTTTCGCTCCCTGAAACGTTTGAGCACATCATACACGGTTGATTTGGCGATTTTCAACGTTTTTGCGATTTTTATTGCGGACCACGTTGGATTATCAATGTGGGTGTGCAGATTTTTTTCTCTCCTTTCGGCTTCCATCTGGAATAACTTTTGACTCACTGCACGAAACACCGTGAAATTTATATCACAGAAAGTGGGGCCTAGGTCAACAAACTGCTGTAAAATAATTCTTGCAGCGGTCACTTTCCGTGCCGCTGCAACACAATAAGTGATTTCGGATTCTAACTGGACAGAACTTTAAGTGCGTACCAGCCGCCAAAGGCATGCTTCAAGTGCCCATTAATTATTCCACGACCTATGAACCCTCCCCCACCCCGACCCAAAGCTTTGACCACGGACCACCCCCACAACCTTCACCCTCCATAGGCCGACCATACACTTGCATGAAAAAGGACACGAAAAGGACATACGAAACCGATTATCACGACCAGCATTAAACAGCACCAAGCAAGTTCTTCAGTTTTATATTATACAGGCAAGTTATACGGGAGCTATCCCCACCTCTTAGGAGGACCCCCTCAGGGTCTTACCAGAGACGAACCTGTGACAGGCTGAAAGTCTTCCTAATAAAGAATTCTTTACCTAACCTAATCATATTTCAGAGTAACGCTAGCATTAAAAAAAAGAGACAATTTTCCGATGGATACATAACTAACAAAACGATAAAAAAGACAAAACAAATTTTCATTGATTCCTGTATTAGTTCATGATTTTAATTCATGAAATGATGTCACTCCCTGTGGCCTAACGGCAGCTGGTCGGAACTTTGACCATAACCGTACATACGAAAAATGTTGGCACATTCTTCAACTCTCTGGTCCTCTTATTGAGCAGTTCCTTTTCGGTTTTCACCACGCAATTGTTCAAATAGATCCCCGCTTCAGGTTCACTCAAATTTTAAATTAGGCGTGACTACAGCACGTTTAGGGGGTTGGCGTTCTTGGAAACGACTGGGATCTTCAAACACTCCACCTCACATCGCGCAATGTGCCGAAGCCAGATTCAGCGAGAACACAATATCGTCCTTCGAGTGTTGTTTCTAAATGAAGGCCTTAACTTCCGTTGACCATAAGTCCCGAAGAAAATCAGAGTTTTAACATTCCCTTCTCACTGATTGTCAGCCAGTACCAAGAGGTCCTTCTTCGGAAACGTCGTGTGAAAGATGTAGTGCACGTCGCTGCTCATTTTCTTCCTGCGGGATGTGAAATAGCCGTGAAATAGCAGTCATTGCCGTCGAGCGTCAGGGACGTCTCGTGCGTCCGTGACCAGCACCAGTTCGAGCCTTGACGAGCACCTTCAGTTACTGCGTTTTGGTGGCCGTTTAATGCTTCCGACACGGCTGGCCTCGACTTCCACTTCCTCATAACGATGTCTATGTTGACCAAATACTTTTTGACCGTCTGGCCGGTCGCATCGACCGCTCTGCACAAAGTACGGAAGGGTTTCACCACCTTGCTTTCCGTCTTCCGCTTCGGCAGTTGATGCACCTTCCGATGACCCAAAACCGTCGGACGGCCGGGTTCTAGCTTGCGCTTGACGTTCTCACCTTCTTCCAGTAGCGCTAGGATCTTGTATATGGCCGCTCGACTGTATCCGGCTGACACAAAGTGCGGCACAATGAAGTACTTCTTGGCTCCGGGGTGGAGCCTGCGTTAATTATGAACCATCGAATGTAATTGCTTCACTGCCGTGACTGCCGTAAAAGAACTTGTTGTGGAACAGTATCGCCAACGATTTGCCCCGATAACACAACCCTGGTGCACTTCAACTACGAGCCTACATCGGCTGCTGATCATTTGATTGCAAAACAATTGATTGCCTGCGGCCCAGCAAACCATCAGACGGCAGGTCATCTATAGCGATAGGTTCAACAGAATTGGAGAGTGAACAGAAAGCGAAAGTGATCTGTAAACAATCACCCGAGTCTTTCGATATCTCCGGCAGGCAATGCGTTAGATGCGTGAGAGCTCTGATCGTCACCCGGGAGAACGCAAGAGAACGCGTCTACTTAAAACTGCAGTGGTGGATATGTCCGTGCGAGATAAGTGGAGTTTGATTAGGAGCGGTGTCCAATTCTAGGGAGTCGTGGTTCATTTTAAACTTCGGCGTTCGTGATCATTGGGCTTCTGATGGCCAGTTGCGTTCCGAGTAGTTAGTTGCTTCTAGATCGTCCAACTGAAACACAGGCGCACGTAGTGGTCCTCGTACGGCCAAGCATTATTATTTGTGTTTAATTTATAAGATAAAATTGGTTAGTTGTTAGCCAAAAATAAATGTAGTTTTAGTGAGTTTGTAAATACAGAGTTTTAATTTGTCCGCGAGTGTTTTTTTTTTTTTTCCCAAGAAGAATTAGTCCACGAATGCCAGTGGGGCTGGTAAAAGGAAGGTATTAGTCACTACCCAATCGCACCGGTCTAGTGTTGGGGAGCCATCCACAATATCGAAGGAGGTAATTGCCCGGCTCCACAACAGAACTGATAGAGCTGTCCATTTTTTTGTGCATTAACTGGTGGAATCACCACCAGGTGGCAGTATAATCACATGAAAAATCGGTGAACTTTGTCTCTTTTTCTTGATACAAGCGTTATATGAATAGTTAAATTTGAACTCGGTTTAGTTACCTGCATCATCTACCGTGTTGCTACACACTTCCTTAATACCATGTAAATTTCTGTCCCCTGAGACCGACACACAGGGTTGTCACATGCATATATTTATCTAGATTGACACAGATTTTTTTTTTAATTTTTTTTATACAGATATCTGTATGTAAAGATTACAAGTTTTTGAGATAAACCAAGATTTTTAAGATTTTTGGCAATTTTGGTCTACTCAGAAGCCTCAAATATAAAAAAAAAAGTGCATTTTAGGATCCAACTTTTTACCAATTCTACTTTCAGTGTATTATTTAAGGCCCATCAAGCAAAAAAAAATCGACACTGACACTACAGTGACAGATTACAGTCTGAAAGCCAGTTTGTGTGTGTAACCCCAAATGATTTCCCAAAGATTCTATATGAAAAGTTCTCAGACATGCCCTGAGATATTTCTTCTGGCGTTTCTACAGGTATTCTTCAGGAGTTTGTAGGCATTCCTCCGGAAATTCTCTCAGGAGTTTCTTCTGGCATTTCATCGGCAGTTTCGGCAAAACATTCTTGTAATGACATTTTTGGAGGAATCCCTGAACTTGTGAAGTTCTGTGTTTCTTAAAGAATCCCTGGAGGACATCTGAAAGAACTACACAAAACAATAAGGTAATTCCTGAAGTAATTCTTGGAAAAAATCCCGATTTTTTGGAGAAATTTAAGAAAAAATTTGTGAACGAATTCCATAATCTAATATGTTTAGTTCTTAACTTTTAAAGTTCTTCAAGGGGTTTTTGTAATATTATTTTTTAAATTTTGTCTAGGATATTTTTAGGGATTCATAAATATAGTTCTCCAGAAGATACTTCAATCATTTCTTCAAGTATTCCGCTTGAGAAGTGTTTGTTTCAAAGTTTCTCAAGAGATAGCTCCCCAAATTTCGGTAGAAAATTCTGCAGGGGTTTCTATAAAACCACTGTTCTTCCAATTTAGAAGTATTTTTATGCATGCAAGCAGAGGAATTCTGGGAACTTAGAACATCTGTTCTCTATAGTTATTTTTGTTATTCGAAGCATAGTTTTTTCGAACGTGAATTTTTTTATCTGTTGAAAAAAAATAATTTATGAACTACTAATTTACGTTCTACTAATTTCTGTATTATTCATTTCCTGTAGAAAGAAGATCCGTTTCGCTGTTGTGTGATTTGAGAAAACCGGTAATTGTACTTAAGCCCTATTGAAAAGACCGTTTTGCATCGACTAATAAAAATAAATATGTTTTGAGTAGTACATATCTGTTTAATTTTTCATTGAATTTAATAGCAATTATAAAAAAGAAAAGCATTAGCATTCATGCACCTGAAAAAAGTTTAAATTTATACAAGTTTCTATTTATACAACACAAAAATTGAAGCAAAGATTTTTGCCAAGATTTTCTGCAGTTAAACACAGATAAAAAAGATTTTTCTGGCAAAAATTAAAGATGAGAACGGAAAATAATGTGGCAACCCTGTCGACACATGCAAGCGAACTATAGCACATAAGAATGAGTTGAAAGAGATGAGAAAATAAATTCAATCAAATACATTTTTTGTCGAATTGCGTATTTGTCAGTTTCAGGAGACACAATTTTACACGAAATCTTTCTTTACGTTGCCCGACTTTTTACAAATGTGAATTACGTCTCGTATAAAATTCATAATTTCCAAGTGTGTACATAATTCAAAGGCATTACCAAGACTTTTGAACAGCAACGTCCTTCTCCCTCTTCAAAGGATTAAACGAAGTGCCATTCCCCAAAACTGTTACAGCCAGCAATTACAACCCCTGTGAAAGGTTATTTCGTTCTTCATCACCCTGCCATCCACGCCACCCTGGGTCATTTGTCACAATGTCACACGCGTTTCAACTTACTGTCCTTCAGCTGAGATGTTAGATCCTCTCCGTCAACTCAAGCCATTTCGGTTTTTTAGTTTTTTATTCGCTGCTCACTCGGCTCTGAAGTAGGTACCTCCTCGCGTACTTTGCTGGGTTTTTTTCCCCTCCGGCAGCAAGGACATCCCAGAGTAACAACGAGACGTTGATGGTGGTGTGATTACGATGATGTATGCACACGTTGCACATTTCTATGCTCCATCGCATTTCCCGGAGGCGAGCTGTCCCTTCAACCTCCCGCCCCGCCACCACCGACAGGGCAGATGCAAATTTGTTAAAACGAGAAGTAAAGTGACTTTGCACTCCATGCACTGCTGCTGGGATGGAGTGCAGCCTCTGTGTCTTCATCCTAGGATCGCTTACCTCAGGGAAAAAAAAACCCGGTGAAGAGCGAAGAAAACAGCAGCGAAGCATCCTTAACGGTGTTCACGTGGAAATCAACGGAACGTGAAAATCTTTTTCTCGGTTTGACGGAGGGATAAAATCGCGAAAGAAGCTTGCTTGCTCGGTGCAGTTTTTGTTTGGCGATGCAGAACGAAAGAAAAATTGAATAAGAGCTACGCTTCGCATGCATATTGCACTTGTGGAAGGAAAAGAAGGAAAAGAAGGTGTTGGTCTTTGTCCTCCCTGTAGACGTGGCAAAGAAATGGCTGTAGACTGACAGCTGGATTTGGATGGCAAATAATCAGTTTTAACGATTTTGTAGCCGTTTTACGTGACGTCTCGTCGATCATTTGAAAGAATACCCGAGTTTGCGGTTGACGTCGGACAAACAATCTAACCTTCATAACGAATTAATTCTGTGGCAATAGCTAATGTGTCCCGCGGGATTCGAATCGAGGAATTGTCCAACCGTATGACATCGAGGTCGTGTTCTGCCGGGTATGCACTGGTAATTTATAATTACAATCCAATGTCAAACGACGAGTTGCAACTGTGCTATGTTGTTATTTAAGCAGGAGAGAGAGAGAAGGAGAGCGAATATGTAAACACGTTCGTCCAACAGGTTCAACATGCAGCGTAATTTTGGCTTCCGTGTTGAATGCGACCATGTTACATCGAGCTGGATGTCCCGAAAGCAGCCACCCATCCGCCTCTATCACCAGTATGTCACTGGAATTGCCTGTCGTAGATTCGATAAAATAATTTGAAATTAATTTAAATGATGTTATTCGAAAGCTACGGGAGCAATCTTCGCTAGCTGCCGGGTAGCAGCTGCTGTGGGTTTTTGCTGTTTAAATATGCACGAGTTCACTGCGCATTTGCCAAATAGAGTTTCAATTTTCAACCACACACATAACTACCGGAAAAACAGAACTGCGGAGCGTGGTGAGAGCAATTGGAATGGAAAATGCTATTAGGGTTCGGAGAAAATATGAAACTCATATCGATATTTCACAGCAGTGACCTCGTTTTCATCTCGAAAATGCCTTTGTTTTCCTAACGGGGAGCTTTTCAGCGATCGAAACGTTTCGCGAGCTTCCAAACTAAAATAAAAAAGAAACTGATAACTTTCAACAGTATAGCTTTTGTTTTAAAATAACGATGCTTCCACGGGAAAACAGTTATCTTATTAGAGGGGTTCATTTCAGTAAATTAATTGTTCGGGAATATATTAACCATGGACCCAAGTAAAACAACGTTGCATTGGTGATTTAATTTTGTCTCACATAGGTGATTTTTGACTGTTCTCGGTGCACCTCACACGGTGGATTACACGCTTTATTAAATTAACCAAAATTGAGTACGATTGACCCCAAGTAACAAATTCAATTTAAAGGTACACTTGAAGAAGTTCTCAAGACTCATTTGATAAAACCACGCATAAAACTAGATATTCTACATAAAATCGATAAGCCATAAAACCCTCAAAAGTTCAAAAAGACCCATACTACAGGAGGTTCTCAAGACTATTTCCCAAGATTCGCTTAAAACTTGATAGTTTTATAGGAACATAATTGTAATTAAAGGGTGATACGGTCAAAATTTGGTCAAGGGAAAACGCGTGTAAATCGGTGAAATCGTTTATTTAAAAAATCAAATTAAATTTCTTTTTCAAGTTCAATTAGTATAAAATTCAGGAAAAATATTCAGTTAGGCTTCCGCTTTTCCAAATCCGAATTGCCGGGCCTTACGCTTGACCCCTGCCATCAGATTTTGTACAGCCACCTTGTCCACCTTCTTCGCCGCAGAAAGCCAGTTTGCCTTGAACTGCTGCTCGTCCTTAGCAGTTTTTTGGTCTTCTTTAGGTTCCGCTTGACAATAGCCCAGTATTTCTCAATTGGGCGGAGCTCTGGCGTGTTGGGAGGGTTCTTGTCCTTGGGAACCACCCGCACGTTGTTGGCGGCGTACCACTCCATGGCCTTTTTACCGTAATGGCAAGATGCCAAATCCGGCCAAAACAGTACGGAACAACCGTGTTTCTTCAGGAAAGGCAGCAGACGTTTATTCAAACACTCTTTCACGTAAATTTCTTGGTTGACAGTCCCGGAAGCTATGAAAATGCTGCTTTTCAAGCCACAGGTACAGATGGCTTGCCAAACCAGATATTTCTTTGCGAACTTTGACAGTTTCGTGTGCTTGAAAATATCTGCTACCTTTCCCCTTCCTTTTGCCGTATAAAACTCCTGTCCCGGAAGCTGCTTGTAGTCGGCTTTGACGTAGGTTTCGTCGTCCATTACCACGCAGTCAAACTTCGTCAGCATCGTCGTGTACAGCCTCCGGGATCGCGCTTTGGCCGTCGTATTTTGTTTATCATCGCGATTTGGAGTCACTACCTTCTTGTAAGTCGATAGTCCGGCTCGTTTTTTGGCTCGATGCACGGTTGTAGACGATACACCCAGCTTATTTGCGGCATCTCGGAGAGATAGGTTAGGGTTTCGCTTGAAACTACCGGCAACTCTCTTTGTCGTCTCAGCGGCTTCCGGTTTTCGATTTCCCCCCGATCCAGACTTCCTGGCTGTCGACAAACGTTCCCCAAACACTTTAATTACATTTGTAACGGTTGATTTGGCAACTTTTAGCGATTTTGCCAACTTTGCGTGCGAGTAGCTCGGATTTTCGCGATGCGCGAGCAAAATTTTGATACGCTGCTCTTCTTGCTTGGACGGCATTTTGACAACTGAAGAGTGAATTCCAAAATCAAAATAGGAGCAACATTCTACACACACACACACCTTCAAAATGAGGGGTGTTCAGGTTTTTAAATGCAAAATTGAAAGAAATACGTCAAGTTGATATTGACCAAATTTTGACCGTATCGCCCTTTACATTCAGAACATGCTTAAAACTATGATAAAACTACCACAAGTTTTGGTAGTTTTATGATTTTCCTCTTTAAGAACACTTCAGTCCGTCACAAATATGTTTCAAAGATTCCATTTTTGGATTCGTTCTGCTGAATGGGGACTTTTTTAAGAGAAAAAAAAAAACATCGATATACATATGATGTTTCTTTTCCAATGTGGAAACGTATGTAAATTAATTGTAAAATTGACCATAAATGCAATTGATAAATTTTTCATACGACGTTCAGTTTATTGGTGTTTTATAACATAAAAGTTCGAAAATTTTATCGGCCACGAAATCATTGCTAAAACATTGATTTATTTTATAAATAAATAATACTTGAAAATGCAACAATTAGGTGACAAGGCTGATCAATTGTTAGATCTTGAATAAATTGTGTCTACAATCAATTTTTAGTTTCAATATGTATTTTGAACTGCAGAAATTGTTCGTAGCATTGGAAAAACGAGAGTTTTTTTTTGCATACATATGTAAAGGGCGAACACGAAATTATTGCAACACCGAAAATGTCATGCCAATTTTCCTATAATGTTTAGAATCAAACCAAAATTTTAGGGTAGTTTTATCCATATATTTACTTCAAAAATCAAAAGAAAAGTTAATCGATGGAGCCTTGAGTGTAACATTGAACGCATTTTCGCTTGATGCCCTCCATCAAAGTCTTTACAGTGTCATCCGGTACCAGTTTCTCAGTTTTTTTTTTCCATTTTCTTAACATGTCCTTCTCGTCTTTGACTGTCTTCTTGCTCTTCCGAAGTTCCCGCTTCATCATTGCCCAGTACTGCTCCACCGGGCGCAGCTCCAGACAGTTTGGCGGATTCATGTCCTTTGGAACAAAATGGACAGAATTGGCCTCATACCACTCCAGGACACTTTTAGAATAGTGGCATGATGCCAAATCTGGCCAAAATAGCGGAGCTTCGTCGTGCTGCTGCAAGAACTCGAGGCACTCAGATTTGTAGATCTCGCCATTTACTGTGCCCTTTGTCACGAAAGGCTCACTCCTCAGTCCGCAAGAGCAGATGAGAATGAGATATTTGGAGGCGAACTTCGACATTTTCTTCTTCTTAAATTTGTCGCCCACGTAGAACTTGCTCTTGCCGGTGAAAAACTCCAACCCCGGAATTTGCTTAAAATCGGCTTTTATATACGTTTCGCCGTCCATCACACAGCAGCCATATTTTGTCAGCATCTTCTCGTAGAGCTTCCGTGCCCGAGTTTTAGCCGTCGATTGTTGCCGCTCATCGCGGTTTGGGAAGTTCTGTACCTTGTATGTATGTAGTCCAGCTCTCTTCTTTGCATTCTGGACGTAGCTCTGCGACATGCCGATCTTTTTAGCCAAATCACGGCTTGAGACGTTGGGATTTGCTTTAATCATCCGCTTCACCTTTCCCTCCGTCTTTTTGTTCTCCGGTCCCGGTTTTCTTCCAGCTCCTTTGCCGTGGTCCAACGTCAACCGCTCCTGGAACCGCTTCAACACTCTGGAGACGGTTGAATGGTGAATGTTCAACATTTTTCCCAACTGCCGGTGCGACAGGTCAGGAAATTCCAGGTGTTTGGAAAGAATTTGTTCTCTCGACTCGCGTTGGTTCACTCCATTTTCGTTGAATCGAAAAACACGACTTCGAGTTTAACAGCATGTAAACAATACACATCAATGAGAAAGTGTGCAAAATTTGGTTGATTTTTACCCAATGGTAATAAAGTTATGCCGTGTTGAATGTGTCGCAATAATTTCGTGTTCGCCCTTTATATGGCTACCATTCCGAGGGAATCCAGAATAGCCACGCTCCCCATTTTTTCAATGGTTTTATCTAAAACTACCATAAAACGCATATAAAACTAATATTTCTTGCACAAGACTAACAAGATTTTTTTAGGAGCGCGATAAGTTCATCTTTACTTGTTCTATTCTTGAAAAAGAGGAGTAACGCTTGAATAAAACTTGTTTGAATAGCTCAAGGTAAACAAGTCTTTCGTAAGATAGCCATAAAATCAGTGTGGAGAAGGCACATCATAAACAAAGAAAATGTGAACATTCAAATCAAAAGTACGTATGCATAATTGTTGTTCATAATTACAGCTTATAATTTATTGTTTTAAATCACCAGCGTAAGTCGATTAAAACATAAAAACAAACTCTAACTTGAATATGCTAACAATGGATTTGGGAAGAAGAACAGAAAATAATATTGCGTCGATGGCTAAAACATCAGTTGAGCGAAACATGATTTTTCTCTTGATCTGTACGCTGAACCTAGCGTTGGAAGAAGTGCACTGTGTCACTGAGCGATTCCAGCGCACTACTTCCGACTTTGGATTAAACGTGCGGATCATGAGAAAAATCGATTTTCGTTCAGATGATATACCAATTTTTACTTGCAACGAGTATAAATATTGTGTAGCCTATTGGGAACTGACTTATGGGTAACGGGTATTCTGTTAAAAAAAAAATCGAAAAAAAAAACGAGCACTGAATTCAGTCGGAAGTAAACAACTTTTTCTTTCATATTCTTGCTCGTTAATTTTACTCACTTACCGGCACTTTAGCGGACACGGGATGGCGACGGAACGCACGAACTTCTAAATAAAACAACCTAAAATCAACTCTTTGAAACCGTTCAAAATTGCACCTCCGAACGCGAACGACGCTGAAACATGTTTGAGCAAGTTTTGACAGACACACGTAACGCTGGCAGTGGTCATGATTTCTAGATCATGAAAATGGTTGCGCTGAATCATGATATTGGTCATTTCGGTCATGATTCATGATGTGTATTCATGATTTCATGAAGGAAAACAGTTTATGGTTTCATGATACGCAAATCGTGAAAACTGGATCAGATTTGTTTCCGTGCATGATATCAACGCTGAGTCAACCAGTTCGCCGTAAAGAACGATTTCAATCCAAACATACTTCAATCGAGCAATTATCAAAGTTACCCAATCAAACTCAACGTAATGCTACCCAACTAGCAGAGAAAAGTTGGAACCATTTGGGAACTGATCCCAAATATATACTATTGATGAACGTTTTCTTTGGTCATTTTTTATCCTTCGAAACCGATACTCTACGATATGTTGAAAACTTTTCCATTGCCCCATTTTTTTTTCTTAATTTCATTGAAAATCGTCGATGGATGTGGGATTGGTAACGAGGGTCGATCAAATTCAATTTAAAGTTTGTTCTTCATCGAAACCAGGTGGAAAACGTGGTGAATGGTTTAACTTTCTTCAGGTGGAAGGATGATTGATGCTTTGTTAGGACGAGGTGCGGGAATTCATAGTTTGAGTGAGCGCATTTCGTGAGAAGAATGGACTTTGCAGTAGCTCCGAAAGCAATTTAGCGATTCCATTCGGACTTTTTTATTTTCGCTGACTTATTAAATTCCAACACGATAACCTCATTATCACCTTGCGGCTGAAACGTGCCTCTGGAGAAATATGGTCTTCTTTGTGGTGAGACCTAATTAAGACAATTTCAGTTAATAAACTCATCCTTCCGCTGAAGATGCTGCTGATAGAGTGACTTGAAAGGCTGTCAGTATAACTTTATCGTTCAGTTCTATGACGCTGCCGAGTAGGGTGAAAAGTTGATTGCGTTGAACGTGCTTGCGATAACACTGACTGATATCAAACTTTGTTATATTGATTAGAATTTTGCAGCACGTATCAATAGTTTCGCCGAAATGTTGTCCTTTGAAGACTCAACAATTCCATGTTTACTAATCACTCTTGGAAGATGAGATTAATCAGGAATTTTTTTTCAAATTGGATCATTCTAGTTATTTTATCCATGTACTAATCTTCGCGGCTGTTGAAGTGAAAAAATTGAAGCATAATGTCAATTTCCCTTAAAGCAAAGCACTTGGAGATCACTATCGGAAGCCCCACGACAACGGATCTCCCTGATAATAATAATTAAACATGAACATTTGACACTGATGGCTTAATTTGCTTGCTGTGAACTCTCTTCCCAGGAAAATCGTTTAGAGCGGGTGGCTTCCTTCCCGCCTACGAAGGCTCTCACTATAGCGTTATCACTGTGAATTTCCCAAAGGTTGGATGGTGACTGCTATTCGGCTAGCAGCTAGTTCGTGTTCACCCTGGCTTGGGAGGGGAACTAACCGCGTGATGGAAGCCGGAAATGTGGTGGTTTCCCACCGTGCGGTTGAATTTTGCCTTCAGCAGTGGCAGTAACGGTTAATTGGTTTCGTATTGCTGACATCGCTAGTGCGATTCAAGAGGTGAATCGTGAGTGAACAGGCCTGCATTTTACAACAACAACAAAATGTTTATGAATTGCTGTTGGAAAAAAAAAACAAACTAAGTCTGTGATTGCATTAAAAAAATGCATGTTTATTATATTGTGACTAACAAAGGAAACCAGCTCATATGCGAACCAATCTACGACTGAAAGCCACCTGAATAATGAAAAAGAAAAGAAGGATTCAATATCTTACTACAGTAAAAAGAATAAAGAATACCAATAAAACCCTAGCAACACACATTACTGTACAAAAAGATTTCCATACTTTTCTGAAACATATTTCTATAACAGATTTTAGTAAACACAAAGCGCATCAAATGTTGTTTTATAATAGACGATGTTTTGCCGAACATCATTGAAAAATAATAGTAACCTAGAAAAATATTTCAAGATATATTCATTTAAGGTAGAAGCGCCAGTTTTGACCATTCTTGTGGGCAATTGTCAGTTATTTGGTCGATTAGACTATTGTTTTCTTAGTTTTATACTAAATTTCAGATATTATCGTTGGGATGCCATAATGTTTACCAGCAGCACTTGTGGTTACCCTTGCCACGCCTCGCTGATTGATCCTACCTTACATAGATATCTCGGTTATGGCATTTAACAGGAAGCACTCCACCCAAAAAAAATTCACATAATCAGTGGAAAATATCCACCAGAAATTCACTTAACTTTCAAATGATTCAGGAAGTGGAGAATGCTTTGCAATATCAATCTTATGTGCCAAGTGAAATGTAAATGATTAGTCAAGTAGAATTTCTTTTTCTATGTGATATTCATGTAAAAGTAACTTATTTCAGCATTGGAAAATATCTATTTGTGTTTCCAGTAGTAGCTAAGTAAAATATTTTTTCAGTGTACAACTCTCGACTCTCCCCCGACCAGGGATGCCGGATACTTTTTCAAAAGTATGTATCAATCTCATTGAAATGTCTGTATTTGTCTGTATAAGGGTTTTAAATTTGGTTTTAAGGTATTTCAATGAAAAAAATATGAAAATCAATACACAGAAAAAAATTATTAATTTTTAAAGGCGCGTAAAATTTCCCCTCGTTTAGTTCCAAGCAAAAGGAAGCGTAAACCGCGAAATTATTTGCAATCTTTCATGCGCCATACAAGAATTTTCGCAACCTCCATAGAACAGGCTAGATTAGGGCGTTATCTGGCTTAAATTTACATGAAATTTTTTTTAACTCTTTATTTGTTCCAAATTTATTCATATTTACATTTCATGTTAATCTAGGTGCTCCAGCTACTACCGTAACGTATCAACCTTAATTGTTAAAATATGTACCTAATTTTGTTTACATTGTTCATGCCTTAGCAGTTCAGTATTTTAAACAGGTTTTTATTCCTGCGTGTCAGTATAACAATAATAATCTTAAAACTAAAAACAAACTAAAATTAATCTTAACTAAGCATAAAGGGAATTAATCATTGCAATAGAAGATTGCAACGATTTTTGTCTGAAATTATTAATTATTTTGTTGGACATTTGTTCTAAAGTCTCAACATTCGAAATTCTATGTACTTCGTTAGTACTGTACCAAGAAGGCAGCTTCAAAATCATCTTCAGAACTTTGTTCTGAATCCTTTGAAGTATTTTTTTCCTGGTAGCACAACAACTAGACCATATTGGAACAGCATAAAGCATGGCCGGTCTAAAAATTTGTTTAAATATTAGTAGTTTGTTCTTCAGACAAAGTTTGGATTTTCTGTTTATAAGAGGATATAAACATTTTATATATTTATTACATTTGGCTTGAATGCCTTCAATGTGATTTTTAAAATTTAATTTTTGATCAAGTAATAGACCAAGGTATTTCACTTCGCTTGACCAGGAAATTGGAACACCGCTCATAGTAACGATGTGACTACTACTAGGTTTCAAAAAAGAAGCTCTAGGTTTATGTGGGAATATTATTAGTTGAGTTTTGGAAGCGTTGGGAGAAATCTTCCATTTCTGTAAATAAGAAGAGAAAATGTCCAAACTTTTCTGCAGTCTCCTGCAAATGACACGAAGACTTCTTCCTTTAGCGGAGATGCCTGTGTCATCAGCAAACAAGGATTTCTGACAACCCTGAGGCAAATCAGGGAGGTCGGAAGTAAAAATGTTATATAGTATCGGCCCAAGAATGCTACCCTGAGGAACTCCAGCTCTAACAGGTAGTTGATCAGATTTGGAATTCTGATAATTTACCTGCAGAGTTCTGTCAGTTAAATAATTTTGAATTAATTTTATAATATAGAGCGGAAAATTAAAGTTTTTCAATTTAGCAATCAAACCTTCATGCCAAACACTGTCGAATGCTTTTTCTATGTCTAGAAGAGCAACTCCAGTTGAGCAGCCTTCAGATTTGTTTGAACGAATTAAATTAGTAACTCTCAAAAGTTGATGAGTAGTTGAATGGCCATGGCGAAATCCAAATTGCTCATCTGCAAAAATTGAGTTTGTATTGATGTGAAGCATCATTCTATTCAAAATTAGCTTTTCAAAAAGTTTACTGATTGAAGGAAGTAAACTTATTGGTCTGTAGCTAGAAGCTTCAGCTGGATCTTTCTCGGGCTTCAAAATTGGAACAACTTTGGCATTTTTCCATTTGCCAGGAAAGTATGACAAATGAAAACATTTATTAAATAATTTTACCATGAAAGACAAGGTACTCACTGGGAGTTTTTTGATGAGTATATAGAAAATTCCATCATCACCTGGAGCCTTCATATTTTTTAACTTTTTAGTTATAGTTTTTACTTCATCCAAATCAGTACCCCAGGATTCATCAAAAATATTTTCCCATGAGGAAATATTCAGATAATCAAGAGCAACCTGATTCTCAATAGGACTAGTAAGACCCAAACTGAAATTATGGGAACTCTCAAACTGCTCAGCAAGTTTTTGAGCTTTTTCCACATTTGTTAGCAATATTTTATCACCTTCTTTGAGCGCTGGAATAGGCTTTTGAGGTTTCTTCAAAATTTTGGAGAGTTTCCAAAAAGGTTTGGAACTCGGCTCTAATTTTGACACATTATTTTCAAATTGTTTGTTCCTCAGGGCAGAGAAGCGTTTTTTAATTTGTTTTTGCAAATCTCGCCAGATAACTTTCATGGCGGGATCGCGTGTTCTTTGATATTGTCTTCTACGGATATTTTTCAGACGGATCAAAAGCTGAAGATCGTCGTCTATTATAATTGTATTGAACTTTACCTCGCATTTTGGAACTGAGACAGCTCTTGCTTCAACTATGGAAGTAGTCAGAGATTCAAGAGCATTATCGATATCATTTTTAGTTTCCAAAGGAATATTAGGATCAAAGTTATATTCCATGAATGTTTGATATTGGTTCCAATCAGCTCTATGATAATTGAAAGTAGAACTGTTGGGATTAGAAATTATTTCTTGAGATATTTCAAAAGTTACTGGAAGGTGATCCGAACCGAAGTCAGCATGGGTAACCAATTGGCTACAAAGTTGACATGAATCAGTTAAGACCAAATCAATAGTTGAGGGATTTCTGGCAGAAGAAAAGCAAGTTGGGCTGTTTGGGTATTGGATAGTGTAATAACCCGCAGAACAATTATCAAATAGTATATTACCATTGGAATTACTTTGAGCATTATTCCACGATCGGTGTTTTGCATTAAAATCACCAATAATGAAGAATTTTGACCTATTACGGGTAAGCTTCTGTAGGTCACCCTTGAGAAGATTCTTTTGCTGACCTACGCATTGGAATGGTAAATAGGCAGCTAATAGTGTAAGTTGACCAAATTTTGTTTCAACAGAAACCCCCAAAGTTTCAAAAACTTTGGTATCAAATGAAGAAAGAATTTGATGTTTGATACGCCTATGAACAATTATGGCAACGCCACCACCTGGACTTTCAAGACGATCATTGCGGTGTACGAAATAATTAGGATCCCTTTTTATTTTATCACCTGGTTTAAGAAAAGTTTCAGTTACAACGGCAATATGCACGTTATGAACTCGTAAAAAGTTAAACAGCTCGTCTTCATTATTTTTAAGAGATCGAGCATTCCAATTTAAAATATTCAGTGTCTTAATACCCATTGCTGAATTTCAGGGTCATGACAATATTGTTTGCAAATTTTATACCAGTTTGAATTGCATCAAACATGGAGTTTGTATTTAACATTCCATTAATCATATCGATTAATGATTTCTGTAAAAAATCCATTTTTGGAGCGGTTATGCTACCTAAGTCAAAATCTTCAACATTTCTGGTAGAATTTTGGTTTCTACCGGCTGTAACGGCAGCGTAGGAAGCTCCATTACCTAGCTGTACATTGCTACCAGCAGGTAAGAATTGAGCATTGAAAACTTGTGCTCTGTTTGTACTTACGGGTACATTTGTACTTCGCTGACCATTGTTAACAGCAGATAGCAGTGGAAAATTTGACGGTTGGGCATTGATCGTACCTTCCGGTACGAATGTTGGATTTCCTCCTCGATGACCGTTGTTAACAGCCGAGGAATAATTACCTGGTCGGGAACGTGAAGCGGTCCCTACCTGATGCTTAGCACGAGAATTCAAGATCGCTTTGCGAGTCTTGCATTCCCAAAAATTGGATTTGTGGTTTCCACCACAATTCGCACATTTAAAATTTTTGGGATCCTTCACAGGACAGTTGTCCTTGGCGTGAGAGGAATCGCCACAATGCATGCATTTGGCATCCATGTGACAATTTTTTGTCCCGTGACCCCATCCCTGGCATTTACGGCACTGGGTGAGGTGTTGAGAATTTCCTCCAGTCTTCCTAAAGTGTTCCCACTTCACTCTGACATGGAGCATAAGGCTGGCTTTTTCCAATGCCTTAAGGTTATTCAGTTCATTTGATTTAAAATGAACTAAATAAAAATCGTTAGAAATCCCATTGCGAGAATCGCCAGGTTGGGATTTCTTTTTCATTTTATCACTTGAACTGGTGTAACTCCAAGCAATTTAATAATTTCTTGTTTGATCTCATCCAGGGATTCACCACTGGCTAGACCTTTTAAGACCACCTTGAACAGACGTTCAGTTTTGGTGTCATGTGTAAAGAATTTGATGCCTCTTTGAGCAAGATACTCCACGAGAAGTTTAAATCCGATCAAGGTTTCAGCCAATACACGGCATTCACCCCGACGACCAATTTGAAAGGAAAATTTAGAATCTTTAATGAAATTCGTGAGTTCCTTACGGAGCCCATGAAAATCAGATGTTGTTACCACAATAGGTGGAACCTTTTCTTTCCCTGCATTAATTCGGGAATGCTTCGAAGATTTTTGCCTGACTGATGGATCATTCTCATCATCAGTAAGAATATCGAATTGATTGCTCAAATCAATATTGTTAGAAGGGGAATCCAGAGATTGTCCCTTTCTTTTGCGTTTAGGCGCCATTTTCTCCAAAATGATTAGAATTTATACGTTTTCTCCTAATCAACTTCCAAGCAGATTCTACAAGAATCCGAAGGGTCAAAGAGGAATTTTCCAAATCGATATCCAAGTCGGATTACCTCGCGTAGGGTCCAGACAAGGATCGAAAAGGAATAAGGGTAAAAAATAAAAAATGTGCAGGTAATGTTAAGCACTGAAAAGTGCTGTTTGATTTTGTTATAGCTTTAGGTAGCAAAAATACTTCCTTCAGCAAAAGAAAATAGAACCGCACGGCATGAGAGCTCGATGCGGACTGATTTTTAAAAATCCCAAAAACACTCAACAACTTTTCTATAACCTGATTAATTTCCCTTTATCTCATTTAACTTTCTTTCTTAAAGAACTATTCCGAAACTATTATTTCTCACACATTCATTTTACACCAGATGGAATTTCTTACATGAATATGATGCAGACAATGCAAATGACTGGCAAATATATTTCAGTACGAATAAATTCTAAATAAAATCGCTTCCCGGCTTCCGCTGCTTAGGACCATCTTGCAGGGACTTTTCTCTGCGGTAAACTGTTGCCAAATGGCACCCCACCACCTAGGCAATCTCTTTCGGCTTCTTCTGGGCGAGCAACAAACTGGTGATCACTTCTTTCGCGAACATTTTGACGAATTTGCAATAACACAAATAGAATGTTTGGATGCAGCACTTGAAAATAAACATAAAGTTTGAACATTTTCGCATTATTTTCTGCCGCACCCTGTAGCATCCACTTTAGCAAGCTCGAGTACGTGATAAAAAGAATCTCGAATTGACAGTTCATTACCATTCCAATAGAAAGTCCTAAATACTAAGACCAATATTTTCTTGGCAGTGGTATCAGTTGACTCGTCGATTAAAAGACTAAATGGTTTGGACCGCATCGTTATGATGACCGTATTTTTAGTTTTTTTCAGTGCTACGTCTTTGACAAGGGTCGAATCATTGAAAACAGCCTTAGCTAACGCAACGTAGTCTTCGACTTCCTGTAGAGACTTGTTATGTTCAGCAGCCCAGGCACATACTTGAACTCCCACATCCCTCACTGGTTTTACCTTTCGCCAACAAACTTCAGACTGTCATTCATTTGCTTACTGTGACGTATGTGACTTTCCCTGTCCCTTTCTTTAAAATCTGGAAGTTCGCCAAAATTAATGTCTGTATATGTCTGTAACATTTTCCAAATGTCTGTATAATGTCTGTAATCTGTATGATGTCTGTATGCATGATCAAATGTCTGTATAAATACAGACATGTCTGTATATCTGGCATCCCTGCCCCCCCCCCCGACCCAGGTTCCCCACCCCCACTTTATTTAAATTGACCACAAATTTTTTTCTTTTTTTTCGTACAGATATCTGTATGTAAAGATTGTAGATTTTTGAGAAAAAACCAAGATTTTTAAGATTTTTGAGAATTGC
Organism: Aedes koreicus; assembly: GCA_024533555.2. Classification (NCBI taxonomy): domain Eukaryota; kingdom Metazoa; phylum Arthropoda; class Insecta; order Diptera; family Culicidae; genus Aedes; species Aedes koreicus. The sequence goes on along the minus strand of JAHHFK020005663.1, from coordinate 270,211 downwards.
TTGTCCACTTAAAAACCACAAATTTATAATATGCGTACATTTCAAGATCCAACTTTTTACCAATTCTACTTTCATTGTGTTTTTCAAGGCTCGTGAAGCAAAACAAAACAATTGATACCGACACCAACAACCAATAGGAAACTAGCGAATTAAAATTGGCACCTGACACCTTGCACCACGCAATACATTCTTCCGCTTTCCTGTACAAGAATCTTAGTTTTTGCTTTGATTCGCGTTGTTAATTTAACAGAATTTATGAAAGCTTCTTCGATGTGAGCTAAATTTTTAGGGGCACACTAAAGTGACAGCTGACAGGCTGAAAGTCAGTTTCTGCGTGTGCCGCAAAATGATTTCTTTATAAATTTTTTGAGATAATCTTAATTTTTTTATAGAATTTCTCAAAGATTCTATGAAAAGTTCTCAAACATTCCTTGAGATATTCCTTCTGGCGTTTCTATAGGCATTCTTCAGGAGTTTGTAGACATTCCTCTAGGGATTTTTTCAGGAGTTTCTTCTGGCATCTCATCGGCAGTATTTCAAAACATTCTTGTGGTGATTTTTTGGAACTTGTACAGTTTTGTGACTCTAAAGGAATCTCTCGAGGACACCTGAAAGAACTGTACAAAAATTATAAGATAATTCTTGGAGAAAATATTAATTTGTTTGGAGAAATCTAATAAGAATGTTTTGCATGAATTCCATAATCTTATTTATTTAATTCTGAATTTCAAAAAATCTGCAAGGGATTTAGTAGAATTATTTTTTAAATTTTTTCCAATATGTATTCTGCTGGAGAAGTACTTTTCTCTATGTTCCTTAAGAGAATTTTCTACAGAGATTTCTACAACAAATACTGTTCTTCCAATATAGAAGCATTTTCATGCATTCATGCAGAGGAATTTTGGAAAGTTAGAATAATGTTCTCGATTGTTATATTTGCTATTCAATTCATGTTTCGAACGAGATTTTTTGTTGTCTTTAAAGGGGCTTTGGATCAGATGGAGCATCGGTAATAATGGGTTCTGACCGATCCGCCTAGAAGCTGCTGAAACGTGACTGTTCCCATTTTATAATTATCAAGTTCCCATTTTATAACTACCTTTTGAAATCTACGCATACGAAAAACTGCCATTGTACCTGGAACAGTAGATCCGTTCCGATACAATCCAAGGAATTACAGACGATACAAAGTATCTTGGAATTGAAACCTGTAAAAGTTCTGCCTCCATTCACCACCAGATGGCTATCGTTGGAGTCAATTGTCAAAAGAAATTTGGAACGGTTTTCGGAGCTCGTGTTGTTTTTCTCGTTTCAAGCCAACTGCGACAACAATCAAACCACACAGCGCATTTTCTGTCAATTTTATGATGCCCATTATCAATAAAGCGAACTGTATCTTCCAGTCAGAAGTTCCGGAATTCCCGAACATGTGCAATCGGCTGAAGTCTCACCAATGGTTCTCCTTGTAAATTTGTGTTAGGATGATACAAGACATGTGACGGATTTCAGAGTTTTTTATTTAGAGAAACATCTTCGTAGGAAATCGGAAATATATATATATATATATATATATATATATATATATATATATATATATATATATATATATATATATATATATATATATATATATATATATATATATATATATATATATATATATATATATATATATATATATATCGGGGTAGCAGCAGGAGAAATGCTTAGTTCCGGAACTCTCGATAATACCAGAAAGGAGGCTTTCTCGATCTGCTGTGCTGCCTATACCGAGTTGGTCAAACAGATCACTAAGCGCTTTGATCTGAACGTATCCAGTTCTGATTACTTCATCAAGCGTTGACCCCAAGATGCTGCACACTTTGAAGGAGTTCTACTGGATCAGATCTTTTTTGAAAGCGGTGATGGACAGGCCATAGAAAATGATTTTCGTGAGCTGAGGACGGCAATCATCGGCAAGGAAATTGAGGTGGAAGAATCGGATGACTTGAAAATTTGTTGGAGAAAACTGCTGTGTTTCAAACGAGCAGATGGGAAGAATGCTTTTCTCTTGCTAAGAAAGTTCATTGCGAACTTTCTACTAATTCCTGTACTACTAGTTTCCTTTAGAAAAAATATCCGTTTTGCTATGGTGTGATATAGGGAAACCGATAAATACACTTAAGCCCTATTGAAAAGACTGTTTTGTATCGGCCAATCACAATAAATGTGTTCTGATGAGTATATATCTGTTTTATTTTGCATTCAACTCAATAGCAATTATAAAAGAGAAGTGCATAAGCAGGCATCTGAAAAGTTTCTGTTCTACTTTTACATCACAAAGTTTAAAGCTAAGATTTTTGCCAAGATTTTCTGCAGTAAAACACAGATAAACAAGATTTTATTGGCAAAATTTAAAGATGGGAACGAAAAATAATGTGGCAACCCTGCAAGTGATCGTGGTAGACCGCGCCTCGTCCTCTTTCGTGTTTCAACCGTAGCTGATGTAAGACATGGGTGGAATGGGATGGGTGATTCCTTGCTATCCCGTTTTATCCAAGTAACAATTATAATTTTATTCCAACTGTATAGCACTCCTGCCGGCTTTGTTGATAAAACTGTCGTGACCTGGTCGAGGACTTGGAGGCTTCGACTTCCTTCTTCGACATTTTGCACTCGCGCCAGCACAACTGTGCTCTGCAAAATCCGTCAAATAACTGAATCGATCATGCATATACACCTACTACGATTCCGTTTGAACACGCTGCTACGTGAATAACCTTCTTAAGAGTTATTACTACGTTCATGGCGAATCACTCAAATAAAATATTTTCATTAATTTTTTACCAATCAAATACTATTATTGTTATTTTTATTTTCCATGGTAATCATTGAACTATTACGTCTACCACATTCTTCCACTCCTCTACTCTAACAAATTCATCTCGTTCACAACATATAATTTAGTCAAAATTTTCAAAAATTGAACTAGATAAATCATTTGAATTAACTTTTTGTTGTGGTCTTATTCATAGTAATGTCAAGGACAGCCAGAAAAATAACGCAAAACGTTTCTAAGACCAAACCAGGAATCGCAGCAAGCTACCTCTAAAACTGTTTTCCTGTGCGATGTATATCAAAAGCTAATACAGCCTACAGTTTAAAAGTAATTTTGCATAATTCCGCTTCTTTAAATATTACGTTCAATTGTAATCTACTTTGTATCGTTATATAAAAAAAATTGTCCTCTATCGTCATCTTCAATTGCAAAGTTATGTCCAGTATTATCACTAATGTCAAGTCAAAATTCAGTTTAATATTACCACTATCTTCATCTATCGCACTAAATTTAATTGCCATTGGCAAATCCAAAATCAGTATGTTTGGTACTTAAATTTTGCCGTATGATTCAATGTCTTTACATTGAATTCAACTGATGAAACGACTAACTTTATACTAGTGACAGCTCTTATATCTAACATTTTTCTTATTTTACTTCCTCTTTTGCGTTACTGAGAGAAACTAAAATATTTCAATTATGATTTCAATCATTCTTTACTTCATCGATACCAACAACACCATGTTTTACGTTGTTGAAATTAAAATCAAATTTCAAATTAGCATGCATTGAAAAATCTATCCATTTTTTAAGGATTCACTTAATTTATATTTATTAAGGATTCACTTTGAACTGTTTCTATGTTCTCTAGCAAGCGTTTCAAGCTTCACTTGAAAGCTCCGCAAGCTTGACGTAAAAACTCTTTGCACGCTTGACATGCAAACATTTCAAGCTTCAATTCGTACGTTTCATTTGAAACACACTTGAAATTTCCACTAGAAAGTATTCAAAGCTCCTATTTAAAGATTCACAGTTTCATTTGGAAGTTTTACAAGGCTCATTTTGATGGTTTCCAAGCTTTAATAAGAAGGTATAAAGCATTTACCTGGAAGCTTTCCAAGTTTCCCTTAAAAGCTTTTGCGTGCATCACTTGTAAGCCTTGCAATCTTTCTTAAATTCAAAATTTCTGTTGACTGGCAAGGTTTTCTTGAAGGAGTCAAAGCATCTCTTGGAAGCGTTAAAAAGTTTCTAAATTTCCCTTAGAATCTATCTAAGCATGAATAAGATGGTATTAAGCTTACACCAAGAAGCGTTCCAAGCTTCAATAAAGGGATTGCAAATTTTAATTGAAAGCTGCTATCTATACTTTCAATTGAAAAGTTCAAAACTTTTATTTGGAAGCTGTCCAGTTTTCACATGAAGCATTTAAGACTTCGCTTAAATGCTTTCCAAGCTTCACTACAAAAAATTTCAAGCTTCACTTAACTATAAGCTTCACTTGGAAGCTTTGAAACCTATACTAGGTATTACAAGGTACAAAATTATTTCCGTGAAAGCGTCCCAGACTTCAATAAGAGTTGTTTAAAGTTTCTCTTGGAAGCATTCTAAACTTTCAGCCGGAATGTTTATAATTTGCATTTAGAAAATGGAACGTTTCAAGTTTCAATTGGAAGGATTCAAATTTCATTTGGAACTATTTCAAGCCTCCATTATTTGAAAGTAACGTTCAGAAAATTAACAACAGAGCATCACCACAAAAACATTTAATTTAGTTGCTACACTATTAACTAACATCATCATCATCATATCAAACTTTTGAAAATTCTAATATTCAAACAAATTTTTAGACTGGCCATGCTTTATGCTGTGCCAATATGGTCTAGTTGTTGTGCTACTAGGAAAAAATCACTTCAAAGGATTCAGAACAAAGTTCTGAAAATGATTTTGAAGCTGCCACCCTGGTTCAGTACTATTGAATTACATAGAATTTCGAATGTTGAGACTTTAGAACAAATGTCCAACAAAATAATTAATAATTTCAGACAAAAATCGTTGCAATCTTCTATTGCAATGATTAATTCCCTTTATGCTTAGTTAAGATTAATGTTAGTTTGTTTTTAGTTTTAAGATTATTATTGTTGTACTGACACGCAGGAATAAAAACCTGTTTAAAATACTGAACTGCTAAGGCATGAACAATGTAAACAAAATTAGACACATATTTTAACAATTAAGGTTGATACGTTACGGTAGTAGCTGGAGCACCTAGATTAACATGAAATGTAAATATGAATAAATTTGGAACAAATAAAGAGTTAAAAAAAAAAAAAATAATAATCATCATCATATCCCTACGAAAATGGATGTTCCTTCAACTAGTCATAAATAAGTGCAAATAATTCCAATTATATCATTAATTTCTAGGAATGTGTCCATAACAGTAGACCAATCGCCAGCTTATGTACTCATGTTGAATCATTACATTAAAAATATATTTTGTGATATTACTTTCAAAATCTTATCCGTCCCTGCTCTTCCGTCAGAGGTTTTTTTGTTGTTGTGTTCTCTGGCCTACTCAACCACCCATCTGAGTCACCCGACAGCGTAAAAGCAACCACCCCCCCCCCTCCCGCCGGAGAGTTTATTTTTTATCAGCTTTTTTTTCCCCCCCCGCCCTACCCCCCTCCCCACCCCCCTCAGAGAGCCTACCGAAAGGGTCATTCTCCCCCCTTCTGTCGGAAATGATTTTTTTTCATCTTACCAATCTCTATTTTATTTCTACCTACCCGCTGCGCCATTGTCGTGACCTGGTCGATGACTTGGAGGCTTCGACATCATTCTTCGACATTTTGCACTCGCGCCAGCACAACTGTGCTCTGCAAAATCCGTCAAATAACTGAAGCGATCATGCATATGCTCCTACTACGATTTCGTTTGAACACGCTGCTACGTGAATAACCTTCTTAAGAGTTATTACTACGTTCATGGCCAATCACTCAAATAAAATATATATAACAATTTTCATTTAGGTTTTACCATTCAATTACGTCTACATTCACTAACTAGAAAATGAGAAGAAAGATCAGTAATTTCAATACGCGTATTTCGTCTACAATGTGCAGACTTCTTCAGTGTCGTGTACTAATGGTGGGTTCTCGACTGGTGGGGCTTTGCTGCCGAGACAACATAAAGCAAAAACTTGATGGGACAAAGCACAAGCGCCATAATATTTAGTTTTGCGCTTGAACTTGTTCTTGATAGCATTTTGGGTGGATAACGATCAGCTGATTTAGGATGGGTAGCAAGTTGGTGGTTCTCGAACAGAGTAACGTTATCTTCACCAACTATTTTGAACACGCTACCCAAGCTATACAAAACCGTCAACATTAGTTACTGCAACTTGATTGTAACTTATTTGAGTAACATTCAAGTAACTTCAACTGACTGCTAGGGTATTTAACTTTTCGTGGTAATATTATTATCCTTTTCTTCTGCTATTCTATAACTGACAGCTCGAAATTGCAACTTACAAATACCTATGCTTTCTCACCAAACGTTGGAGCACTACTCCGATAGAGGATCAATTTCCTTTATTTTGAAATGGCAATTCGAGAGAACTTGGTTGGAAGGACCCCCAAAAGGATTTTCAAGTAAACCGGCCCCCCGGGCCCCCCAATTATTAAAAAAACAAAAAAAAAAAATTTTTTAAACAGCCACCATTTAAAAACACAAGTGCGGCTAAAAAAAACCCACTTAATTTCATGAATTTTGATAGAATAATAACCATTGAATTGTAGTATGCCATGATCTAGACTAGAATAAAAACTTCATTCTGTACACTACCAAACCAACTAGACGTACAGTCGTATTTATCCAACAGGTTATGGGGCCAGGCCGTTACCATAGGATACGACTCTGTTAGTGAAGAAAAAAAAAATTTTCCACGAAAAATGGTGAATCCTGAAGATACCCAAAATGGATCTGGTTCAAACTCGAATCAAGCTGGACAGTTGAGACGCCCAGGAAGATCAGTACCCTTGCCAGTGCGAGAAGTTCTTCGAGGATCAGAAAACTACAGTTCTTGGTCTTTCGCCACCAAGATGGTCCTTATCAAGGACCGGACCTGGTGTGCAGTGAAGGAGGGAGCTGAAGGTGAACCGGCGGTGAGCGATGACATCTCCGAGCAAGCGTTGGCGACCATATGTCTCAGCATTGATTCAAGCATCTATGGACTAGTGAGGGATGTCAAGAGTGCAAAGGAAGCGTGGGACAATCTTCGGAACACGTATGAACACAGTGGATCAACTAGGAAGATTGGTCTGCTAAGGAAGCTCACAGGTATTCGGTTAGCCGGAGGTGAGCGTGACGAGGACATTATCTGCCAGACGACTCAGCAGTATGTGAATGAGTTGTTCACGACTAGTTATTACTTGGCGGAAGTTGGATTTAAGGTTGATGATGCTTGGCTGGCTAGTTTATTAATGAAAGCCCTGCCGAAGCAATATGATCCAATGATCCTCGGCCTGGAGTCATCTAGAATCAACCTAACGGCGGATATCGTCAAAGCAAAGATATTGCAAGATGTGAAGATATCAAGCGAGATGAAGCCAGGTCAAGAAGCGTTTCTCAGCAAGTCCAAATTGACTCCGAAGACCAGCAGCGAGAAATCTAGCGTCAAGCGCTACCGGTGCAAGAAAATATGTCACTATGCATCTCAGTGTTCCAATCAAGCTATTGAGAAGAAGAAAGAGAAGCATATCAAGAACAGTGGCCATGCTGCATTCTTCGCGGCATTTAACGCATGTCAGATGTCATCAACGGCAGAGGAAGACTGGATCTTTGATTCTGGAGCAACTGCTCATTTATGCCGGAACAGAAATATTCTAGCGGATGTGCAGGATGTATCATCAAGCATCAACGTGGCCAACAGTGCAGTGGTACTGCCAAAGGATTGGTGAACATATCGGCGAATATCGGAGCAGAAACCTGTGAAATATCGATGAACGACGTTTTATGCGTACCGGATCTGGCAGTGAATTTATTTTCGGTGAGTAGAATGTGCCAGAAGGGCTACAGTGTTACGTTTCCGATAAAAGGGTAGTTAAAGAACCATAAGAAGAAAAACCCTTTTTTTAACGTTTATTGATGACGCAAGCAGGAAGGCGTTCGTGTATTTCCTGAAATCAAAAACGGAAGTATTAGAAGCATTTCGAGATTTCAAAAATTTCGCCGAGAACCAGACAGGTGAGAAAATCAAACGTCTCAGATCAGATAATGGGAAGGAATACGTAAATCATCAAATGAAACAATTCCTTCGTCCGTCTGGCATTCATCATGAAACTTCCGTTCCATACAACCCGGAGCAGAACGGGTTAGCAGAACGTATGAACCGGACAATTGTAGAAAAAGCGAGAAGTATGTTGTGTGATGCTAATTTGGAGAAGCGTTATTGGGCTGAAGCGGTTGCAACGGCATTGTATGTGATCAATCGATCGCCTGCCAAAGGTTTGCCAGTCACGCCTGAAGAAACGTTTACCCGACGAAGACCAGGTCTAGCGCATCTTCGCGTGTTTGGAGCAAAAGTAATGTTTCTCGTACCAAAAGAAAAGAGACAGAAGTGGGATGCAAAGTCTGCACCAGGAATTTTCATGGGGTACAGCAGTAGTTCGAAAGCGTATCGAGTATACAGTTCCAAGATAAAGAACATTGTTATTAGCCGAGACGTTATAATCCTGGATAAAAGCTTCATTAATCAAGTTCCTGAGGTCCGGGAATCGAGTTCAGAAGTTGATCCTGTTGAGTTGATCATACAGCCTATCGAACGGGACTTGAAACGAGACCAAGAAAGCATGAATACACCCGAGGAGCAGGACAGAATCAAAGATGCCGATCACGACAGTAGTGAATCAGAATACGATGATGCCGATGGAGAGGAAGCGGAAGTAAATCCACAGCAGCAGTCTGTTGCCGTCCCTCCACAAAAAGATAACCCATGCAAGTTGGTAAGGGGCAGTGAGAGGGAGCGCGTTCCCTCAAGCAAGTATCATGATTATATTATGAGTTGCAGTGCCGCAGTCAAAAATCCTCCACAGTTTTCAGAATCAAATCAAGACCCTAATACAGGCAATCAGTTGGTGTTTGATGAGCCACATACGTTTCAAGAGGCGATTTGCAGTAGTAACAGTGACCGGTGGAAGGAGGCAATGCTATCGGAATATGACGCCTTGCAGGAAAATTGCACGAGGGATAAGACAAATTTACCTGCTGGACGGTAAGCCTTTACGGTCAAAGTGGGTATACAAGGTTAAAACCAACTCGGATGGTTCGGTGGAGAGGTTCAAAACCCGATTAGTCATCAAAGGTTTCTCTCAAGTAAAAGGCGTGGACTACAATGAGACCTATGCACCTGTAGTTCGATATACCACTGTTCGCTACCTCATGTCTCTAGCAGCTAGAATGAACCTGAAAGTACTGCAGACGGATGCAGGGACGGCGTTTCTGCAGGGAGAGTTAGAAGAGGAGAAAATATTTATGGAACAACCTGAAGGGTTCGTGAATTAGCAGGCACCGACGAAAGTTTGTAAGTTGAGGAAAGCTTTGTACGGGCTCAAACAAGCGAGCAGAGTTTGGAATTTGAAGCTGGACACCGAGCTGAAACGTATTGGATTGAAGCGGGTCAAGTACGATACGTGTGTCTACTACAAAATCGAAGGTACAAATGTCCTGATAGTAGCAGTTTACGTGGATGACCTGCTTATTTTTTCGAACAACGTGCGCTGGGAAGAAAATTTGAAGAAGCAGCTAACCAAGAAGTTTAAAATGAAGGACTTGGGGCTAGCCAACAAAGTTCTCGGAATTCGCATAACCAGAGAGGATGGTGTAGTAAGGCTGGATCAAGAGCAGTACATTAATGATCTTTTGCAACGATTCGGTACTACTGCATGCAACACTGTGACAACGCCAGCGGATCCAGGGCAGAAACTAAACAAGCAAACGAGTCCTAAGTCAGAAGAAGAGCGGAAACAGATGGAAAAGGTTCCATTCCGAGAACTGGTGGGCGGTTTGCAATATTTGGCGCAAGGAACTCGTCCAGATATTAGTTTTGCTGTAAATGCTGTAAGCCATTTCTGTAACGACCCTGGAAAAGCTCACTGGACAGCTGCGAAACGAATTCTTCGTTATTTGAAAGGAACGAAACAAATGAAATTGACGTACAACGGACGAGGTGATGGAAACTTCGTAGGCTACTGCGATGCGGATTGGGGCAATGACACCGACACCCGTCGGTCTATCACTGGATATGTGTTCATGCAATCTGGAGGACCAATTGCGTGGAACTGTCGCAAGCAGTCAACGGTTGCTCTCTCGACGATGGAAGCCATTTGATGGAGAGGTTTTCGACAGGAGCTGTCAGGATGCGCAGGATCTGTAACTATCTTCTGCAATAATCAGAGTGCTATTCACCTGGCGGGAAAAGAAATCGGTTACTCGTCAAGGAGCAAACATATTGACATTCGACATCACTTTGTAAGGCAGCATATTGAAGAGAAACAAATTCAACTGGAACATGTTAGTGCTGAGCATCAAGCAGCGGACCTGCTAACCAAGGCACTACCGACCAACAAGTTTGAAGACGGACGGAAGGCCCCCGGAATCAGAGACATTCATGGTTAAGGGGGGATGATAGAATGATAACCATTGAATTGTAGTATGCCATGACCTAACTAGAATAAAAACTTCATTCTGTATTACACTTCCAAACCGATACCAAACTAGACGTACAGTCGTATTTATCCAATAAACAATTTTTTTTTATTAAAAAATTAAAACGGTTTGAGTTTTACTTTCAAACAAACCCATTAAAAAAAAATAAAAAAAAAAAAGAAAATTTATACCCGCTTTACAATTACACCACAAACGTAGGCGAGAAAAAAACAACCCCCCCCACCCCCAAAAAAAAAAAAAAAAGAAAAAAAATAATTGTTTTCCAAAAAAAAAGGTTGTAACTATTTTTCGTCTTTATGTTTTTGGAAAACATTAGATTACGCTTATTTTGCGTAATCTAATTCAAATATTTTCATAATATTAAAGTTTTGGAGTGTTACTTGAGAAAAGACATCAATGAAAATGCAGAAAAATGTAGCTGGAGAAAAACATATAAGAAAGTAAAACATGCTTTGAAAACAAATATTGCGAAGAACTGTCCCATCCTACGTCTATGTTTGCTGTCCCTTAACTGCGGGTTGGACACTCTTACGATAAAGAATGTTGTCCCAGTAACGTTCGCCATTCATTCATGACATCCACTTTTGTGGCATGAATTTTTTTTATTCGCTGAACCAACCAGAGACCGCACGTTTCACCGTAGAAGGTACCTACTCAACGGAGTGCTATTCCATATGCATGTCGAGAAATGGCCTCCGGTTGAGTTGCACTTGGCTTTTCCTCTTTTCTCTTTCGAAACCAGCGCAGCTACATCACCAACAATAATCACAATAAAAGCTATGGAGATTTTGAATACCGAACAACAATGCTTGGCCTTCATTGTGTGACTTCATTTACCTTATTAGAGGAGAATGGGAATGGATCGGGAATTTCTGGAAATAAAAGAACCTCGGGAAATTTTCCACATCAGCCGAAAAAGAAACGTGCCTCCGCCGTCAACCGTTGCAGCGACGGACGAGGATGAAAGCACACACCGACCAAAGATTCAACAGGACGTCTAATCCTCTTATGTGACGTCAACTTGTTGGCTCAAGTGATTATGGATCAGGCAAGCTGACGGCAAAGTGCGAACCAAAGTCAAACGACAGATGGTGTGCTGCTGCAGACTGCCGCTTCCACTGCGACTGTTGCGGGGCATTAGCAAGTCGTTCTGCATGCTGCCAAGAGTTTACTCGTGCCTGCACTTTTCAAGGCACTATTGTAGTTCTGTAGTGACAAAAGCTTTGCTAGTGGTAGTCATATTGTTCTGTTGGATGTTTTGAGAAATGAGTACAGCAGCCAAGGGTGGCTGTGGGATTGAGTGGAAATTGACAAAACGACTTTACAATGGATTAAACAAGTGATCAGCAGCTTTGTGTACCCAGGGAGGGATCAAAAGTTTACTGATGTGTTCTTAAAGTTTTTCCAACAAACTTGAAAATTGAGAAACATGCCTGGGACACTTCGAACGCAATTAATTATGGCGCTCGGAGCAAGGTTCAACTAGAAATGCTCAAAACTGTTGCCATCCTCCCAGGGTTATAAGAAATGTTTTCCTCTCGTGCAATGCTATCCAGTCCAAAATCCCACCAAAGCCATCCTCACCAAACAAAACAAAAACATCAACAACCGCAACGCTCGGCAAAACTACTGTTATAAGGTAGACTGCCCCGGGGGAACCATGCGCTGCGCATATATACAAATTACAAGATAAATTACGGTAAATCCTCCGGATGTTGTAGCACTCGTAAAAATCAACATTTATTTACCCCTGCAAAGTCATGCCAGTAGGCTTCGGGCGGCAGTCCCGGTCTGGCGGTTGAAGTTCACCCTCCCTGACCTGACTTCACCTTTGTGCGAGTGGGAGAAAATCCCAAAACAAAAGTCAACTTTTGCAGGCCGAAATCATTTGAACCAGCAAAAAAAAGTACTTACCGTGCTGTTTCTCCCATTATCATCCACCCGAACGAAAATAGCCTTGGGCGAGACGGGCCCGCACTCGAATGTGCTCAACTATCGTGCCATCCGCCGATGCTGTAACTAACATGTAGCGGATTTTCCCCTTCAACCCAAGCCAGGTTTGTGTTGGCGGGTAATCGATTTTCGTGTAAACCCTGTGCTCGAAAGATACATCCCTGAATGGACGTCACGGGAAGCACCACCACCGGAGTACCTACAATGATGGTAAATGTTGCCCCGAAGCCTTTGAACCAGTAAAAAACTGTAACATAGCAAGCCGAAAATCCTTCGCGAACATCGAAAACTTCCACCACAACATTTGGTGGTTATGAGGTTGAGGTTGAACGCGGCAAGTACGATGCGTATGCATGTTTGATCCCGACCGACCGAACCGAGCTTGCCAATCCCTATCGATGCGCTAAATTGATAGCAATATCATGCAAACCAGGCGAACCGAAAGTGAAGGTGGTTCCACTTCAGCTCTTTAGCCTTAGCCACTGCCTGGGTCTGGCACCGACGACTGGGAGCACGCAGCGATCTGCCATATCATCGTGGGCTTTTGGTTTGGATGTTAACAGCGAGTTTGGAGCGATTTTTGCTCGAAGGTACCTAACTACATTACGCGGGGATATTGCGTCATTTTAGTTATCGGTACCTTATCTGTCTGCTTTGTACAGGACCAGCTTGGGTATTTTAGTGGATGATGAAAAGGAAATTAATTTCCGCCAAAAACACAAGTCACTGAACTGCTCGATGTTAGAGGGATATAATGAGGACCTCGGGAGTGTATTAGGAAGCAAATTAGGATCATTCCTTGACTTTTATGAACTCGAATTACCGTACTTGTTAGGCGTGTTAGTTGGGGAATGACTTCATTATTTTTAGATCCCTAAATATTGCCTCCGTTAATGATTTGCACAAGTTGAATCGAGTGTTATGAAAACTGAAAGGCAAATTAGAAAAATTAGAGCATTTTTTTTAGATCAAAGTGTGCCTTGTTGGATGAAATATTTTTTCTTCTGTCAAATTTTAAATTTACTTCCGATTTTTCGTACTAAAGATTATATAAATTGACGTTCTGTGAAAATGTTTCGGTGGCCCAAATCGGGTAGTGTTGATTGGTCCAAGAACTTTCAGATGTTGGAGAGATCGGTTTGGAATTTAGCCACCATGTCACGCTAGTGGGCATGGAAAAGAGTTTATATAATGATAAAGTCCACAGGGAAAGTTCGAACCTTTAGCCAATTTGTTCAAATAGTCAAAGACTTTTGGGAGGTCGTTTTTTTTTTGGGATCGAATTGTGCCTTGTGCGATGATGCCAGTAAGTGTGTTTTTCTCCGATTTTTGTATGAGTGGGAGTATGGTTCAGACTTCGGTGACTAGTGGCGGTTGGGGGCGTGGAAAAGAGAGAGTTTTTGAACAAGTTTATATAATGATGCTGACCACCTAGAGAGTTGTATTGGACTTTGTAATTATATATTGAATCCGGATGAGCAACTATCAGAGATCCATAGAATATTTATCTGGTTGTTCTAAACAAAAGCACTTGAGCGATGAATATTCCTTGGAATGAGGAACTTCCCAAACACTTACGGGATTGGTGGCTACGTTTCCGGAGTTAGATCCCTAAATTGTCATGGCTCAAGGTTCCTCGGCGCGTTCTGGCAAACACGAACAACAAATATGCTCTTCATTGCTTCTGTGATGCTTCAGACCACGGATATGGCTCCTGTGTCTACGTAGTCTCGTCGGATGGTACAGGGTTGTGCAAAAATCAGCTTCTCATTGCCAAATCTCGTGTCACACCTCTACGTGAACTCACCATCCCTAAACTTGAGCTGTGCGCCGCCCTCCTCGGGAGCCAGCTGATGGAACAAATTCGAAATACAACAAACTTCTCGAAATCGGTAATACTCTAGTCCGATTCTAGCATTGTTTTGCATTGGATACAATCTCCCCCCACCATTTGGAAAGTGTTCGTTTCGAACAGAATAGCAGAAATCCAAAAGCTAACCAACAAAGATTGCTGGTGCCATGTTCCTTCGAAGGAGAATCCAGCTGACCGCATATCTCGCGGTGTTCTTCCATCGCAGATCATCGAAGATCCGTTATGGTGGCATGGCCCGGAGTTCTCCGTTGAAGATTGGCCCAAAAACATCGTCTCTCTTCTCTCTCTCTCTCTCTCTCTCTCTCTCTCTCTCTCTCTCTCTCTCTCTCTCTCTCTCTCTCTCTCTCGAGTTGATCAGGAAGCTAGTGATGTGAAAACTCGTCGAATCGTCACCTTCACTACAACACAAATTGATCACTCCAACATTAACCGGTACTCCGATCTGGGAAAACTACTTCGAGTAGCAGCATACTGCTTTCGGTTTTGTAACAATGCCTCAAGATCAATTCGTTGGTCCCTTGCAGCCCCTGTGAAGACTACGCATTGAAGTCGCTCATTTGCTCCGTCCAATCCACAGAATTTCCTGAAGAAATAAGTTACCTCGCCGCAACCTCTCCACGAAAGCTCACCAAGAAGGACGGGAAGCTACGATCGTCGTTCAAGTCTCTCAACCCATTTCTGG
The DNA here is from genome assembly GCA_024533555.2 of Aedes koreicus. Taxonomy (NCBI): domain Eukaryota; kingdom Metazoa; phylum Arthropoda; class Insecta; order Diptera; family Culicidae; genus Aedes; species Aedes koreicus. Next base: position 255,160 of record JAHHFK020005663.1, on the reverse strand, counting down.
ATGATTTTGGATTACTTCGGGTAGGAGGTCGCTTGGCTAAACTGTCAGCTGCTCTTGAGACTCGAGCACCTATCCTACTTTCCGCCGACCATCAGCTGTCCTTGGTTGATCGCTCGCTCTCTTCATCTCAGAACCCTTCAACCATAAGACAAAGATTCTGGCCACTTCGCGCACGAGATCTTGTGCGCCGAGTAGTTCATCAGTGTTTCACCTGCTTCCGATGATCCCCAAAACCAACGGAGCAGTTTATGGCACCGTTGCCTTCGGTGCGAATTACCCCAGGACGAGTGTTTTCAAATAGTGGCATGGACTATTGCGGGCCGTTTTGTGTTCGTCCGTTAGTTGGAAGAGGAGCAAACGTTAAAATGTACGTCGCCGTGTTCGTTTGTATGGTGGTGAAAGCGATACTCCTCAAAGTCGTGAGTGATCTATTGTCCGTCACCTGTATCAATGCGGTTAAACGAATCGTTGCGCGTCGCGGTCGGGTCGTGAATCTCTATTGCGAATACTCAACAGCGTTCGTCGGCGCTGATCGAGAGCTGAAAAAAATGCAACAGCAATACATTCAGCAATTCTCTGCGGAACGGTGGAATGGATACTGCTTGGAAAGCGGGATAAACTTTCAGTTCATCCCTCCTCGATACCTTCAACACGGCGGCCTGTGGGAGGCAGGGGTTAAATCATTCAAGCACCATCTTCGTAGAGTCCTAGGAAGCAGATCCTTCACGTTGGAGAAGTTGACTAAGGAGTATATCGAATATAAGCTATCCACAAACTTTCTTTCAAATTATGTTGAAAACCGATATTTTATTCATACAAAAAATTGATCCTTTATTGTACGAGGTTAAACTTGAACATGATGAAGACCGGATGAAATTTAAGTTATTCCTTCACGAATTTTCGAACTTTGGATCGAATGCTCTTCATCAAGTTCCGGACAAGTGTTGCATCGCATTTTTTGGACGCTTTGGACTCCTGCATGTTCCCAGCTGCCTTACCAGTCTTCTTGAAGACCCTCTTCACGATTGCCCCGTAACGTTCGATGGGTCGAATCTGAGGGCAATTTGGTGGATTGATATTTTTCTCAACGAAATCTGTACCCTTTTCCGCAAGCCAATTGAGAGTGGTTTTGGCATAGTGAGCCGACGCAAAATACGGCCAAAACAGTGGAGGTGTACTATGCTTCTTATATAAAGGCAACAATCTCTTCCGGAGACACTCAGATCGATAGATTTCCGCATTTATAGTTCCGGTAGTGTAAAAAATGGTTGACTTCAAACCACAGGAACATATTGCTTGCCATACCAGTACCTTTCGACCGAATTTCTCCACTTGAATCGACCTGTCCGCATCGCTCACATCCTCCCCAACGACGGCAGTAAAGTATTGTGGATCTGGAAGGGTTTTTGAGTCCTCCTTTACATAGGTCTCATCGTCCATCTAAACGCATGCATCCAGACGCTGCAAAAGACGCGAATACAATTTCCGGGCCCTTGTTGCTGCTCGCTTATTCTGTTCTGCACTTTGTTTCGAGATTTTCTGCTTCTTGTAGGTCTTCAGGTGGTTTCGCCTCTTGATACGCTGGATCATTCCGACTCTCGTTCCTGCTTTTTTGGCCAAATCACGTATTGACATTGATTTGTTCTTCATGATTAGAGATACCACTTTCTGCTCCAGTTTCGGGTTGTTTCTGCCTCTTCTTGGTAGCTCATCCAAAGAATAGTGTTCCCCAAACTTATTAATGATGGTTTTAACACTCGCATGATGAATTCCAAACCGCTTCGCCAATTTTCGCATAGTAATACCCTTCTCACTTAGCCATGTGTCCAGAACCTTAATTTTCACTTCCTTTTCAATACGCGACATTTTGAAAACGCAGAATTTGAACCGCACAAACAAGTAAACAAAGAAAGCTGACAGTCAAACGCACAGCATGCAGTGTTCAGAGCATAAAAAACCATCACAAATACATGCGTACAACGCAAATGTATGTGGATAGCTTATATTCGATACACTCCTTACAGGCGGTTGCTCAAATCGAGAGCTTCCTAAATTCTTGTCCACTGTCATCAATGTGCAGTCATTTGCAGGACCTCACCAGTCTTACTCCAGGCCCTTTCCTCGTGGGAGAACCGCTGTATTCCATCCCTGAGCCCGATTGCACCGAACAACCCATCAGTCGGATAAACCGTCTTCAAGAACTGAAACGCAGCGTCCAAGACCACTGGAAACGCTGGTCTCGCGACTACATCAGCGAGTTACATCAACACTCCAAGTGGCAACATGTGCGACAGGAAGTCAAGGTGGGATCACTGGTCCTTCTAAAGCAGGAGAATCTCCCGCCATTGGAGTGGAACTTGGGCCGTGTTCGTACAACCAAGAGCGTCTACAAGCGAGCAGTCACCGAGGTCTATCTGCTCCCAATCGATGAAACCAAATCAACTGTAAGGAAGGAAGACGATTCAGCCGAACCGTCTAGCAAGAGGTCGTAGAAACAGAGCGTTTCAACGGCGGCCTATGTGTTGAAGATCCTAATTATCCTTACCTGAAAAGAGAAGAAGAAACATTATTATAAACATTTTCATTTATATATTGTATTCAAATTACAAGAACAAAATTTGTAATCATTACACTTACGCATCCTTGAATAACATTCACCTATTTGTATTATTTACTTTGCCCCAACCACCTATACACACTACCCAAGTAACATTGCTAACACCATCCTGCTTTATTAAGTTTTATTAAAGTTTTATGGAAGCCACTTGAAATCAGTTTGGTTTTATTATGGCACCAAGAGGTGCCAATAGGTTTCATATTTTAGTCAGGTTTATGAGAACCTACACAGCTTGTTAACGACGATCTTAAAACCTTGTTTCTCAAATTCCTTTTACTCCCAACAAAGGTTTTATTTCGACTTTATGAACTCGTAAAATGCTCTATTGAAATGCCGTTTTAGGACTCATTGATATTATCTTATTATGGTCAGTTGAAAAAGCATTTTAAAACCATTTTGCCTCCAGTTTATGCATTAAGCGGCATATTGGCTTTGAAGGAAGTCACCATAAGACCAAATAGTTTTATAATAGTCATTGCGAAGGGAATCATTAAGCTCCGATCTGACTCCACGATGTTCAGCACAAGACCAAATAACGTGATCTGCTTCCTAATTGCCTTGTCCACACTCACAGAGATTGCTGTAGCTCAGCCCAACACGGTATAAATGAGCGTTCAAAGAATAATGATTGGACATGAGGCGAGACATGACACGAATGAAGTCTCGACCCACATCCATCCCCCTAAACCAGGATTTCTTCGACACCTTTGGGATGATAGAATGTTGCCATCGCCCCAAATCTCCTTTACTCCATTTATACTGCCAGCTGACGAGTAACTGTTGACGAAAAATAGGAAAAAAATCGTTAAAGGCGATTTATCGAACACAAATATCGCCTTCCGTAGCGCCCACCTTTGCAAGCGAGTCCGCTTTCTCATTGCCCGGAATTGAACAATGAGATGGGACCCATACAAGGGTGATGATAAAATAACGCGAAGATAAAGCACTTAGAAGCTCTTGTATTTTCATGAGAAAATACGAGGAGTGCTTTACCGGCCTCAAGGAGCGAATAGCCTCTATAGAACTGAGACTATCCGTGAAAATGAAAAACTGATCCGGTGTTAATGAGGCAACAATCGCTAGCGTAAAGTGTATTGCCGCTAATTCGGCGACATATACGGAACAAGGAGCTTGAAGTTTACGATTGGCGCTATAAATTTCATTAAATATACCAAAGCCTGCTGACTCCTCTATCAATGATCCGTCAGTGAAGAACGATTTAGTGGAATCAACTTGGCCAAACTTTGCAGCAAATATTATGGTGTAACGAATGCTTCGGTACGTGACCAACAGCAGCTTATGCGCCACTCACCAAAGGGTGAGACTGCTGAGGCTGTCAGTGGCCCGGCAAAGGCTCTTTTCTAGGGCGGGTTGAATTTTATACCTCAAACACCCAATCACACTTAGCTGACCACGCGCAGACACAACGAATACCAATTTAAACTTATCCAATTCAAAACCCCATCCAAAACACCAATTCTAACTCCGAAACTGATTAACTTTAGACCCAAGGAGATATTTGGTATAAATTCCTAATAAATTCCAAATCGCTAAGTCGTCAACCTTCATACAGGTGTAGGCCTATTGGTTTTCAACTCCTGTTTATTCTTCGACCCAAAAAAATTCATTACAGAGGCCTAACGATCTGAAAGTGACGTCACTAATTGGCTTAAAACATACCTAGTCCTAGCTTGTTTGTTATCTTACTTGCTAATAATATTAAATATATTTACAATGGAAAGATCTGACCTTATTTCGGTGCGACTGTACTCAGCATGCATCGACGATTCGGAAAATTTGAAGATTCGCTACCATCCCTCGAAGAAAGGTTTGAAGTTGCATACATCCAGGCGCGTGCTTATGCCGTAAGGTTTGGCGCCAAAGCTTCAACTCCGGATAGTACGTCTCGTAGAGCTACCGACGACCTCCTGCTTACAGCGTTTGCGATGATGGCTCACTCACACAACGATTCTTGCTTCTGGTGAGGAGCCGAAGAGATAATGCTGTAAACCGATCCGAGAGTGGCAACATGCCAGCCAGCACTTCAAGACTCATGGTATGAGTCGAGTGCATGCAACCTAACGCGATACGAAGACACCGATATTGAATACGTTCCAGTTTGATGATGTGCGACCGAGCCGCCGACTGAAAACAAAAACTACCGTATTCTATAACCGACAAAATCGTTGTCCGATACAACGTTAGAAGATCTTGCGGATGTGCTCCCCACCAGGTCCCGATAATTGTGCAGAAAAAGTTGACCCTTTGCTGGCACTTTCGCTTCAGATGCTCAAAATATTGAACAGTTGTTTTTTTTATTTTATGCTATAAGTAAAAATGTATTGCCAGTTTGTTTTCGATACAGTCTTAACCATCATTGGACTCAACTGTGGAGGATAGATTGGTCACAGAGACCTCGAACGACTGACTTCCAGCAACCGATACAATCTCTTTAGTAGAAAGCTCATTTGCAAATCAATTTCTTCGCTCCACGTGCTCCACAGTAAATCAAATACGGATTTTATTTCATGAACCACCGAACCATTCCAGTGGGTCAATAAATTCCAGCTGGGCACGTTTCTATATCATCCCATTCCGAGAAGCTCAAACAGGTAGATTGACCACCGGATGCCACGTTGCTTGCCTCATCAACCCTTTGATGATGGCAATTTACTGGTAAAACCTATGGTCAGATCAGAAAGCTTGCTTCGGTGAGAATCTGGAAATCGCAGATATTTCATAGCATTGTTAGAAAAAAAAGCTTTTGTTTTGAAAACATAGCTGTGGTTTGAAAATATGTCCCTACCAAGAGTAGGTTTGGTTTTCGCTGACCAATCGAACTGGAAGTTTATTATCAACCACAACAAAAAACTGATTATTAGACACCAACAAATGCCAAGTATCGGCTGGACTTCAGCTGGTAAGCTATCTTAACGCCGGATTATCAATAAAGCAAGCTGTATGCTTTGTCAACGACATCGATGGGAAACAGGAAGTATAAAAGTGAACCGCCATTAGGAGCATATGGAGTGGTGAAATGAATTTTGTCCTTTCCATGTCGCACAAATACTTACGGAATGGTTCTATTCCGAAGACGACTTACGACTTACTATTAAGGGGTACAGTCCTTTCCGGTTCCTGTGGGCCATAACTGTCATCAGGAGAATGATAATGGTCACTGGTTGGCAGAAGTTTTCTCCAACGAGGCGGCCTACCGAAGTAAGTGGTTTATTAGTTTTGACTTCTTATGCTGACCAGAGCAGTTTCCCCTTCCTGTAGATCCCACCGTTGTTTCGATTGATAGCTAAATGTACATGTATAAAATGTCTTCGTACCGTTACGGGTTGGAATTTGCCGCAACCTTCAGAATTCATTTCATTTGAAATTCCAATCATGCAAAATAAGCTTTTAAACGAAGGCATAAGCAGAAAGAGACCGAACGAAACCCAACAATTCCTGCTCGCTGTTGTATATCATGGGAGCTTTCTCCCGGTTTTGAAAAGTGGGTCCGATATGGAATGAAAATTTCAACCGACTTGTGGCTTTATTAAATGCCACTTTCAATAAAACGTGAACCGCAACGACAACGGAAAAGCAGTTGAATGTGAACTAACGGGGCGCGTTCGACCAACAACAATAACAAGAATCCCCGCCCAGCTAAGCCCGGAAGCGGCACATTAATCAAGAACAAGTTTACGTATTTCTCCCTTATCCTCCTCAACGATGACCCACCTTTCGTCTCTCACAACTACCGGTGCTTGAATGTGATGCAGTATGGAGCTGTTATTGCTGCCGTGGTCAATTTTATGCCTCAGATTGGCCACATTTCCTGGGCGAACAACGCTCACGGTTGTTTATTTTGCTTTACCGGTATTGCCGAGTTGGCTACTTGAGGCTGGTCGAGAAAGTCAAATGAAGTTCTGCAAGTGATTTAGATTGGATTGGAGCACGATGGGGAAATTTTTTTACATTTTTTATTGTACCAATATTCGGGTATTCTCGTTGCTTTCGTGAATAATATATCTTGAAACAATTTGATGAAAAAGTGGAAGCTTTGAGGATTGTTATCGATATTCATGACGTTATTCATTTTACCTGGCGCTACTTTTCTGAAACCTCTTTACCAACTCGTGTAATCCTTGTGGAACTGGTGGTCTGTGACCCATAGATTGAGCAAAGTTGATCTAGAGAGTCTATTTTGGGAAAAAAAAACCCATGAAGTTCTTCAATTTCTAACATGCTGAGCTATTTGTTTCATCCTGACTTAGCTCATAATTGGGAAAATATCTTAATAGAGGGTGTCCTCTAGATATGATAATGATTTCAATACTTTTCTTTTAGAACAACCACCAATGCTACTCTAGGTGGATGAATCCTTACACAGGCAAAACTGCGTGCGTGCGTTCTATTTTAAGTACCCTAAGTACACTAAGTAACAATTTAAGTTGATTAAGTTGTATTTCGATTTAGTGTCATGTTTATATCATGTCATGTAATGCTGCCGTTTTCTTCGAATGGACCGCTTTTATTATGAACGGTGAAACTTACGCCATGGAAGACTTCAAACAACCTCCAGGAATCGCTTTCTAAATTGTTATTTTTATTTATATACGTGGCATAACGTCACAATACTATAGCATAGCCTGATACACAATATCCCTCCATAATGTCCGATTCGTGGCTGCTCCTCTCCAATCCCTTGGGCACCTTGTACTCCCTAGGTCTTGCTCCACCTGGTCTGACCATCTTGCTCGTTGCACCCCACGTCGTCGTGTACCTACCGGATTCCCGTCGAACACCATTTTTGCAGAATAGTTGCCCGGCATTCTCGCAACATGTCCTGCCCACCGTATCCTTCCAGCTTTTGCCACCTTATGAATACTGTGTTTGCCGGCGAGTTGCGCGAGCTCATGGTTCATCCTTCGCCTCCATAGTCCGTCCTCCTGTGCTCCACCAAGGATGGTTCTTAACACCCGTCGCTCAAAAACTCCGAGTGCTCGCAGGTCCTCTTCAAGCATTGTCCACGTCTCATGCCCATAGAGAACAACCGGTCTTATTAGCGTTTTGTGCAGGATGCACTTCGTACGGGAACTAAGTCTGTTTGACCGAAGTTGCTTGTGAAGCCTATAGTAGGCACGACTTCCACTGATAATCCACCTACGGAACTCACGGCTGTTGTTGTTCGCAGTAACCAGTGAGCCGAGATAGACAAATTCATCGACTACCTCGAACTCATCGCCGTCGATCGTTACACTGCTGCCCAGTCGGGTCCTGTCGTGCTCGGTTCCGCCTGCCAGCATGTACTTCGTTTTGGACGTATTTATCTTCAACCCAATCTTCTCTGCTTCGCGCTTTAGTCTGGTGTACTGCTCTGCCACCGCCTCAAATGTTCTGTTCTGTTGAAAATCGGGCCTCGCATGTCAAACGCCGCTCGTCGCATAACACCTTCAAGAGCAATGTTGAACAGGAGGCAAGAGAGACCATCACCTTGACGAAGCCCCCTGCGGGATTCGAATGAACCGGATAATCCACCCAATATCCTCGCACAGCACTGGGCTCTATCCATCGTAGCCTAGATAAGTCCGGGTTAGCATCCCCGGAAAGCTGTTCTCGTCAATGATCTTCCATAGCTCATTTCGGTTGTTTGTATCATATGCGGCATTGAAGTCGATGAATAGATGATGCGTTGGGACTCCATATTCACGGCACTTTTGGAGGATCTGCCGCAAAGTGAAGATTTAATCCGTTGTAGACCGTCCTTCGATGAAGCCGGCCTGATAACTTCCCACAAATCTATTTGCTAGTGGCGACAGTCGCTGGAAGATGATTTGGGATAATACTTTATAGGCGGCATTAAGGACAGTGATCGCACGATAATTTTCACAGTCCGGCTTGTCGCCTTTCTTATAGATTGGGCAGATAACCCCATCCTTCCACTCCTCCGGTAGCTGTTGGGTATCTGAAATCATGACTATCAGTCGATGCAGGCAATTTGCCACCTGAAAATTCCTCGCTGTTATTTTTCTGGCGCTACCAAGGAACGGTACAAGGATCTTCAACTTCACGTCTTCGTTGATGCCAGCGAATCTGCTTACTGTGCGGCAGCGTATTTTCGGACGTTGAGCCCTGAGGGATTACCAGAGAGTGTGCTCGTCGCAGCGAAGACGAAGGTGAGCCCGCTGAAGTCACAATCAATTCCCCGATTGGAACTACAGGCCGCAGTTATTATTTATTTAAAAAGCCATACATCGTATTTACGATATGACTTCATCTACAACATTTGGCCAATATACTCGGTCTATGGCTTCCTCTCTCCAACCTCGTTGACGACCCACACTCGCCAGATCCTGTTGCACCTGGTCCGCCCATCGTGCTCGCTGTGCCCCACGCCTTCTTGTAACGGCTGATTTGAGGCGAACACCATTTTTGCAGGGTTGTTGTCCGGCATTCTCGCAACATGCCCTGCCCACCGTATCCTTCCAGCCTTCGCGACCTTCTGAATGCTACGTTCGCCGTAGAGTTCAGCGAGCTCGTGGTTCCATCTTTTCTGCCACACTCCATCCTAGTGTACGCCGCCAAAGATGGTCCTAAGCACCCGGCGTTCGAAAACACCAAGTGCTTACAGGTCCTCCTCGAGCATCGTCCACGTCTCGTGCCCGTAGAGAACAACCGGTCTTATCAGCGTTTTGTACATGGTACATTTAGTGCGGGGGTGAATCTTTCTTGACCGCAAGTTCTTCTGGAGCCCGTAGTAGGCACGACTTCCACTGATGATGCGTCTTCGGATTTCACGGCTGTTGTTGTTGTCAGCCGTAAGCAAGGATCCAAGGTAGATGAATTCTTCCACCACCTCGAATGTATCCCCGTCTATTGTAACACTGCTGCCTAGGCGGTCCCTGTCGCACTCGGTACCTCCTGCTAGCATGTACTTTGTTTTCGACACATTCATCTCCAGTCCGACTTTCGCAGCTTCGCGTTTTAGGCGAGTGTACATTTCTGCCACCGTTTCAAATCTTCTGCCGACAATGTTCATGTCATCCGCAAAACAAACGAACTGACCGGATCGAGTGAAAATCGTACCCCGGCTGTTGAGCCCGGCTCTTCACATGACACCTTCTAGCGCAATGTTGAACAACAGGCACGAAAGTCCATCACCTTGACGTAGTCCCCGGCGTGATTCAAATGAGCTGAAATGTTCGCCCGAAATCTTCACGCAGTTTCGCACACCGTCCATCGTAGCTTTAATCAGTCTAGTAAGCTTCCCGGGAAAGCCGTTCTCGTCCATACAGGCCGCAGTTCTTGGAGCTCAATTATCGAAGTTTGTTAAAGACAGTCACACACTGCATATTACAAAAAAGGTGATTCTGCAACCGATCTTTCCCGGCTACGGGCTGACCACAAGCGATATAAGCAGTTCGTTGCGTTCCAAATTGGGGAATTGTCTACAACCGACAGAAGAAGAATTGCGTCCCTGCTATTCCCACGAAAGGGTATGGTATGGTATCCCAGGACGCCTGGTAGAACTTGAGCGGTATTCTCAACTGAGCCGAGCTATTCGCGCTGTCGCATATGTTTACCGATTTGCTGGTAATCTTAAACTAAAGTTAGCAGGTCAGAAACGAGTCGAAGGCCCACTATCGTCCGGAAAACTTCAGAAAGCAGAGCGCCATGTGATCCGTGAGGTACAATGGAAATACTTTTCAGACGAGATGGTTCTCATGAGACGCAACCATTCAAAGCCAAGGAACGAGCAGCTACCGTTAGACAAAAGCAGCACTCTTCACCAGCTATGTCCATTTCTGGATGAAGAAGACATCCTTCAAGTAGATAGCAGAATCGTAGCAGCTCCAAACATTAAACGGGATACAAAGTTTCCGCTGATTCTCCCTGCGAAACATACTTTCACCACGCTGTTATTGGATAGCTACCACCGTAGATACCTGCATGGTAATTCGGAAACCGTAGTAAACGAGGTTCGCCAGCGATTCTACATTTCGAGGTTGAGAACAGCAGTAAACAACGTTGTAAATCGGTGTCAATGGTGCCGAGTGTATAAGTGTTCACCGAAGATACCTCGCATGGCACCCTTACCACTAGCGAGAATGGCGTCATTCGTACGGCCGTTTACGTATGTTGGCCTGGACTTCTTTGGACCGTTGACGGTGAAGATCGGGAGAAGCAGTGCAAAACGCTGGGTAGCGTTATTCACGTGCCTAACTATACGGGCGGTACACGTTGAAATCGCTCATAATCTAACTTCGGACTCATGCATCAAGAGCATTCGGCGTTTCATCTGCCGTAGGGGCTCTCCGGCTGAGATATACAGGGGATGATCAAAAAGGAGAAGACTAGCAAAATTTTGTCCAGATTCAAAGTGATACAGTTCGGTGAATAATTAGCCAATTTTGATGAAACTAGAATCGTTCGACGGGAAATTTATTCTAGTTTCAGCATGTTTATTCAAAATTTGATTTGATTTCCGGACACTGGAGATAGCACGGATACTTTGAGGTTATGTCAAATGTGCAAATTTTCTGCAGCTCGTAATTTTTTATGTTACTTGAAAATTGGAAATATTATATTATTTTCAGAAATTAAATTTTATAACAAGTCTGTCAGTGGTTAAAGATCGTGAATCGGTCCATAAACAACCGAAATATGGCTATTTGCGTAAAATGTAGTTTTTTACCCAATTGCCTGACACTTCTTATGTTGAAAAACTCCTTTTTAATTTATCTGTAACTTTGCGTACCCTTAACCAAATTAGATGCAACTTTTTCCATACGATTACAAATCTATCTTAGTTTTTAGAAGAGTAGCGGACATTTCGTTATTTTCCGTAGTTCCGGATTCATTATCGGGAATCGTGAAGGAAGTACCCTACCAGTGTAATGGCCAGAGTAAGAACTGTATCAAACCTGGCTTGCGACATATCAAACTTCATGATTTTACAAAACAATACCACTGGTAGTCAACTTGAGAGTATTCTTTCACATTGTCCACACCTGGTGACGTTCCGGATTCCGGGTTCCCCCAGGGAAGTGGTCAGATTTCGAATGATGTCAAACCCTGGCTTGCGACACATCAAACTTCATGATTTTACAAAACAATAGCGCTGGTGGTCAACCTGAGAGTATTCTTTCAAATTTAGTTTTGATTAAACATGCTAAAACTAGAATAAATTCCCCGTCGAACGCTTCTAGTTTCATCAAAATCGGTTAATTATTCACCGAACTGTGTCACTTTGAATCTGGACAAAATGTTGCTAGTCTTCTCCTTTTTGATCATCCCCTGTACTCAGATAATGGCACAAACTTCCAGGGCGCCGCTAGATTGCTGAAGGAGCAGATTGAGGAGTTAGCCACTACGCTTACTGGCACTGCAACTAAGTGGGTATTCAACCCTCCAAGTACTCCGCACATGGGTGGGGCGTGGGAGAGGATGGTCCGTTCCGTCAAATTCCGGGCCCATCTTGATCTGCTCCGATTCCATCCCTTCCAACCGATTTGTTGTTCTTCAGCTGCTTGATGGCATCCTTAACTTCACCTATCGTCGGGAGTGGCACATCTCCGTCACTTACTGCATCGAGTACGTCTCTTCCATCGCTGTCTTGGTCCTCTTTCTGTACTCCATTCAGTCTTTCGGTCACCTCACGATCGTCCGTCAGGATTCTCCCATCCTTATCCCGACACATTTCGGCTCGCGGCACGAAGCCTCTGCGGGATGCGTTGAGTTTCTAAATTGTTATGACTATGAATTCAACACCTTAATAAAGGGTGTACATAATCCAATTGCATCACTTTCAAAATACTGTAATTTTTAACCCATTGGGTGTTATCTTTTGATTTTTTTTTTGCTGAAATTTGCAATGTGTACAGTCTATACGGTGTTACTTACATTAGTAGCTGTGAAATCTTTGCAAAGATAGAGTCGGAGGAACAGCATTTATGCAAAAATAAAATGGCGCACGTACCTCGAACCAAGTATGGGAAAATTCATTCACTCGCATGACCACCACTGATATAAAACAGCAACCATCGGTTGCTAATGAAATAGCGACTCGAGTGTGATGCTTCCTATCAAACTTCTGCAGGAATCCTCGAAAACGCAAAGTGTACAAAGAATAAACGCGGAAAGCAGAATCATGCGAAACACATTTTTTATCTTTATGTTATAGCTGAATGAATACGTTGCGATTTGAATACACTAAGGTCTTTTTTTATACCACTTTTACTATAATACTGCGTAAAAAAAGACTTAATAAAGATGATCAATTCACATGCATAAACATTTTTAATTGCTTCGATTTTGTTTGCATGTGTAACCTTTTCATGCAGTGGTCAAAATACAGTTTTGAAAATTTTGAGTATCTACACCAAAAGCTATGATTTTTTTGAAAAACTGCCATATGATTACTTTTTGCCCAAAACGAAAAATGTGATTTGGATTAGGTCAAGAAGTTGTTCCGTTCTGGAGTTATCGCCGAAAACAAACCGCTTGAAAAAAAAAAAACAACGTGTAAAAAAGGCCGTACTGTACACTGAACGAGATTATTTTGACTCAGTGAATGCAATCAGCAGGAATGAGCATAGCAGAGACTCGGCTCAATATAACGCTTTATGATTTTATGTTGCCTTTGATTACTTAACATCACGTTAAATCATAATTTGAAATGTTAAATTATGTTTAAGGTATGATTTGAAGATATGAGTTTGATTCAATCAATCTCGATCAGCTGAATCAAACTGAATGCAATCGTTAATGATTCAGCGGGTAAAAAATAGGCACTGAGAAATAGTCCACACTGCTACCGTCCGATTCATTCAGTAAACGATCAGCTGCCAATTTTGCTCAATTCTGTTTTCTACGAATAGAATTAAAGCTGAATAGTAATTAACAGAATCGGAATAACTCATACGTGGTACGGCTCACTTCTGACGGTTGATGCGAATGAGTGAAAAATGAGTGCAAAGTGAACCGATTTTTCCCATCCTCGAACATCCGGATCTCTCACATAGTGTCATCAGCAGGAAGCTGGGAATGGTAAAAACTCCGGTAACCCGCGTTTTAACTCGGTACAACGAACATTTGACCATCGATCGGAAGAAAAAGTGTGGCCAAAATGGATCTCCGTATAGTTTGAAAAGAATGCCGAAATTAGTCTCTGGTCTACAGTTTATTTGCATACCATTGAAAATTTGATGTATTTATTTTTCCACATGTCAATTATTTCTTATATTTCAATATGGCGATTGGAAAAAAAAATCACTGTTTTGCCATAAAGCCAATTTTTCTTCGCAATGACTATTATAAAACTATTTGGTCTTATGGTGACTTCCTTCAATGCCAATTTGCCGTTTAATGCATTTACTGGAGGCAAAATGGTTTTAAAATGCTTTTTCAACTGACCATAATAAGATAAAATCAATGAGTCCTAAAACGGCAATTCAATACAGCATTTTACGAGTTCATAAAGTCGAAATAAAACCATTGATAGGAGTAAGAGGAATTTGAGAAACAAGGTTTTAAGATTGTTGTAATCAAGCTGTGTGGGTTCTCATAACCTCCCATCGTACACATCGCAAAAATTGGTCGACTACGATGGGCTGGGCATGTCGTAAGAATGTCGGACGACAGCCCTGTGAAAATGGTTCTCGAAAACGAACCGACAGGTACAAGAAGAAGAGGCGCGCAACGAGCAAGGTGGATCGATCAAGTAGAAGGCGACCTGCGGACCCTCCTCAGGCAGCGAGGCTGGCAAGGTACAGCCATGGACCGATTACAATGGAAACAACTTCTTTGTACAGCAGAGGCCACACCGGCCTTAGTCTGATTGGTAAGGTAAGGTAAGGGTTCTCATAAACCTGACTAAAATATGAAACCTATTAGCACCTCTTGGTGCCATAATAAAACCAAATTGATTTCAAGTGGCTTTCATAAAACTTGAATGAAACTTAATAAAGCAGGATGGTATTAGCAATGTTATTTGGGCAGATAAACGCATTCGTCTACTACCTCGATTGCATAACTGTCGATCCCTGTCGAACTTCTTTTCAATGGTGACACGCGGCGGCATAAAATTTGAAAGAGCAACTTGTAGATGGTGCTTAGCAGCGTGATTGCACGACAGTTACAGCAATCCAGCTTATCACTATTTTCGTAGGATGATACCCCGTTTGGTATAAAGACGTTTGGCCCAATGGAACGTTTGGCCGAATGGTCGTTTGGCCGAATGGACGTTTGGCCGAATAAACGTTTGGCCCAATACAGATTTGGGGAGAAAATACTTTACAATGCAGTTTTCTTGCTGGAGGCCTGATTTATTGTTTTCCCCCAACCCATTCTTCCAGAAATTTTAGAGATTGAATTTACACGTTATTTATGGTTAACAATGGAAATGTTAAGTAAAATAGTCAAAATCAAATAATATCTTCATTTTCCATCAGATCTCAAGTAAGCAACAATCGCCATTACAAATTCGTTCAGATTGGTAAGCTTGAAATTTATAAAAATATCTAATATTATTTTATCTCTAATAATGTCAGCAGTTTTTCAATTTCTGTAAGAATAAGCTGCTAATAATAAAGTCACAAGCCCATTGGTGTACCTTTATTCCTGCTCTATCAAGTAACTTAAGGGCTCGCAGCCATTTAGCCAAAAATCTTTTGATCATTTGATTCCAAACAACGTCTCAGAAGTAAAATAAGAAAAATGCAATTTTATCACAAAGAAAATGAAAAATAAGTTTTTCCCAAAATAATCCCCCACTGGATACAAAATCTCATATAAAAATACAAAAGAAAGAAAGATAAAAATTTTTTATTTATGAGAAGAGCGCAAAGAACCACTCCTGGATAAAAGGAGGAAAAAAACACAAAAAGAAAAAAAAACCAGACGAGCACGAGTTAGAAGTTTGCTTTCGAATACAGGAATACGTATCGTCATAGAAGGCCCATGTGCAAAGAATCAAAAGAAGGTATCTCTCGGAGGAACTGCATATTTCTTCAATAACGACTGTTCCAGAAAGTATAAGCACACCTTATTTTAACGGTCACTTTGAATATAATGAAATATTTCAACATGTTTTGGCTGCGTCCTTTTGTTTGCACATATCTGAATGACATAGCATCAAAAAAGTGCTCAGTTTTGTGTTACCTATCAAAATGCGCGGTCTTACTCCGGAACAACGAAAAAGTATCGTGCACAAATGGTGCACTGTGAGCGAACTCTCCTTGAGAAAATTGGCCAAGGAAGAGGGTGTAAGCGTCGGAGTGGCGCGATCTGCGATTTGAAAATATAGAGAACAGTGTACGTTTGAAGATGCGCCGAAGAGTGGTCGGAAATCCGGTCCTGTTGGTCCGGATATCGATAAAAAGATCAGGGATGCCTACAACCGAAAACCAGCGACTTCCGTTCGGGATGTTGCGAAAAAACTTGGGACCTCGTCGAGTAACGTCGTGCGTGCCAAAGAAAGAACTTGGGATAAAAACATACCGGAAGCAGAAAAACCCAAAAGGAACCCAAAACAGGCCGCGTCCGTGAAGCCACGGGCCCGCGAACTCTACAATTCGTTATTGTGTAGAAATTCTGGGTGTATAATAATGGACGATGAAACTTATGTGAAACTAGATTACAAAACGCTTTCCGAACCACAATTCTTTACTGTAAGCGAAGACAAAGACATCCCCGAAACGGAGAAGGCAATTTTTACCGAAAAATTCGGTAAGAAGGTTATGGTTTGGCAGGCAATATGCGAGTGTGGTAAAACATCTAGTCCGTACATCACAACGGAGACGATGAACACTCAGAAATACGTTAAGGAATGTCTCCAGAAGCGATCATTGCCGATGATCAGGCAGCACGAAGGTCAAGTAGTGTTTTGGCCTGATTTGGCGTCATGTCATTACGCAAAAGACACTCTAGAATGGTACAAAAGTCAAAATGTATGTTTCGTGCCGAAAGACATGAATCCGCCAAACTGCCCGGAGGCACGGCCAACCGAGACTTTTTGGGCTTTAACCAAAGCAAAGCTTCGAAAATTCATAAAACCAGCGGACAACATCCAAAAATTTAAAAAAGATTGGCCAAAAGTGGTCAAAATGGTGGGAAGTACCACTGTGCAGAAGCTACTGGGTCATGCTCGAGGAAAAGTTAGGAGTCTTGGCTGTGATTAAATATTTTGATTAAATGAGGGTAAAATATCATATAAAACACAAATACAAGTATGATTTGCCAAATAAAATTATTAAAACTAAAAAAAACATGACTTTTTTGTTATTTTGAAAGTATGCTTATACTTTCTGGAACAGTCTTTATTATAAAAAAAATAATCACCTATTCACTCTTGCTTTTAAAAATAAATAAAATTCCCCACAAAAACCCAAAATTCATTTAAAAAAAAAAAATTAATTTCTCACACATATTGGGCCTAAGGGCGATTTTTTTTTTTTACTTTTTTTACAAAAAAAAAAACGTTTTTGAGTAAATAAAAAAAGGTCCCGGGCGGGTGTGGTGTGTTGAGTAAAAAACTACTTAACACAAAAAAAAAAAAAAAAAAAAAAATTATTTTTATATTCACAACCACCTTTTTTTATAATCATCACAAAAAGACGTATTTCGCCAACAATGGCCGACCTTCTTCAGGGTCGGTAACTAAAACCCCAAAGATATAGTTGAAACTTAATTAGAATGATAATTACTGCAAATGCGCACACATATTGAGAAACTCTAAGTGTTATAAGTCTAGAATATCGGAATGCTTTCTAATTCGTTCGAGAATGTTTGTTTGGTTCCTTATTTTCTTTTTTAGATCTAATGCGTTTAAAATTACTTTTTTAGATTCTTATTTCCTTTTGTCTGCAATACATTTACACTAATAGACAATTTTCGGCCAAATGTCCATTCGGTCAAACATCCATTCGGCCAAACATCCATTCGGCCAAACTTCCATTCGGCCAAACATCCTTATGCCAACCGTCCATATGCCAAACGCCCATATGCCAAACGTCCATATGCCAAATGTCCCACCCCCTTTTTATAAATTGGACACACGATATCTTACATCCGTTCCTGCTGTCCATACCTCTGGCTAAAGGTTGATCTATTGGAGAATTCAATCTTCGGAAGTGGTGTGTGAATACTGCTCGAATTTTGAGCCGAGTTCCTCCGAATTTAGAAGAAATTCCTGAAAAGGTAGAGCTTGATAATGATGATTACTCAACTTGTAAAATCGACACAAACATCGAAATTGATTGATAATTCGTTTAAACCGGATCCACTGCGCATTCGTAGTTAAGTTTTCTTGGCTACTTCGGTGATAAAGTTGAAAGACGTATCGGGATTATCTAGGTTTGCTCGCGTCGTGTTAGATAACTACTTGCAATGCAATTTTATCACCAAACCTCAGATTGAAACTTATCAAAACAGAATTGAGTCAAATAATCCAAAAAACTCTTATGACTGGAGTGAAGCACATAGTTTTTTGTTTTAGTCTCAGTAAAAAATTGTATCTGCATGAGATGTCCGATTACCTTTCGATTGATCACTTTTATTAAAACTTTTCGATTATTAAACCGAAACAACAAAATACATTAAAAGAATTTACTAAAATATCAAGGAATTAAATCCAATTACTTGAATTTGCTTGTGATGCAATGTTATCGTCGATACCCAATAGAGAACTAGGAATTGTTATTTTGAAAATTTGATCCATTTTCTGTGATTTACCATCATTTGCCTAGTAAATTTCTACATTCTGATGATTGATTTGAGAAAGGTTTGGTTTACTTTGAACTCTTGTAAAGGGTCAAAATTAAGTCGATTTAAACTTGAGGCTTTTTTTCCTATGCTGGAGACATTGATGACTCGACCAGATTTGATCTATTGTGATGTATTCTCTTTGCTTTATGCCTGATCATATAGAATAAACTACTATGTAAGTAGCCATTATCAATGATTGGCATTTTCCCAACTAGGAATGATACCCCGTTTGAAGAAAATCACTTTGTAAGGAGGGCAAGCCCAGACTTCGTGAGGTTTAAAATACCTTTCCCAGGAAATCTGCGCCTTTGATTGGATAAGGCCTGTACTCGAAAAAAATGCACCATTTTTATCCGAGCGTAACTTTTTTGTCCGTGGGTAAAAATTTATGAGAATCTGAGTATAACTAGTTTTTGAGTGAATTGTTTACATGTGCAAAATTTCATAACAATCGGTTCAGTGGTTCTCAATAACATCGAAACAAGAAGAAAATCGTCGGAGAGTTTTGCGCGCCGTCGTGAAAAATCCGACTGCGACCATGAGATGGATCGGAAGACAACTGGGAATCACCCGTACAACTGTGTCTCGGGTGGTTTAAGGAGTCCCCGACGACCGAGCGGAGGGCTGGAAATTGAAGAAAATCGAAGACAGCTGACTCTGTGAAGGCCCGGAAGGTGTTGGATTATTTCAAGTGTAATCCGAACCTTTCGATTCGCGACGCGGCTCTGAAGGCAAAGTGTTCCGCCTGGTTCGTTCAGCAAACCATGAAACTAGCTGGGCTTCGTATATTCAAGGTCCGCAAGGCACCGAACCGGCGTGATCAACAAAACACGGCGGCCAAATCCCGCGCAAGGAAGCTGTATCGAGAGTGGTTAACGAAACCGATGTGTGTGGTTATGGATGACGAAACCTACATCAAGGCAGACGCATAGCAGATACCGGGGCTGGAGTTCTACGTTGAAAAAAAAAACCCCCCCCCCCCCCCTCCCCCCATTCCCCCCCCCCCCCCTTTCACAATAACTTTTTTTGATGATGATGATGATGATATAAAACTACCATCTATTGTAGCAAGGTAACTTCCCATAGCAGTGGAATAATCTGAAAAACGATTTGATCAGGATTCTAATATTGTTTGTGATCATCAAGCTCCTGTATGAAGGGCCAAAAACGTTTGGGCGGGCCCGTAAGCAGAGACACTTACGCGAAACCCGCGAATATAGGGAAAAGGATCTCCTTCCAAAAGCAAGTTCACACGCACAGCACTAGAATCGAGCCCTCGATTGACAGAATAAACCCAATAGATGGGGTCGAAGAGCCCGCCCTCGTTCCGCGAAATGTTAACAATAGGGAGGAGGCAGTCCCATGCTCCCTATCCAAATCGTTTCACTTGGGTGCCCTGATGGTCCCTCCCTTTCCCCGTTATATGTTATTTAATATTTAGTATATTTTGTACACACAAAATTAGGATATCATTATAGACAAACATGCCAATTTATTCAAATTTCAAACTTGAATGATACTACCAATGGATTGTTACTGAAAAATAAATAAAAATTAGATATGAATTAATATCCTTCTTGTCCTGGAAAAGCTGAAAACAGAATAGATCATTCCAAATATCAAAGATAAAATTTCAATAAAAGATATTGTTTTAAAAGACATGTAGTAATTTTTTTTTATACTGTTCTAGTAACATTTCAAAGATAGCAATTGGAGTGAACGAAGAGTCCGGTTTGATGATTCCTGAAATAAATGGCTTATCTTACCATAATGCCACTAAACACAATATTAAAATATAATCTTACATTGGTTATAAGCACATGCCAGTCTTTTATGAATATAGTAGTTGAAATTCAGAAGTGCAATTTTAAATTAAGTGTAATGCTGAAATGCTGAAAAACAAATTGAGCCTTTGATGCCCGTCGTGTTGCTCCCGGCTCTTACATGGTTTTGGAATGCAAAAATGATTCCAAAGCGTGCTGAAATTATTGATAAAATGAGAATGGGAAATATACAATATGATTTAAAGGTACACGATCTTCAGTCGCACCCCCTCACTTCGCTATTGTCAGATTGACAACATTGCCCAGGCTACGCCAACCAGCGTCTCCATGTTTCAGCTGGCAGTCTTTTGTGATCATATGACTCGTGGAGGCGTGAGGTAGGAACTTGTGAGGACGAGAGGTCGGCCGCATCCTCCTTCGAAGTTGTCAACTCACCATTTGAAGCCCAGACAATAACATTGTTTTTGTACCAAAAACCGCCAACCCCCCAAATTCACCAGAGATTCGTCCGGTGGAAAGATTTTGGGCCATAATGAAGGCCAAAGTTCGAAAATCGTCGAAGGTGCTTAAGAACGAGCTGGAGTTGAAAAAAAATGGATGAAAGTGACCAAACAGGTCGGCTCCACCATTGTACAAAATGTAATGACGGGTCTTAAGGGAAAGGTGCGGGCTTTCACCGATGGAAAAGAAATTGAATAAAGCCGAATATATACCGAAACATAATTCATATGTATCAGTTCATTCCCTGAAAGTTTCAAGAAAATCCGACTTAAAATAAATTTTTGACGAACACTTTTGCCTGGTGCATTTTTGTCGAGTACAGGCCTTAGTGGAGTAGTCGACAGCTTCACATCAAATGTTCCAAACTTTTACTCCCTCGATTACAAAAACGATATCTGTCATCATGAAATTTTCCGATAACTGTTAAGAAGTGCTTACTAGGACAATGCCTTGTGACTAATCCTGTGTTAGTACATAATTCATTTTAAGAGAGATTTAGAAATGCGTGTAAAAAAGGCATGTGGCTTTATGAAAAGTTTAAATTGTAGAGCTGTGGACATGTTCATCCTGTTGGATTGGAGTTTTTAATATTCGCATAATTTTAACTCATTGTTAAGAGCAAAAGTGGAAAGCTCGAAGAATGGTACCGGACCTATAAATTGTCTGATGACCCAATATTTGCTAGTCGATCAACTTTTTCATTTTCTTTAATTCCCCAATGACCAGAAACCCGAAAAAAAATTTACCTTGTTGTGACAGGACAATTGCTCTAGTAGTTAATAGCACTCATACTCTAGGTTTGAGGTGTAAATCATTCATTTTAGAGCATTTATTACTGCTTAACTATTCGAAAAAAAAACAAATGTTGGCCTTTTTATACCTTTTTTTCTAGCATAAAGATGTACATTCCAGAATGGCATACATTTCTGCTTGGAATAATGTAGGCCATTTACCCATTTGAACAGGTGAATTAATACCAGAACCTATTATTCCTGCTCCTGAACACCTTTCACATTTGAGCAATGCTCGATTATTCGTGGCTCCTTTGACCTCTGTCCCTTCGTTTTTTGCTATTTCAAGAGAAAGCAAGTCCAAAATTACATCATCTGCAAAAAATACACGTAAGAGTTAAGAAAATAATAAAACATACTAAATGAAAGATTTACAAAATGCTCTAATAAAGTTTTCTTTGTACATTAAGTTGCCATGCAGAAGCTGATTTGCTGCATTAAGAATAAGTAAGAGGAAATGCGTCCTCCCTTAGCTTAGTCGGTCAAGGCGCAGCTACAAAGCAACACCATGCTGGCGGTGGCTGGGTTCGATTCCCGGTCTAGTTCAGGAATTTTTCGTTGAGGAAAATTTTTAGACTCCCTGGGCAGTATGATTGTACTTGCCACAAAATCATACTAATGCAAAAATAGTACTTGGCATCGAAAGCTCTTAATTAATAATTGTGGAAGTGCATTTTAGAACACTAAGTTGAGAGCAAGCAATAAGCTAATTGTGAAAGCAATAAGCTTGAAATGCTAAAGAAAAAGAAGAAGAGGAAATGCGGCATTGAAATGACCTTGTTTGCCTCCCTTTTGCATCCAAAACGAAATTGTTCACATAAAATTCTCAAAAGAGTTTTGTTTACAAAACCCAAAGGATCATGCAGAAAGCTCTTCTGTTCATGTATCAGAAAAGATAACCACCAAGCTACCGTGCCTCGACATTATCCATTTGCAAGCAATTATGAGCTCAATCGATTGTTAAGTGACGATTATTCGGTGTCGATTACAAGCAATAAAAGATTGAATCGATTAGTAAATTATCGATTATTAGAGTAAGTCGAACATCACGAAGCGTATCTAAATACGCTTTCACTGTTAATTTCTTTTTTTTTTCGTACCTCTGCTCCAACGTTACCCTTCGCCAACTCATCCCGAGCAGGACTTGGTATTAAAGAGCTCAGATTAAGAGGTAAAATACCTAAGAATTGCAAGCAAACTATCTCTCGAATAACAAAACTTGTTATTTTGGATATCTGGGAATACCTGAGAGGTAATATTTTGGTATTGTCTTACCTCAAATTGGTATTCGCATAACATTGTGGGAACAATTTTATGGTATTATCCTCAGGTATTTTACCTCTCAATTTGGTGACCTATTTTGTGTGTCCAAATTTCATCGAATACAGTCTTTAAATACCAAGGCCAGTAATCAAGTTATTCGTTCCTGCTCGGGTTAGTTTGCATCCGTTTTCGCTTACGAGTTGATTTCTCGTAAAGGCTCCCCAAACAATCAATGCCGTTGGTAGCTGAATTTACACGTAGCTTACAGTTTTGATTACAGCTTATCAAATTATGGATGCTGTCACCGAAGGCGGTGGTTCCCTCTTTAAGTTGACCATTGAATGCAGACTACTTTGAGACTACAGAAGTTACTCTGAACTATCAACTGAAAGGCTTGCTGTACCGATTGGACAATGAGTTAGGGTTTTAGGCAACAGCCAATTAAAAACAGCTTTGAGTTTGTAGTACATTTGCTCGACATGCAACACGGCCTTCTCGTTTGCATAATCTTAACCTTCTTCTAAAGCAAACAATTGAGCCTTCTGCTGCCCCTTCGACTACTTCTGATGGAGTTCATATACGGTGACCATATCACCAGAAAACGCAATAATAATGCAGGTATTGCCTGCTTTAGATTAGTAGCTGTGGAAGTGCTGTAATAAATCATTTACATTTTCAAGTTGCCATCGTCGTAATTGCAACAACTTCTCTCAGACGTCTCAATTTGTTTGGCTGCGATTCCAAAACTGCATAAAACATCAACGTTTGTTGGAATCGTTCCCTGTTCTTGTTTAAGAAAGCATGTCTCTCCTTAAACAATTACAGATCCCAGGAAAGACATCAATCTGAAATGAATATAGTCCACGAGAATGACACAAGAACTATTCATTTGACCAAAGACCAATTGAGCATGCGCGCTCCCTAATTCGAAAATTCATTCTCCTTCGGTGTTCCTCGTCATCCTCGTCAGCTGCTGGTTAGAACAGTTTTCATCACTGTGGGGTGGTGGCTGACCTTAACCTCCGACAACCACCACCCGATTGTGATGCGCCCTTCCAATCCATCGATTTCTTTCCACCGAAAAGCAGCGGAGTAAATGAAAGACGGCCGGTTTCTTGTTTGCATTAAGTCCAACCAGGTCTGCCAGATGGAAGTTAAAGTTTAAAAGAACAGGGAACGGTGTGGATAACCATGCGGCTCCATGAACTTTCAGCAAACGGTTCTGTAAATGGGGGGACAAAAGTGCGTTGATTTCAAACAAAATTCTGACTGTCAAAATCAGATCGTCAAAGTTTCTTATTTGTCAAGAAACATTTCAGAAGCACAATGTTGATTTAAGCTTGACAGGCGCTGTAAATTTGTTCATGAAATGTGTCCTCCCGTTGTCAGTGCAATGTAGAGGAAGATTTTATTTGGAAGTGATGAGACGTGTTGTTATGACAGCTGTCTGTCTCCAAATTAGGTATGCTACGGGTTGATTCGTGTTGTAATGATGATACTAAGATTTTTACTAAAAAAATTCGTTTAACGAAGCTAGGATACCAGCTTCTTCAGATAAATAATCTAATCTTTTAAACAATTAAGTTCCATGGAACTAACATGACCCTTTGCAAATAATCAGAACATGATTCTCTATCAAGAACATCTAGTAATGAGCAAATTCAACCTTCTCTACCTCTCTTCTACCTTGAACTTTAAAGTTCGCAAATAGTTACTGAAGAACTCCGATCCCCTCGGATATATAATCTAGTCGCGATGGGTTAGATGGTAACCAAAGACATATCCTGTCGTGGTGGAATCACATGTTGACTATTTTTATTTTATGCCGTCACATATCGGGCATTGATGCACTGATTTTACAGAATGTGATCCTACGGCCGTCCTGTCTTGGAACCTTAAATGCTGGTGCAGTCTGGTGGGGCTTTTTCCTCAGTGATAATGATGTGATATTTTTTCTTGGCTGCAACACATTCCTTATGCGTTCCCTGAAGTTTTATTAGAACTAGGAACGCGGCACCAGTCATATTTTGTTATGTCTCACTTCAAAAAGCGATAATAACAATACCACTCATTATTACAATGGTATACAAACAATCTTATACAAGATTCATTCTCTATACTTTTATAATAATAAACTCTTAAAAATAATGAATTTTACGTTTGACGAAATCCTTACAACCTTTAAATATTGAAACTTAAATTTACATATGCTATCGTTTTAAGTTCATTTGGATGTAACATCTTTGAACATCTAATAACACATACAAGTCCACATCAAATCATAATCGTCGACTTCAGCATTAGCGTTGTGACTAGGTTGCGAACGATAGAACATGAGATGTTACACATGCCTGCAAGGATGCTTATTTTCTGGCCATCTAAATCATTGAACGGGCTATTTTTTTTGTTGCACCTTCACGTAGTTTGAAAACTAATTTTAACTGCGCATTCAAAGTGCATTGTGAGATATTCTTGTGCTAACCGTTCGAAGATCATAGTTTCTATAAAAATAGAGTACTCTTTCCCCAGTTAATGATCCTCTCGTGCCATTGCAATAAAACCGTTAAGCCACTTTGATCAAACAGCAAAAAATCCAATAGTGAAATTACTCATAAATAATATTGGAAGTAGAGACCTTCATCAGGACAGTTTTCTTTAGATAAAGACTGTTCCAGAACGTATAAGCACACTTTCAAAATATCAAAAAAAGATCATGTTTTTTTAGTTTTAAAAGTTTTATTTGGCAAATCATATTTGAATTTGTTTTTTATATGATATTTTACTCTCGTTTAATCAAAATATTTAATCATAGCCAAGACTCCTAACTTTTCCTCGAACATGACCCATTAGCTTCTGCACAGTGGTATTTCCCACCATTTTGACCACTTTTGGCCAATCTTTTTTAAAGTTTTGGATGTCATCTGCTGGTTTTATGAATTTTCGAAGCTTTGCTTTGGTTAGAGCCCAAAAAGTCTCGATTGGCCGTGCCTCCGGGCACTTCGGCGGATTCATGTCTTTCGGCACGAAACATACATTTTGACTTTTGTACCATTCTGTCCTTTGCGTAATGACATGACGCCAACTCAGGCCAAAACACTACTTGACCTTCGTGCTGCCTGATCATCGGCAATAATCGCTTCTGGAGACATTCCTTAACGTATTTCTGAGTGTTCATCGCTTCCGTTGTGATGTACGGACTAGATGTTTTACCACACTCGCATATTGCCTGCCAAACCATAACCTTCTTACCGAATTTTTCGGTAAAAGTTGCCTTTTCCGTCTCGGGGATGTCTTTGTCTTCGCTTACATTATAAAATTTCGGTCCGGGAAGCGTTTTGTAATCTAGTTTCACATATGTTGCATCGTCCATTATTATACACCCAGAATTTCTACACAATAACGAATCGTAGAGTTTGCGGGCCCGTGGTTTCACGGACGTGGCCTGTTTTGGGTTCCTTTTGGGGTTTTTTCTGCTTCCGGTATATTTTTAGCCCAAGTCTTTCTTTGGCACGCATGACGTTACTCGACGAGGTCCCTAGTTTTTTCGCAACATTCCAAACGTATGTCGCTGGTGTTCGCTTGTAGGCATCCCTGATCTTTTTACCGATATCCGGACTAACAGGACCGGATTTCCGACCACTCTTCTGCGCATCTTCAAACGTACACTGTTCTCTATATTTTCTAATCGCAGATCGTACCGCTCCGACGCTTACACCCTCTTCCTTGGCCAATTTTCTCAACGAGAGTCCGCTCACAGTGCACCATTTGTGCACGATACTTTTTCGTTGTTCCGGAGTGAGACCGCGACAGGTAACACAAAACTGAGCACTTTTTTGATGCTATGTCATCCAGAAATGTGCAAACAAAAGGACGCAGCCAAAACATGTTGAAATATTTCATCATATTCAAAGTGACCGTTAAAATAAGGTGTGCTTATACTTTCTGGAACTGTCGTTACCTAGGGTGTTCCTACAAAAAAACAAGTTTTTTACTCTAACTATTTTATTTCAAATTTGCCAACAAAGTTGCTCTCAGATGTTTTTTAGAACTTAAAAATATGCAACTTGTGACTTATAAATCTTGCCGATATATTTTACCGTTAGCGAGCTATTTACGATTTTCTCATAAAATTACCCACTTTTCAAATGTGTTTTACTCAATTTAAAAAAATAATCCATCTCCAGTTTTCAAATATAATAAGCAATAATATAAAACCTTCCAAATGCAGTTGAGATATATTTTTTTTGTCTGCCCCAACCAAAGAGATCAACATTTGAAAAAGTCCCACAAAAACCATAAAAAAAACTTTTGTTTGACATACGATAGCGACGATTTCAGTACATCAAAAGATGTATCTTTTATTGTTCTAGAAGCAATGGGAACACAGCTTTGCTGAAAAATTTGAATTAAAAATTTAGAGTAAAATAACTGATTTTTAGAGGGACACCCTAAGCTACGTAGGAAGCTACGGTCATTTCAAAAGCTACAGAAAAATTTGTCCAACCAAAGTTGCTTAAATTTTTCTCACCTACAACTGTTCCGATGAATATATGCCTTTATTTCTGCAAATAAAAAAATAAAATTTTCGATTTCTCTGAAAACAAGGACCACCCTAGTTTCCATGCATACCAAAAGAAGGACCTTATAATTAGAAACAACTTTGCAGCAGACAACTTTGCTCCAAAACTTCAAACTTAGACTGAAAACGTAGTTTTCCAGCTAAATTCGCATTCTGGACCACTGGCGGATAAGGTAAAAATGATGTTTAGGATCGATTTTTGAATCTAAATTAATCAACATTAAAAGTAGGCAAAGTAATGCATTTAAAATAACATGAACGATAGATGCCTTTAGAAAATCTTATTTTGTGTATCATAACATACATGTACGTCATGGGATGTAAACATTCAATTTAGTTTTTACTGTCATTTGATGTTCAGAACACACGTAAATTTATGTCCAATGGGCCGCTCCCAGTACATGACTTTTTCTAAGTATGTCGGTAGGGAAAAGTCATGATGAAGCTTTATTTTGCCACCGAAAAAAGTGAATTTTATAGCTGACCATGCTTGTAAGACTTTGAAGACTTTGAAGACTTAGAGATCAGCATAAGACAAATAAAAAAGAGGCAATGAATTGACAAGTAAACGTAAATTTTTCTGCAATGACTGTAAAATTTAACTAAATAAGGCAGAAGACAATTACTGACTAGGGTGGTAAAATGGTGAATTAAACAAGGTAAAACGTGGTATGCATCGATGATTTTTAGAGCAAAAATGAACTAGACATCAGTTAACTAAATTATAAACGACTGAAGAAGTTACGACAGACACAATGAAATGATAGATGAAACCAAAATTGAATAATGTAAAACACATGAAAGGAATCAGGCAAACACATGGCTATCAGAATGAATCAGAAGAGAAAAGACGAAATGCCATCATGCAAAACAGTGGACATGAACATAGATGAGCGAAAGGGAAAGCAAACTTGAAAATGTAAAACCTTTTGAGGCAGTTTTCTACTTTATTCAGAGTCCTGCCAGTAAACCTAAAAAGAAAAAATACAAATAGTTACTCAAGAACTTGCTGCGAACTTCAAATGTTTGTAAAGGGTGTCCACGATGAAATTGCCACGCTATGAAATTGCTCTAACTTTTTAACCGTTGGGTAGAATTTAATGAAAATTTGGGTGGATTTAGTTCATAGTGCATTATTTACATCCTGCAAGTTTTAAAGTCCTGTGATCAAAACTCGCGGAAATGGAGTCGAAAGAACAGCTCGTGCGTGATAAAATCTTGCGCATTCATCACGAGAACAAGGATCTCTCGCATCGTTCCATCGCTAAAACGTTGGGAATCGCGAATTCCACGGTGTCGCGAGTGATTAAGCGGTTCGAGGAACGGTTGACCACCGATCGGAAGCCCAGAAGGGAAGGAAAAAGTATTCCGTACAACACCAAAAATCACAACCGCGTAGTTGGGGCCTTCAACCGAAATCCGAACGCCTCCGTTCGGGATGTGGCTAAGAAGCTGCACCTAAGCCGAAGTTTTGTCCAGAAGGCCAAAACTAAGGTTGGGCTTCGAACGTTCAAGGTACAAAAGGCCCCTAATTGCGACGAGAAGCAGAACAAGTCCGCCAAAACCCGTGCCAGGAAGTTGTACCTCAACATGCTGACGAAAGTTGAATGCTGCATCATGGACGACGAAACATATGTGAAGGCCGACTTCAAACAGATCCCCGGCAACCTGTTTTTCACGGCCAAGGATAAGTTCAGCGTTCCGGAGCATGTCCGCACTCAGAAGATGTCCAAATTTGCGAAGAAATTCCTGATTTGGCAAGCCATCTGCACGTGCGGGAAGCGGAGTGCACCTTTCGTGACCCAGGACACGATGAACGGACAGGTGTACATAAAAGAGTGCCTCCAGAAGCGGCTGCTTCCTCTCCTGAAGGCTCACAACGTCCCAACAATCTTCTGGCCGGATTTGGCCTCATGCCACTACTCCAAGGATGTGCTGAAGTGGTATGCGGACAATAAGGTCAATTTCGTGCCGAAAATGTTCAACCCTCCCAACACTCCGGAGCTCCGCCCCATCGAGAAGTACTGGGCGATTATGAAGCAGCACCTTCTTAAACGACCTAAGGTAGTGAAGACAGTCGAGGAACTGAAGAAAGTATGGGTTTACATGCAAAAAACGGTTGATTCACAGGTTGTGCAGAATCTTATGGCCGGGGTTAAGGCCAAGGTGCCGGCATTTGCGTATGGACTGTAAATAAAATACGAGTAAAATGGTAAAATGAAGTTTAATAGTTATTTCTCAATCCCTGAAAATTTGATGGCAATCGGATGAAAACTCGAATTTTGCGAATCAATTTTGTGTGTGGCAATTTAATCGTGGACACCCTTTAACTTTTTAAAAATTAGTAATATAAGTGCTGAATGCAAATTTTAAATTTTATTTCTCACCTTTTCCTCCGCTCCGATAAAAAAAAAGAACAATTTCACTTTAGAAAAATCAACAAACAAGAAAAGATCATTATTTTATATCATTTAGAGCAGCTTGTCAAAGCCATAATTTTTTGAGAAGCTATATGAGAGTCGTGCTGAATACTACCACTCTATTTCAGAAACCAAAATTTCAACAACAAACAACAAACAACAACAGCTAGCTGTGAATAAAAGATGAAGCAACGGTCCAAGAATAATCCAGATTCGTGGCCTTGAAAATGCTATTTTTTGGCTCAAGCAGCCTGTATTGTTCAATTTTGTACTTTGAACCTTTTCATCTTGAGAAGGTTTTGACTTATGATCAGTGTGCCGAATACCTAAACATCGATAACATTTTCGAGTGATACACCCGTTATTCTCTTGAATGTATTGCAACAAAACACGAAGGGAAACAACAAAATGTTGTATCGATGATGGGAAAAAGACAAGTTGGTGTGAGAAAATCAAGCTGAACAGTGCATTAGGTCCTTAGTAACATTGAGATATTCTCTTCGTCGGCTTACTCTTTCGTTAATAGTATGTCTATTAAACGATTTGCTGATGTTTTGGATGTATTGGATCCTTAATTACACTTTGTTTTACCGTACTGTATGTTGAAAATTCTTGAACATGTTTTTACTTATCCGTAGGAGCGCAAAGAGAAAGTTGACGAAGAGAGTCTCCCAATGTTACTTAGGACCAAATGCATTGTTCAGCTTGAAATGTTGTGATTCGCACACATGTTGCAACGACCTTGTATGCATGTAAAAGCGACACAAAAACCTTTTGTCATTCTTGCAACACACTACCGATAGCAACATTGGTTTATCGGCAATGTGAACAAAAGTGACAATCAGTTGTGGCTGTGGAACAAATTACTGATCTGAGTAATTATAAAATTTGTTGTGGATAGACTTCCTCCTGAAGAAAATTGCCTGTATAAAATCACACAAGAACAAAAACGAGCACTGACGATTTCACGCCAACTAGTCTTCGTGGTTGGCAGTACCCTCTCAGAATCCAATGAAACTTTGTGAGTGTATAGAATATGGATTTTTAAGTGACTTTGCGTACTTCGTTTTTTTTTTTCAAAATTTATCTAGACTACCATTTGAAAAGGGCTTAAGTTTTTTGATCGATTTTTTTTAAATCAACGTAACTCAAAAAAGACAAGACTTACAAAAAAGTGATGCATGGATGACTTTTAGAAAATCGTCTGAACTTTTATGAAAAACCCGAATTAATCCACCGCTGGTGAGACTGAACCCTTCTAACACTTCACCAGCATTACAAACTCAAATGTGGCCAATGTTGTACTGGATACATATTATCATCAGAAATTCCAGGAAGAACAGGGAATATTCGATATGTCATATATTCAGTTTATAAAATGAACTATTTGTCAACCCTGAACGTATTGTTCATCGATGTGATTAAAATATTGGCATTAATAGTCTTTAACAACCCGTTTATCTAGAAAATAAGAAGAATGATTAGTAATTTCCATTTAATTCCAACTTCCTTTAATGCTTATCTTGTCAAGTAAATGCGTGACATTATTTGTAACACACACACACACACACACACACACACACACACACACACACACACACACACACACACACACACACACACACACACACACACACACACACACACACACACTCTTTTGGTGTAAGAAGGGTAAAAATAGTAAAAAAAATTAAAATCTATTCTTACACGCTAAAACATATTTTATAATTTAAAGCCAACTTGCAAAAATGGCTATCTTAGAATTGGACGAAATTTTTTCATAATAAAGGCAATATTATTATCTACAAATTTGCCATACAGTGCAATATGGGCACTTTAAAAAAAAAAAGTTTTTCCGTCAATAATTCTTTCATGTCTTATTTTTACCGCGTATCACGCAAACTCGTCTACTTATGGTCTTCAACGCCCCTATAGAATCCAATAAAATTTAGCAGTCATAAAGAATTGAATGTATTCAGCATCTTTGTAAAAAAAAAAAAACAATAATAATCTATACTAACATTTGAAAAGGTTCAAAAACATTATTTTTCTTTCTACATCAGTAAAACTGAAGAAAAAATGCACGTTTAAATAAAAGTAATTCATAACGGCGTGTTTGGACATTCTTATTTTTAGGGGCGATTCAAATATGGCGTCGTGTATCTTTGAGGGAGGGGGAGCGTAAGGATGGTCAAGATTTGTTACAGTACGTGTAAAAGGTATGGGTAAAATTGTAATAGAGGGGGGCTGATAAATCTAAAAAAATAGCGGACGTCATATTTGAACCGTCTCTAAATGCTTATCCATCAAGTCTTATCAAATTAGAAAATTCGAATTTGATAAGACTTGATGCATATCCATTTAAAGACGATTCAAAGATGACGTTATATGAATTTTCGAAATACTGTTTATGTCAATGAAAACTCAAAGGTTTTTTCTTGGTAAGGGTTTTTATTTTATTTATTGTATTATGTGTACATTTTTACGTACACTGATGGACAATACAATAAGACCAAATCCTGATTTTAATACAAAATGGTCATGTTAGGGTGCTTGCCTTTCATTTTCTCGAAAACCAATTAAGCTGAAATTTCGGCTGTGGTCCGAAAGTAGCCTAAATTCTCATGTGCATTAAAGCCATCATTTTTCATTCACCACTTTAAAAGTTACAGACAACGCATACGATAAAACAATAAGACCACTTTTTTATTTCCATTTTAATATCAGTATACTATAGATTGTATTTCACACTCATCAACATGGCTAAACTATAGATATCAAAAGGAGGTCTTATTGTTTTGTCGTAGGTGCCGTCTGTAGTTTCTGAAGTGATGAATGAAAAATTATGAATTTATTAAAGATAAAAATTTAGGTTATTTCTAGGCTATTATTCAGTTCAATTACTTCACGGGAAAGTGAAAGACAAGCCTCCGAACATGACCATTTTGTATGGAAATCGGGCTTTGGTTTTATTGTATTGTCCGGCACTGTATTAGTAATTAGCATCGAATTCATATATTTAATTTATAAATCTTTCTCATACAAAGAAAATTACTTTGGATTATTCTTTGAATCAGGAAACCTTTTAGCTTAAGTTTGATTTTCTGAAATAGGTACAAAACAATGCAATTTTGGTCTTCGTGGTTTTGTCTGTACGTGGCTATAGAACTCCTCAAGTTCTTCTGACATTTTTGCATACTGTTCAGCTGATGAAGAAGCAGTAATTCAGTTCTGTAATACTTATATTTGTCTGTTCAACTGCCCAGTCATATAGTTCCCGAGGAGTTTTGATTGTGTTTCCATAATCTTTGCCATTCGATTGAGATTACCACCAATAGCATCACATGGACCTTTCCCATGAGACGTTGCAAAGAAGTGCCATTCTGCTTCCAATCCATACTTAAACATAAAATTGCACAAGCTGTCAAAGTTCATGTCCATCTGACATGAAAATAAATTTTTGAGTAATATATTGTATTTTGTTTAATGAAATCTACCAATTTTGATACAAACAACTGAACTGCTATTGAGTCATGGGTCAATACTTCAGAAATTATGATAAATCTATTGTTTTCAAATTCATTGTCCTTCTTGTAATATACTTAAAAAGGATGTATAGTTGCTTGAGCATTATTCAAATGGTAACCCTGAGCTGTGTTCTGAATGATAAAAGAATAATTTTCTGAAAAGTAACAAATTACCATTATTTCACCCTCTTTTAGGGAATCTTTTTTGTTTTGCAGAAAAGAAGATTGTTCCTTATAAATGAAATCATGAGTTATAAGCCTACCAAATTGTTCAACACAATACGGAACAAACTCGTCTACAGGCTTAATAATTGTTTCCAAGTTACAACGATCAGTTGTAAGCCACTGCTGAAAAACCAACATCTTCTTTGCCATCCCATTCTAAAACTGATGAAAGTTCTTTTTCGATACCTTCTGTAGAAATAAATTTTTCACATGCATGGAAATAACAATTTGTAGTTCTGATTGGGATACTCCAAAGAGTTTTGACAATCATTTCTTTTTGTGATCCAATTGTGCACTATTAATCATCAACTTAACCTTTTCATGAATAGTGCAAACTTATACATTATGTGTACCTGTTACTATCTCATCTAGTTCCAATTCGTTCCATTTTATACCTCCCCCCAAACCTCCAACTTCCTGCCCCCCCACATCCTATTCCTCCACATCAAACCTCCCGCCATTAACTTTCCTCCACACCACTCCCCCCCACATTCCCCCTCCCCGATCCCTTCACGACATACTCACACGTTACCCCCCCACTTACCCACCTAGTCCCCGTCCCCAACACTCCCCACCTCCCCTCTACGCCCCCTCCCCCCCCCAACCTTCCAACATTTTTACGATTCCTTGTTTCTTTTACTCTACTCAACAATCTGCACCCCCCACCCACTACAAAATATGTTCTATCCTCGCCAAGCCCGTAGCCCGGACGTTCATGTCTCTTTTTCCAATTTCTCCTTTCTTCTCTTTCTCTCCTCATTATCCTCTTCTTCTCTCTTCCTCCGTTTCCTTCTTTTCCTCTCCTCTCTATTTCTTTCCTTCTTCAATTGTCTTTCCTTCCCTCCTTATCCTCCCTTATTCCTCTTCCCTCCTGATTTTCTTTCTCCTTTTTCTCTCTCTTCATTTTTTCCTCCTGCTTGTCCTCCTTTTTCCCTTGGTTCTGTTATTTCTCTTCCTCTCTCTTCTCATCTCCGCTTTTCCCCTCGTCCTCCCATTTTTCTCTTGTTTCTTGCTTTCCCTTTCCTCCTTTTCCTCCTTTTTCTCCTTTTTAGGTTCATTTCGTTTATTATAGTAATCAATTTTAGTCTTCCATTTTAACTCTTCTCTTTCCTCATTAATACAGCTTCTTACTTTCTCTCTTACCTCGATTTCAAACTATCATTTTCTTCTCCTTTCTATTCCCATTCAAATTTAAACTTCCTCCTCTATCAAATCCACTTCCTTATTCCTACAATAATTTTAGCTCTCCTTTTCTTTCTTCCTTTTATCATCATATCATTACATTTTATTCCCTCCTCTTGAATCCATCATTCCCTTCTTTCTATAAATAATTTCTCCCCTCTCCTTTCTCAATCTTCCCTCCACCTCTATCCCCCCAATTTTTCATCTTTAATTTCTTTTCCTTTTCCTCCTCTTTCCTCCATTTTTCTCGGCGTTGCCCCCCCCCCTAAGTTTTGATTTTATTTTTAGAATTTTATTATTTGTTTCAATCTATTATTATTTATTTTTTATCTCTAGAAGGTTGCAAGGTAACTTGTTGCAATACAGTTGATGTTACTCCAATACTACTCAATTAAGTCACAATCAAGTCACTGTATCCAAATATGACGATTTTGTGTTGCTTGGGATGTTCGTCAGATTGCTCCTTTGCCTAAATAAAAAAGCCAAACTACGCGAAGTTGCCTCGATTTTGTAACAAGTTGTAGCAAAAAAAGCGTAAAAAATTGACATCCATGAGAAAAAAGTTGTAATTATATAATAGTTTTTAAATAGTAACGAGTAACAATTTTATTACAATATTTTTCCTTTAACCTAAAACCCAACCTATGTAGCCTAAAGTATCTAAAAACCCCAAGCAGCACACAACAGTCAAAACTGGTTTCAGCAGCTCTATTGTGACTTAATTGAGTCACAGAGCAGTCACCTTTACTGGGTTGAAACAAATGTGCTACTAGGGAAATATCTCTTAATCTGTAATGTTAGCTATTAGATAAGCATTGATTGATTTTTTTCCCCGCTAGCTGAAAGTTGAAGAAGCTATGCTCAATAAAATGTTCAGCTCTTGGTTAATCAAAAAACTGAATATTCAAACCTATGCTATAGCTTTCAGAAGCCAAATAATACTAGATTAAGAATCACAGTTGATAGTTAGAAAAAGTATCAACGAAAAATATTTATTTGAACTATTCATGGCATGGGTCAAACCGCACCGTTACCCCGCTTTCACCGTTTTAGGGTACTGTAGTTTCGTATTATTGAGAATATATGTTGATCATATCTTACAGTTTGAGTCAGCGTGTGAGAAGCAGAACAGCAAGCTAGTCAGGGCGAGAAGTTGCAATTGTCTTATCCTATTCAAATAATTTATCCGTTTTTATGAGCATGAGCAGGATAATGAGCATGATTGACCGCCCGAAGATGTTATTCCGTTACTGCCAGTTCAGCTGTTATTACTCAGAAGATCAACAGATGATGCAAACATGCTCAATGTGTAAAACTGGTGATCCCAAACTAAGGCAATACCGGCGCTGGCCTCGCCCGAATGCAGGTCAAATAAGGAAAGGGTAGGAATGCGTTAACGTTTATTTGGACGTTTTATTGGAAGCCGAGACCACCGCCACACTTCCACGAGAAATCACTGGGATTTTGGATGACAAGATTGGGTGGCAGCAGGGTTCGTTTTGGTAAACAATAAGCTGAATTCACGCTTCGTTTAGTAAAATATTTAAATACTAGTACCGATTTCTGATTCGAACCGATTACAACAGTAAGGATGCTATTGGGGCCACACACAAAGTGTAATGGTGTTTTTTCATCGGAAAAACAAGGTGATTTTTTATAATGTTGGAAATCCGATTTGATCTGAGTTAAACCAAAAATAAGGATGCTATTGGAGCCACTCACAAAGTGTGATGGTGGTTTTCCGTTAGGAAAACAAGGATAATTTTATGAACGCTTGAGAGACGCTTTGTTGTTCTCTTACTGTGCTCACTCGATCACTCGTTACACCGAATTATAGATAACCGAAACAACACGAAACGCGCCAGGCTCGATAGGAAAATAGTGCGTAATAAAGCATCGACACAACCTTTCACAGCCGATGCTCGAACCAAACTCTTTTTTTCGTAACTTACAATTTTTACTACTGTATTCTACAATCTATTGCACTGCTGTAACTAATAACTGTATCAATCAAGTTGAAGTGTCTAATGAACAATCTATGCTAATCCATTAAAAATTGAAATTGAGGGATTTCGTAAAAATAAGAGTCCGTAGATGCATTTTGTGCCTTCTGATAACTTTATGTTTCTATTGATATCCATGATCATCGTTTTAGTACCAACCGGGAGAGACTTGGCCTTATACAAATGGATTTCATTATCTCCAGTCCGCTCAACCAATCGCAACGTTTTGTGATAGCAAACAAAACAAAACGAATGTTTTTTCATGCAGCTGAAATAACCACGAATAGAAAAATATGCAAAATGGTTGTATTTCTCCAATTTGAACAACAATTTTAATGTAATTCAATGATACACCGTTTTGGTTTCATACTACTCAGATACACATGATTGCTACATATACCGTGTTTCGACAGAACGTGTTTCAGTTGGATCATATCAGATACATCGGTTCAAATTTCCAAACGCAGATGCAGATGTGTGCATAAATTATTTTTAAAATATTGAGGAATAGCTGTTGGAACGCATATGAATATCTTTTCGTCATTGATGAATAAAATTTCTTAAATTATTTACTAACTACTCGTGTGTTGAGAATGCAAGTAGCAACAATTCAGCACAAAAAACACAGCTTGCTTACATTTGTTACTTACGTCGTTTTAAAAGGTTATGTTTGATGTTCCTGTTTAGAAAATATCAGATAAAATAATTATACTAAAGGTGAGCAAAGGGGACAAAAACCATGAGCTATAAACCACCAAAACTCAAAATGTATGTTTGTTAAAAGCTAATCACTTATTATTTGAACAACCATTAAACAAATATAATCTATTGAAACGGTGTGAGCATGGTGAGTAAAAAACGGTGTTTCTTCTGTGTTGCTTTGGGTGAGAGGGTCGCGGATGAAAAGTACATTTTCAGTACAAACTGCAAACAAATTCGGTGGTTATTCTATACAAAAATCTAACATGACCCGTTAAATGTTTGGCATTCAATGTGGTTTGATTTAAAAACATGGGAAAAATCGAAAGTTTTTAAAATCGTTTTTTTTTTATTCCAGAACAAGCCTAGAATTGTTTAATCTTGTTGCAAGAATCGGACGGGTATTGTCAAATACTTTGAGTGAGAGTAGAGAAGATAATCCACCCGCATTCAGGCGTAATGTCACATAAATGGGGCTCCA
Source organism: Aedes koreicus (assembly GCA_024533555.2). Classification (NCBI taxonomy): domain Eukaryota; kingdom Metazoa; phylum Arthropoda; class Insecta; order Diptera; family Culicidae; genus Aedes; species Aedes koreicus. The sequence goes on along the minus strand of JAHHFK020005663.1, from coordinate 217,329 downwards.
TTCCCGCTCCATCTGTCGGAACATGAAAATGACCCTACTCTACTGGTCCACCGGGCGTTGTATTGTCCGTTAAGTGTCCGTTAATGTTAATTGTTCAGTATGTGCAACCACTGGTTGGAGACGATGTAATTCTCTCTCTCTCTGTCTCTCTCTCTCTCTCTCTCTCTCTCTCTCTCTAAAAACTCTCTCTCTCTCTCTCTCTCTCTCTCTCTCTCTAAAAAAAACTTGCCCCCCCTATTTGAAATCCTGGCTACGCCTATGTGCTCCTCTCTATGTTTTATTTATCATCATGGCCGCGCTCCGCCCCTGCGGTTGTGCGCGCCACCTCCTCCCTGCCCCCCCCCCCAATAATTAAAAATATAATATGTTATTGACATACAATATGTTACATAAACACTCTACACATATTTATAAGATTATATTGGGGAGGAAAAAACCCATATTGTAAACCACCGCTTCCTTACTATTTTGTGGGTGGGGGTCCTCGTAATCCTCCTCACCATTTTGTTCGTTTTCTGGACCGTTTTTTTAATGGTGGGATTCCTATTGTGCATCAAAATTCCACGGCATGACTCACAAATACTCATTGTTTCATCCAACTTGTGGTCATATCCCCAGAAATGTATCTTTTCTATCATAGCTGATGATATGTTTCGTAGATTCTTGTGGCTGCACTACCCACATGCCCAGTGATCAAGTGAAGTGTTTTTTTCCGTGGTGAGCAGATGCCAAATAACGATATCCAACACCATGTAGGATTTGAAAATGGCGGCCATTTGTTCTAAAATTTAGGTCAGACATGACAATATAGTTTTTAACGTAAGGCTACGTTTCTCTTTTCTATACCGGGTATCATTTCTTATTTAAAAAAAAATTTACTCTCGTTTGACTAAACAATTTGAGTTTTTTATACCCTATTTGATCAGAAAAACTTACAAATGTTTTGGATTAAAATTTCAATTAAGTGCTATTTGTATAAGTAGTTCAATTTTTTACTTAAAAATTACCTACTTTCGCTCCCATACAAATCTGCATATGAACATGTTGAAAATATGGTTTTCCCTTTCCAGGTCCTCAAAAACGGGTAACAAAGGGTTCAAATTATTTTCTTCTTTTTATTTCACTAGGTTTCAATCCACGTTTAATACAGCGATAGCTGCACCCCTCAGCTGCAAATTTATTTTGCTTTGTTGCCGGTGTCTGGTTGAATAACTGAAGCCCCTCCCCTCTTATGAACAACAGCAGCATCATTTGCTTCGTACTGCATGTTTGTGCCTCTCTTCTTTCGAGGCAATGCTATCAACTCCAGTATAAAGCACACGATTCAAACCAAAATGATTTCATAGGGATATTCCAGTTCGATTGAGCAGCACGTACGGTTGTGTTTTTTCTCTAGTTACAAAGATTTTCTCTCATTTTTTTTTGCTATCTTGTCCGTTTTCTCGCGATTGCGCGTCTGGCTAGCAAATTATCGCCTGCGCTTGTTCATCTATAAGCCAGAAGGAAGCGCTGCAAAATTTTGCAAGTTTGCCCGTTCGACCTATTGCCGTGGCAATGGGCAAAATATCAGCAACATCCTCTAATTACCGGTAACCCACCTCTAATGTTTTTATACTGCAAATGAAAACACCAGGAGTTGCACATTAAGAATGATTTACTACTCCCAAGTGACTTTCTGTTGGTTCTCTGTACTTCTTCAGCTGACTTCGATCAATCACGGAGTAGCAAACTACGGGTGGTTGATATGCTCAAGCTCATGCTCTAAATTAGAAGGATAAAATTTACTCTTCAGACGATTACCAGTGGCATGTTCAAAATCTTAATTGAATATTGAAAAATGACACCCCATCTTAGCCTTGAACATGAGAAAGCCAACCATTCAGGGTCAACATAAAATTCGCCTTCCCAACACACTCAAATACGGCAGCCAAAATTTTAGGAAGTCCTTCCTCCTCAAGCGTTAAACCGCAAAACCAAACAAACTATTTACTCCAAACTAATTCAACTTGTATAAACCGACGGGGCCTCTCCGACAGTAGGAGAGGTTTCCACATCTTAGTGCAGTTCGATGCCTTCCCATGCAAAGAAAACTTTCGCCATTAATTTCTCTTTCGGGACAGAGCGCAAACTTTCCACCTCTTGCAGCGTAACTTTCGAGCCACCGAGACAGTGGAAAGCCTTTCATCCTTTAGTCCCATTTCCATAAAGCGGAGCCGAACGTAGTTGGCTTTCTTGAGTATGTGATACATTGTATATCTTTACTGCGTGTATGAGAGATTTTCCCAGGAAGAAAGTTTTACTGAGACGGTTTTAAATTAACCAAACTCGACACGACACGACGAATGGGGATTCAACTTGGGGTGAATTTGTTTGTCGTTTCCTTTGAATAAAGTCCATTCGTCATTGTGTACATGTATCCGTTACTGAATGCTGAGATGATGTTTACCGAAGCAGACGCCAATCCCGCAGTTCACACTTCAAGGACTCTCGAAAACGTATTGAAATTTGATTCATTTCCCTAGAAGTTCCTAGAAGGATATTCACAGCTTTCAATGAGGATCGAAAGGAATGTTGTTTGTCAAGCATAGAGATAAGGCTGGAATTAAAATGCTGACAAATATCGTCCACATTTTCCGTTGAAAATACAACCCATTCGGATGATTTTTATGTTACACTTCTGAGAACCTCATGCTGCCAACGATTGCCCTGGAGCTGAACGAAGCGGAACGTCCATAAAAAAGCTTACAAATGCCAACAAAACACTTAAATTATTGCGGAAAATGGTGCTCGGCTCGGATGCAAAAACCTCGGTGCAGAAAACCACAAACGTGGATCTCGATGTAGGTGGCAGCACATTTCCTCACATGCTCTGCCCGCAAGCATCACCAACACCTAACCAAGCTCCCACTTCGAACAGCAAGACCCAGAGCTCATACACAAGCAATTGTTTTATTCAAATTATATGCAAATTGAATTTCTGCTCTGATTCGATTCACCTTCATGGCATGGCCTCCGGAGCACGTCGCTTCCACCCGGCTGCACTTTCAACACTCGTTAGCCTAACTCAGGCCACCCCTCCCCCAAAACCGCTTCCGTTATCCTTAATAAAAACACTAAATACTATTTAGAGAGTTTGTTGAATGCAGCAGAATCTTCACCCCAACAATGGAGAGAAAGAGCAAAGGATTAAAACATTTCCGAATCCACAACAGTACCAAAGATCAAACGGTTCCTCCGACCGGGATTGGAAATTCTTGGTGAGCCCAGCACCCATTCGCGTTGAGAGAAAAGGGGTTTCGCGTGTAACAGTTTGCTAATAATGGAAAACGCCCAGCTCATCGCTCTAATCTCGCAAACAGGAATCTTAATGAGATGAATAAATTTTCTCGCTCTTTGGCGCCCTTCTTCAGCAGTCACTTTCAAACGATGAGACCCAGTTGCCTTAACTGGCATATATTAGCAGTCAGAAAGCAGAGACCACGGGTAGACCGGATAGAGCGGCATACGATAAAGACAACGACGACGACGACGGAACGAACTGTTATGCCTCCGACAAGGGGGGGTCATATATTTAGTCACTACGGAGAAGGTCGGCCGATCGGTGGAGTGCTTTCGGGAGGGTAGATTTTCAAGATTGTTTGAGATGGTAATTCAGAGGAAGCGATGAAAATGATGAGCTGTGAGTATTAAAAATGATGAGTATGTGATGACATTTGCATTTCAGTCTGATGAGATTGCCTGGTGGATGATGGTACGTAATTTCCTTAAGCTATCGTGGTTTATGAAGGGTCCTCCCTTAGCTCAGTCGGTAAAGGCGCAGCTACAAAGCAACACCATACTGGATGTGGCTGGGTTCGATTCCCGGTCTGGTCTAGGAATTTTTCGTAACGGAAAATTTCTTGACTCCCTGGGCATAGGGTATGATTGTACTTGCCAAACAATCATACTAATGCAAAAATGGTACTTGGCATCGAAAGCTCTTAATTAATAACTGTGGAAGTGCATTCAAAACACTAAGTTGAGAGCAAGCAATAAGCTAATTGTGAAAGCAATTGTGAAGAAGAAGAAGAAGAAGCTTATTTGGATGGAAGTGGTTTGCCGCAACACTTCGAGGCTTTTGCTGATTACGAGTGCACTGTTAATGAGCTGAAATTGCTGCAATCAATATTCAAAGAAACATTTTACATTTTATGAGGATTTTCAGAGGATCGTGGAACAAACATGCATATAATGCATATAAACAAGACAATTTGGCTTTATGAATTTCACAAACACCTTATCCAGATCATACCCAACAAACATTGCATGCCGTGTAACAGCTTATTCAATCCAAAATTAGCTTCTTAAGCAAAAAAGTAGCTTATTCAGCTTTTATACAGCTCAAATTGTTTGTTGGGTAATCTGTCTAGTAGCAAAGAGTTTTGAAAGTTATGTTCTCGAAGCATTTCAAGATTGATTAGCTATAAGAACTGTTCGAAACTGCTATAAAAGCAGTATGACAACTATAAAAAGCAACATTGGGCCAATTGATTTTGGATCGAGTTAAGGGATTTATTAATATCATCTGACTTACACAAATTTCCACACAAAAGCTTAATCATTTCCAGCTTCCCATATTTTATTCAAGAGTTTATTAGCATCATTAAACAGCACTAAAACTGTTAGTGTGAAAAAACTGCTTAAATCAGTTGTTATAATCACAATATCACACACAATATTATTAAATTGCCGAATTACTGGACGAACTGGTGAACAAATTTGATTACACTGGTTTACGAGATTTTTGTCCTAGACAAATGAAAGCATTTCTGTGCGTACTGTTGTAAGTAGAATGAAAATCCGAGGCCCGAAAAAAAGTCATCAGGTCATATTTTCCAGATGTTTTGAATCAAAAAATTATATAAACAAAAGTGCACAGCAACATACAAATGAAGGTATAAATTAAGTTGTGTTCATCAGTTATAATCTGACTTAGAATCTTATTCGATACATATTCGTAATATTGTCCATAAGTAGACATTACCATACATTTACAGCTGTTATTTCTGTTGACATGAATAAATTTTTATCATTTTGCAAGTAAAAGAATACTATGTGAATGATTTTTCGTTACGTGGTTAAATTTAAATTCGCTAAAACTTAGAAAAGTAACAGGCCGTGATCAGTTTCTCTCAATTTAACCAATTTAATGAATACTATTCATGTAGTTGCAAGAAATCATTATCTTGTTTTTTGAATAACTTTTGAGTGTATTATCCGATTTCAATTTTTGTTCAACCGAAACAAGAGATCTTTCCCAAAGTTTTTTTTTTCGACGAAGGAATCAGGTACTTGTTTTTATATATTTTCTCAAACCTAGAAAAAAATAAGCATTGATTTGAAGGGTCAATCTTGAAAATCTGTAGAGTGGATCAAAAGTTATAGATTTTCAAAAAAAAAAAGTTAGAAATCGTGATTTTTTGGACCACACTCTCGCGGAAATGGTCACCCTACTGAAAAATTAAAAATATATTTGTCTCATTATTTTCGATAAGCAACAAACCTACCAAATATTAACGAGTTCTGCGAGGTTGTGTATCTTATTTATGTATTTTTTGTTTTTAATGAAAACGCAAAAAAATGTTTAAGCCACAAGATTTAATAATAGAATAATCATAAGTGTCTATATAATAGTGATGATTATTATAATGTAAGTTTACATTAATTTTCAAGCAAGACTTGAATACTATAGTACTCTATATTCATTGATTACTTAACGTTTGGATCGATTTTCCGGAATATAAGATATAAGCGTTAGCAGAATAAACCACTTATCGCACAAAATTATTAAACCTTTGTAGGATGTCTGCAAACCTGGGTGGCTTCTTATGGTGTATTGAACGCCGTAAGGAGGAAAACAGAATAAAAACGATTTTCTTGATATGAAGCTGAACCGCACGCAAATATAGATGTTTTGAGCGCGGCTGCGAACATGGCACAAAACATGAGCACGAAGCTTACGCTCGTGTTCATGTTCATTTTGATGAGTGTACGTGTGCACTTCAAGAGATTGTTCATTTGAGAGTGTAAACTTCATCAAACATCTGCGCTAGGCTTCACCTAGAAGACTGGTGGTAACTTATTCCGGTGAGGAGTGAAGTGCAATGAGAATGATGCGATGAACCGTTACCGATGAAATGGAACGGATGTACTCTGTCACTTGATGGGCTGCTGGTATACGTGATCACGTAGAGATGCAGTACAAAATGGCTTGACGACTGCCAATGGCAAATGATAATTTGTTGTAACACGCTTCTAAAACTTCACTTTCTTCTTTGGAAAATAAAAAAAAACTCGAACTGCGCTTGTAAGTCTAACGATAAAAACAAACCCGACTTTCAAAGAAACGAACTGCAAAAAGCTTCCAAAACTACGGAGCGTGGAAGAAACGAACTTTATCGCCAATGGATCGAGTTCTTATCACTTCAAAGTTTTCTGAGCACAAACCTCAAACACTATCAAGGACTTCAGTCGTGAAGTTTCCAATAATGGTTTATGCACTGGAACATCCAATGTTTAGCAATTTAATTATTTTGACGTAGACTACGTCTTACGGCAAGAGTAGGGTGTCAATTGAAAATCTAAAAATAATCAAGGTCACGAAATATCGTTACAAATTCAACGCTTATAACTTAATAATGCTCGATACATTTTCAAGATGTTTACATCAATCCCGGGGAGACCGTAGAGTAGGTGAAGACCCTACGGGGCTGATCTGCAAGCAACCCGGCGAGTCCACGTGTTGCGGATGGTGCGGTTCCATCAGATATGATGGACAGCTACTGAATACACGAATAAGTAGCCCCGGACGAGCGGCGGGGACTGTTTAGGATGTGGGGAGACTGAAAAGTTATTGGACTTTGTTGAGTTTCTTCCAAAAACCCACAAATATCCAAAAGCAGCCCTGACAAAGGCAGCCACCCCGCTTTTTAAAAATAAGGGTAAAAGGCCAAGCCTTCACCCATTTGAGCGGCTGAGTCACCGTCTTGTTAGTGCGCCCAGGACTCTAAATACAAAAGCCGAAAGTCTTGGTGGTGCTTGGGACTGTTAAACAGCAGCATCACGATGGTCCTCCTGTGAGATAGTAGGGTTGGTTGTGGCCTTGCGAGCCGACACCATTAAAAAGGAATTGCAACGAAAAATACACAAGGAAGAAATTCGAACTGGAACAATCGGCATGGACCTAGGCTACGAAAACGGACTAACGATTGGAAACTCAGGACGGGGACCCAACTCTTCCGGGAGAAAAACGCCGCCAGGAGGAGGAGGAGTGTGAGGAGCTAAAACAGCTGCACCGCTCACATGAAACGCGAAAGTTCTACCAGAAACTTAACGCATTCCGCAGAGGCTTCGTTCCTCGAGCCGAAATGTGTCGGGATAAGGTGGGGAGAATCCTGACGGACGATCGTGAGGTGACCGAAAGGTGGAAGCAGCACTTCGATGAACATCTGAATGGAGTACAGGAAAAGGACCAAGACAGTGATGGAAGAGAAGTAGTCGATGCAGTAAGTGACGGAGATGTGCCACCCCCGACGATAGGTGAAGTTAAGGATGCCATCAAGCAGCTGAAGAACAACAAATCGGTTGGAAGGGATGGAATCGGAGCAGAACTTATTAAGATGGGCCCGGACAAGTTGGCAAATTGCCTGCATCGATTGATAGTCAGGATTTGAGATACCGAACAGCTACCGGAGGAGTGGAAGGATGGGGTTATCTGCCCAATCTATAAAAAAAAAAGGCGACAAGCTGGACTGTGAAAACTATCATGCGATCACTGTTCTTAATGCCGCCTATAAAGTATTATCCCAAATCATCTTCCAGCGACTGTCGCCACTAGCGAATAGATTTGTGGGACGTTATCAGGCCGGCTTCATCAAAGGCCGGTCTAAAACGATCCAAATCTTCACTTTGCGGTAGATCCTCCAAAAAGACCGTGAATATAGAGTCACGCATCATCTATTCATCGACATCAAAGCCGTATATGATACAAATAACCGATATGAGCTATGGAAGATCATGGACGAGAACAGCTTTCCGGGGAAGCTGACCCGACTTATCATTTTTTTTTTTTTTTTTTTTTTTTTAGACGGGATGGAAAATCTGCAACCAGACACCTGAAGAACTCAGGGTGTGGGGATGAGGGTGCCAACTCCTCGACCCACTAAAAACCCACCCGTGCCTTTAGCCCTGGTCCCTCCCCGGAACCACCTTTCGGTATTACTTCGGGGAGGGGGCTATTGTGCTTGTTAAGCACCCACTATGTCTAACTACTTAGGGCTTTAGTAGTTAGGTGGTCCCTGCGACCTGCCTTTGGTCGTTTCGCCATTTTTGTTGGAGATCAAGGACGATCTGGGAGGCTGCTACGCATACCGCGTCCCAGACGTCCCGGTCTTGACACATCCTCTGGACCAAGTTATCCGGAGTCGTGTCGCGACCGCATACGGCCATCATGCCGGATCTCGCGCCGTCGAAGCGAGGACATGCGAAAAACACATGTTCTGCAGTTTCTTCGACTCCCGCGCACTCACTGCATGCGGAGGACTGTGCATGCCCATATTTATGCAGGTATTGTCTAAAACAGCCGTGGCCAGACAATATCTGCGTTAAGTGGAAGTTCACTTCACCGTGTCGCCTACCGACCCACCCGGTTAATTCCGGGATTAGTCGGTGGGTCCACCGACCTTTGGTGGAGTTGTTCCATTCCCTCTGCCACTTAACCATGGATGCGGCTCTAGTGGTCTTTCGGATACCTCTTGTTCCACGTTGCTCGAAGCACTCTACGTCCTCTTTTATGACGATGCCTATTGGCATCATCCCCGCTAGGACGCAGACCGCGTCGCGTGATACCGTTCGGTATGCACTCACCACTCTTAGGCACATAAGCCTGTGTGTACTCTCGAGCTTATTTGCGTAGCTCTTGGTACTCAAGGCGGTGATCCATGCCGGCCCGCCGTACCTAAGTATGGACAGGGCGACACTGGCCAGGAGTTTACGCTTACTCCCTTGCACCGCCGAGCTATTCGACATCATGCGGGATAATGCCGATATAGCCATAGAGGCTTTCTTGCAAGCGTAATCGACGTGACTGACAAAGGACAGCTTGTCGTCGATCATAACCCCAAGATACCTCAAGAACCTCTTCGATTCTACTGTGCAGTTACCTGCACTAATCGTCGCATGTTGCTCCGATTTTCGATTGTTCACCACCGTGACCTCGGTCTTATGGTGGGCTAGCTCCAATTGCCTGGAGCTCATCCATCTCTCCACAATGCCAATGGAGTGTGAGGCCGTTAACTCGACCTCCTCGATGGATTCACCACATATCTCCAGGGTGATATCGTCTGCGAACCCGACGATCTTTACCCCGCTCGGGAACTCAAGCCGCAGTACCTCGTCGTACATCGTGTTCCATAACACCGGACCCAGGATCGAACCTTGCGGGACGCCTGCGGTGATCTGCACACGTTTCTGGCCTGCCTCTGTATTATATACCAGTACGCGATTCTGGAAGTAGCTTCCGAGAATCTTGTACAGGTACCCAGGAACCTGAAGGCGTTGGAGCGAGTCGGCGATAGCCGCCCAACTGGCGCTATTGAACGCATTCCTCACGTCAAGGGTGACCACCGCACAGTATCGTACTCCTCGCCTCTTGCGCTGGATTGCCACCTCGGCCGTCTTGGTGACGGACAGGATGGCATCCACCGTCGACTTCCCTTTACGGAAGCCAAACTGATTACTTGACAGACCGCGTATACCCTCCGTGTATGTTGTCAGTCTGTTGAGGATTACCCTCTCGAGCACCTTACCCGCTGTATCCAACAGACATATTGGTCTATATGCCGATGGATCTCCTGGTGGCTTCCCTGTCTTTGGTAGCAACACAAGGGTCTGAATTTTCCAGGCGTCTGGGAAGACGCCCTCGTCCAGACACTTTTGCATCACCACCCTGAACATTCCGGGATCCAGCAAGATAGCCGTCTTGATGGCCAGGTTCGGAATACCATCCGGTCCCGGCGCTTTGTTCACCTTTAGCGACTTTGCTATCGCAATGAGTTCATCATTCGTCACCGTCGCCTCGTCGCCGACCCCCGTTGTGCCGTTGTCGGTGCCCACGTGGTCACGGGTGTTCGGCTGAGCCGTCCACCCTTCCGTCGCTATGACAGCGTTAGGGTCTGGGATACTGGAACGCTGGTCATGGGACACGTCTACGGCGGCGGGGGGCCATGGACTTGGGTCGTGGCTCGGAAAGAGTCCCCCAACGATCACCTGCAGCAGCTCTGGTGAACGCTCGGTTGGAGCCGCCGATCCTCTGGTTTTGGCCATTACAACCCGGTAGGCGTCACCCCACGGATTCGTATTGGCCTTCTGACACAGGCCCTCGAAGCAGGCTCGCTTGCTGGCCTTTATCTCCCTCTTTAGTGCGGCCTTCGCGGCGACTAGCGCCCCTCTACGCTCGATTCTATCGGCGTCTGACCGCGCTCTTTGCACCCTCCGTCTTGCGTGGAGGCATGTTCTTCGGAGGTCGGCGATCGACTCCGTCCACCAATACACCGGCGATCTTCCATTCCTCGGTTTGACTTCCCTCGGCATGGTCGCATCGCACGCTCGTGTAAGTGTCATAACGAGTCTTTCGCCGCAAGGTTCCTGGGTTTCGCGTAAGTTTCGTTCCCTCTCAAGCGCCTCTTTAAAAACCTCTACATCAAAGTAGGACGTCCTCCATCTGCGGGCGAATGGAGTGGATGCTCCTCCTTCCGCACGCTGCCTTGTATTGTGGACGATACAATAACGTACCGCCAAGTGGTCGCTATGGGTGTAGCCATCATCCACCCTCCAATTGCTAATTAGCCCAGGACTGCTAAATGTTATATCGATAATCGATTCCGCTCCATTTCTATGGTAGGTACTCGTGGTACCCACGTTGGCTAGGTCTACATTGAGCCTAGCCAAGGCCTCCAGAAGAATCTGGCCCCTAGGGTTGGTAAGGCGGCTCCCCCACTCGAGCGCCCAAGCGTTGAAGTCCCCCGCTATTACCAACGGGTTCAGGCCAGTTAGCTCCGTTGTCATCCGATCAAGCATATTGGAAAACTGTTCGATCGACCACCTTGGCGGTGCGTAGCAGCTGCAGAAGAACACTCCATTCACTTTTACAACCACGAAGCCTTCGTTTGTGTTGGACACAACCTCCTGAACCGGGTACTTACCCGTCGTCCATAATGCCGCCATATTAGCCCTGTCCGCAAACCAGTTCCCGTTGCCGGGTGGGATGCGGTATGGGTCGGAAATTATGGCGATATCCGATGCCGACTCGCTAACTGTCTGACACAGCAGTTGCTGGGCTGCCTCACAATGGTTCAGGTTTAGTTGGGTTACCTGCATTACGGTTGGCTCGTTGGTATACCCTTAGCGGCCGGGCACTTGGCCCCCCCCATGACGTGCTTATCGTCCGGTTTCCCGGCGCACATCAAGCATTTGGGGGGACCTTTGCAATCCCGCGCCTTGTGGCTAGTGCTGCCACACCTTCTGCACATGTTGCTCCTATCTGGGCCTTTGCATTCCCAGGACATGTGCCCGCTCTCTAGGCATCTGAAACATGCCTTCGGCGGCTGGTGCAGGCTTAGTGGGCATATTGACCATCCCACCTTCACCTTCGCCACTTTCAACGCCGCGTCTGCGTCGACTGCCGCTACCCTCAGGGTTGCCACCTGGGTCCCAAGTGGACCCTTCCTCAGACGTATGTCTGCGGCGGCAACCTCGACCTTGCACTGTTCCTTCAGTGCAGTGGAGATCTCGTCTGCCTCGGTGATCTCATCCAGGTTTTTACACTGGATCGTCACCTGCGAGACGAGGGCGCGCACCTCCACACCCTCACCTAAGGCCTGTTTTGCCAGGTCTCTATACGCCGGGCCCTTAAGCGTTGTAGCTTTTTTAAGCTCCAGGAGCATTTCGCCGGTGCGGGTACGGCGTATACTCCGCACGTCGGCGCCTAGGCCTGCCAGTTTAGCGTCCCCGCGCATCGCTTTCAAGACCTCGGAGTACTTTGACGCCTCGGTCTTAACGATGAGGGCCTCTCCGCGGTTACGCTTGCGGGCCACCTGTCGCTTATCTTTTTCTTTTTTAGTTTTATTTCTCTTTTTCCTCACTTTATTCCATGGGGCTTCCCTGCCCCGCCTGGGGTCATCGCTTGTCCCCCTCCTAGCACTGGCATCTGCCTCCGTGCTGGTTATGGCTGTTGTTGTCGTTGGAGCCCTGCCGCTCGGGCCCCCTTCGGCGCTTGAGACAACACGCGAGCTGGTCGACGCGCCTTTCGCGCTGGGCTTAGCGCCGGGGCCTCTCTCTTTGCGAGAAGCCGAAGCTGGTCGCGAGGATGGACCCTCTGACCCCGCCGCCACGTTCGCATAGGTTCGTTTCCCCTTTGGGGCTTCCGACACGATGCGCTTCTTAGAAGCGCCGGGTGCCGTCTCGCCCGGGGACTGCCTAGCCCGCTTGGAGGTCCCCGCCCCCATGGATAGGGTGGACTCTCCGACGGAGACGGATGATTCCGTCTGCGTCTGCTTCGAGGCAATGTCCCTCGCCCTTTCGGTGGCCGCTAGCCGTGCCAACTCTTTGGCACTTTGCTCGGCTAGCAGTTTGGCCTCCAGCTCCTCCCTCTCCTTGCATGCAGCCTGCACTGTCATGCGTAGCCTAAGAAGGCTCAATTTTAAGTCTTTCGCAATGTTGTTGCGCGACGACGTAAAGTCGATGATCGCATCCAATTGCTCCGAGACCTCCATCACCTTAGGAAGGGTTTCCCGCATCCTATCCATGGCCCGGATGAGTCCTGGCCCATCCATGGCCACGCCTAGCTTGGTGCCACCTGCCTCCGATGCCGTAGCACTACCGCAGGTGTCGCTCACGCCCGATCCCACCGTTTTACGCGGTGGGGACCTCGCTAGGCCGCCTTTAGCGAACGGATTCGCTCTCTCTTGTGTCTTTTTTGTTTCCTCCATGTTGTTGGGTCCCCCTCCAGCCGCTATCCAAGCCCACGTGGAGTAGTCGCTATTGTGATCCCATGGTTATCTATGCAAGCAGGGAGGCCATGCGAGGGTTGACACGGCCCTTCATGGGGAACCGTGTTCAGAGCCGGATCAGCGCAAGACAGGTATAGGTCATCTGAGCCTACTCCCACCCGACTGGCGAGGTCGGGCGGTGGAGAATGGAACGTACTGGAGGCCTGCCAGGGTTTTAATGGGACGGAGACGACCTGTGCCGCGGGAACCTCGCCATTTCCTACTCGGTGTCACCCGGCAGTACTGAGGGAGACGACACAGGCGCCAGCCCGAATACAACGGTACCACTCGTGAATCATTTCGCAGCCAGTTGCCATAATTGGGGTTTTACTGGCATCCACCCCAATGCGTCGTATGACGCTCCCTCCGTAGTTCGTTTAGCCGTTAAGGGGAGCTTAACGTTTCCAAGGTGCACCGCGGGGAGGCGAACTACATTCACAGCTCAAAGCAACGATGGATCGAGTAATATGTGTCGTCCGAGTATCAGGGACACTCTCGAGTCCCTTCGAATCTCGGAGAGGAGTACGGCAAGGTGATGGATAGTCGTGTTTGTTGTTTAACATTACATTGGAGGGTGTGATTCGAAGAGCTTGAATAGACACGAGTGGCGCGATCCTCAGGAAGTCTGTCCAACTATTTGGCTTCGTCGACGACGTTGATATCGTAGCACGTAACTTTGAGACGATGGCGGAAACGTACATCGGACTTAAGGCTGAAGCTGGTAGGATTGGGTTTGTGATTAATGCGTTGAAAACAAAATACATGAAGGGAAGAGGCTCACGAGAAGCAAATGTTAGCCTCCTAGCACAAGTTCAGATCGACGGTGATGAAATCGAGGTACTAGACGAATTCGTGTATCTGGGCTTATTGGTGACCGCCGATAACGACACCAGCAGAGAAATACAATGGCTGGCAATCGTGCCTACTTTGGACTCCGAAGGACGCTAAGATCGAACAAAGTTCGCCGAACTACAAAGTTAACCATCTACAAGACAAAAATTAGACCGGTAGTTCTCTGCGGCCACGAAACATGGACATTGCTAGTGGAGGACCAACGCGCCCTTGGAGTCTTTGAACGGAAGATGCTGCGTACGATCTACAGTGGAGTGCAGATGGAAAACGAAACGTGGAGGAGGCGAATGAACCACGAATTGTATCAGTTGCTGGGAGAACATCTCATCGTACACATCGCCAAAATCGGTCGACTACGATGGGCTGGGCATATCGTAAGAATGTCGGACAACAGCCCTGTGAAAATGGTTCTCGAAAACGAACCGACGGGTACAAGAAGAAGAGGCGCGCAACGAGTAAGGTGGATCGATCTAGTTGAAGGCGACCTACGGACCCTCCGCAGACAGCGAGGCTGGCGAAGTACAGCCATGGACCGATTACAATGGAAACAACTTCTGTGTACAGCAGAGGCCACACCGGCTTTTAGTCTGATTGGTAAGGTAAGATAACCGGCAGTATTGCCATTAATTACGAATGTATCTTCATAAAAAGTACAAATCAGTTTCGTTGCAACAATTGTGATGTAAGTATTACCTTCGAATTTGTAATATAAACTAAATTAGCTTTCAGTGCACATACGCAATTCGACGAAAGGTATTATTTTGATTTAGTTATTTTTACTTCTCTTTCAACTGTTCTTATGTGTTAAAGGACGCTTGCACTTGTCGGTCTTGAGGGAATAGAAATTTACATGACATTTTAGTAGGTATTGATCAGACTATGCCGGCAAAGGCGTGAAGTCAATTTTAAAAACTCAAAATAACTAAAACACATTACATTCAGTTGGGTGTGCAACTGTCAACATATAAAAATATCATTGTATTTTTAACTTTGAATTGGTTAAAATGAACCCTGAACAAATGTTTTCACGCGATAAGGATAATAGTTTCCGGCGTGGTCGATCATATCAACTTCAATCACTACAGCCAACACTTGCTTCATAACAACATTGCCATTTCATCATAACAACATTAAAACCAAGCTTGTCCTTTCCCCGAGGGCGTCAAATAATTTCTAAGAAGCGAATCATAGAATGTTCTAACATACTTGCTACTTACTTCACTTGTTAAATACGCTATAACAGCCTGCATTGCAATGTTCCGCTACGAAACTAACAAAAAACTAATCAAACTTCCAATTTAACATGGTCGTAGCATGTACGCATGTGTTATTCACATCCCCACTGATTTTTTGGTTTTGTTTGTTTTGATTGTGATTTTAGTCTCAAAAACTAGAAGTAAAAGTTGAAAGGCAGTAGGATTGTACTTGGGTGGAGTTTATGAATATTAGGTTGAAGTTCGTTTAACAAGTATTTTAGTTTCAGTATTTTATATTGTATGCATGTATTTTTTTATTAATTCAAAATAAATAAATCCAACAGAATTATTTTAGAAAGTAATAGAGTTTTAGTTATAATTAGACGATTTTGAATTTAAAAATAAATATGCCCCATTAAATTCATTAAATACATTAGAAATTCCCACCTACCTTTGGCACTTATTAAAGTGTTATGCATAAAAGAAGACCATGAATAATCATTTCTACCCTACTAACTCTAGTTCTAAAATAACTGATGTATATAATAAAGAAAACATAGCTCTGTAAAGCTGATAAATGAATTTATAAAAAAAAGTAGATCATATAAAAAACTTCAATATACATTGCAGAATACTCCATTCATCGTCGTTAAATAGTCATGCAACGGACAATAAAATAAAGTTTTTTTTAATTGAGGCGAATCTAACATTTTGAGATTCTCTTTGAATTCCCTTTCCCTTTCATTTATGAAACAAATGACCTTTACATTTTTCATTCTACTATTTAAAGAGAGTACGAAAATAACAATTTGGGTTTTTTGTAAGTTCTGTAGTACATAGTTTTGAGCTTGCAGAATACTATAAAACTAGGATAAAACCTACAATGTTGTGGTATACTATACTTAGCACTGTTAATGTTTCAAATCTATGCCCAATATAGATCCCTCGAAAGTTTTATAATGATGCCTTAATAGTAAAGAAAGAGAGTGGGCCAAGAGAGAATCTCTGAATATTCGCCCTAATGAAAAAAAAACCCCCAAACTCACTAGAAGCAACAGCTCTCAGAATGAAATGTTACAAAGTACTATTTTCAAACTTTCAGTTGCAAATTTTCTCCGAAAAATGACGCAAATGCTAACATATAGGTAATCAGCGAATATCTACTACAATTGCTTACTTAATTTAATTTGAGTACATTTTACGCTGAAATACCGGCACCAAAAAGCTAACACGCAATATATAGTTTCCAAAAAATTTGAAGCAGTTAAAAAGAAGCAGTGGGATAATACGGGCCTGAATTGTAGAAACTATCGCCTTCCCAAAACTCTGAAGCAAATGCTCCGACACCAGCAATACCCCAAGCAATAACGATTGGGTGGGCTTTCCCAACCTCACCAACCGCCACCACTCTCAGGTCGATGCAAATTGTTTCTTAAAGAGCAAGCTGCTAATGTCAAGTCATGCGTAACCTTCACTTGGTCCTATCAAAATCTCCCCAGTCCCACCATCCCGGCATTACCACCTCTGATTTATTGCACACTTCTCCTACCTTCTCGGACAAAACTTTTCAACAACCACTATAAAAATAATCGGAATGGACAACACCCGAGCACAGAGAAGCTCGTTAAAGCCCAACCAGTAGGTATAAGCTGCAATGCGGGGTCGGACTGCGAGACTGCTATCTTACTCGACCTGTTGACTATTGAGCCCAAATATTCCGAAAGTACCAGACTTTGTTGATGGAATAGTTTTCCGGTTGAGTTTTAATTCAGTTTCAGAAGAATGTTGCCATAAAGGGCATTCATGTCTAATGGAGTGGATCTTAAAGTTAATCAAGTGCTAGCCCTATTGCATGCAAGTGAAGTAGCTCAATGTTTGTTTCTCTTCGTTTGTACCAACTTGTGTTCGATAGCTCAAGTGTTGCTGGTTGAGTAGGAATAAGGGCTGGCCAAGCAGCCAGCCGGTACGAATATCCGAACCAAAACAACCGTCAAGCATGAGGAGAAAGCGAAATAAAGAGCCAGAGTTTATTCGAGGGCTGCGACTGATCTGGAGAAATGAGATTTATTTTGGGCTATTGATTCGCAAGGTGAACAAGGAGAGCCCAAAGCTGAGGCAAATTCGATATGTGTAAATGGAGCTTACTTGATGAAGGATGAAAATTTTACTTTCAGGTTAAACTTCTTAAGTGGGAAGAAAATGTGGAATTATTTCGCTAAGTTTCGCAATGAAATTTAAGATTGCGTGAAAGTTGGCAATGAACAGAGGAAAGTATTTAGTCGGGGTTAGAAAAGAGGGGGCTTCTACACATGCGAAGAACCACTCATAGCGGTTATGTGTACACATACAGTGACGGGCAATACTAAAGCCCGATTCACTTACAAAACGGTCGTGTTTGGGGGTTTGCTGTTTATTTTCCCCTGAACCAATTGAGCTAAAATTTCGGTTGCAGTCTAGAAGTAAGCTAACTTCTTATTAAATTCATTTTGATTAAATCTATAATTTTTCTTTGACCATCTAAGAAACTACAGACACCGCTAACGACTAACCCACGAGTAAGACCACCAGATTTCCATCAATAATACTCAAATTTAAGTATCTGAATTTTGATATTTGATGTACGAGTCATTTTAACATCAGTATATTATAAATCGTAATTCAAATTCATCAACATGGCCTTAACTTTGAAAATCAAAACAAGGTTCTATTGTTTTGTCGTAAGTGGTGTGTGTAACTTTTAAAATGATGCATGCAAAATTATGAATTTGTTAAAGATGAAAATTCAGGTGACTTCAAATTTGCAGTTCAATTTTTTCACAGGAAATTGAATGACATGACATGACCATTTTCTTTAAAAGTCGGGCTTTGTTGTCATTGTTTTGTCCATCACTGCAGGAAGTATGTATGAACAAACATAGGTATTATCTATTGATCACATTGCAAAATTTCATGTTGGAGAAACATAAACATAATCATTACTTTTGTATTCATAGAAGTAACTTTGATTATTTTCTGATTCGAATTTAAAATTTTTCGTTCACTACTTTCAAAATTACAGACACCTCTTAGAATTAATCAGTAAGACCACCTTTTTGGTTTTCATATCAAGAGGCTTGGTTAGATCTGAACTTAAATTGATGATACAATGATTCATACTTCAGAATTCAAATTTCAGATCAGCGAATTTGTTCATTATTTATGGAATAATTATAAATTTGAAGGTGTAGTAAGCCAAAAGTTTAGCTTCATTGGCTTAGCTCAAGAATCCCAACATGAACATTTTGTATGAAAATACAGATTATCTAATAAAAATTATCTGTTTGTCTAGAACAGACAATATCTCAGCTGCATCGTTGTTGTAAATGTTGTTTAAATAGCAATGAGCTTATTGTTTCTGAAATTGGGAACATCTTTCGATCATCAAGGGATCCTAGTAGTGGACAGCAATTTCTGCTCGAACCAAAGATGTGAAGAGAAAGTATCGATAGGTCCTATAGCGTTCGGCAGGCTGTGAAATTGAACAGAAGTAGTTTGTAATTGAGCGAAGGGATTTTGAAAAGCAGTATTTTGAAGCAAGCAACACAATCCTTTGCCACACATCCCCATGCGGGTTAGGTCAAGGCAGGAATGACTCATGCTTGATGCGTACTCAACTATCGTGCTGAAATATTCGGAAGGTCTGCAAAATACTCCTCCACAGCGCCAATGATTTCCTCGCGTGAGCTGAATTTTTAATTGATGAGCCATTTTTTGAGGTTTGAGAACAGATAATAGTCGAAGGGAGTCAAATCGGATGACAACGGTGTGGATGTGGAAGCAATTGGAGCCGTAAGTCCTTGATTTGCCGTGGTTGTGATGCTCTTGTGCGCCGGCGCACTGTCTTTCAAAAAAAAAAACACAAATACATATATGATTTTCAAAAAAAAAAATTATTGAAACTAAAAAAAACATGACTTTTTATTATTTTGCAAGTGTGCTTATACTTTCTGGAACAGTCTATATTAGTAATAAACATAGCTTCATGTGAGAGAGAAGGCTGTGCTTTTGAACGAAGAAGACGCATTTTCTCCCGTCATAGTTAAAATTTTGAGAAAATTTAAAAATAATCGTGTTTTTGATCGAAATTCCATACATCCGAAAATGTACCAAAGTGTTCCCCAACGGGTTTTGCTCACTGGTGTTGAACAAATCTATGCAATTCCGATCGATTTTCAGAGGAATTTCCATATCCGAAAAAAGCGCTTTTCCCCTCTGTCGTGCGTGAATTGATGAGGAAGAGTAAAAAAAAGCTGACGTCTAGGATTACGGTTCTCGGTTGCAGTGAAATGAAGTGCAATTTTTACGCTGAAAAACGGTGAAAATTTGGTTAAAAAGATTCAAAGTATAAAGTTACGGTCGTTCTGAGTCGATTGATGATATTTTTCAGTCCGGTTGCAACGTAATAGCAGTGGCCAAAGGGAATTGTAAAAAGTGTCCATTCTTGGGTCTGGTCGTTAAAAACGAACGGCATGATAGCTGCTGCTGCTTGCATCGATCCTGAGCTGGCGATTGCTACGTTTGAGGAAGAATATTGACGACGGAAAATCTGAGCAGAAATAAAGGGCCAATATCTAGAACTAGATTTCAGAAGAAAATATCAAAACCGTACCAAAGTGAATTTTGATTCGATGTGCAGGCTAATTTGTAGATTAATCGGTGTCAGAAGAGTGTATTAGACGCAGATATCATGTTACTACCGGAAGGTTTCCGACACGTTGGCGACGGACGGCTTGATGTGGACGAGAGCCGACTGCAGCAGCTGGCCGACTCCAGCAGGACTTGGCCGAGATCTAGGACATCGAGGAGAGCTGGTTTGCAAAGCAACAAATAATTTATTTCTACCAAATTTTGAAGATAATATCTAATATCCTGTTTTATTTTATTTTATTTTATTTTGTCTATTTTGTTTTGTATTTCATAATGCTTGTCTCTTTTCAGTCACATTGGAGCGGCCCATGGCTTTTGGCAGAAAGTGCTACATACTTTCAGCGTACGAACCCTTCTGCTAACCTTTCTCCAACTATCCAACATCCCAGTGATTTCTCGTGGAAGTGCAGAGAATTTCTCGACTTCCTCCAAAGCGAGTATCATGTCAACACATTCCTTCCTATTCCCTACTTGACCAGCATTCGTGCAAGGCCGGCGCCAGTATTGCTTCATAATGGGTCACCAGTTTTTAAACATTGAGGATGTATGTTAGTCCCAAACATCATCTGTTGGTTCTTTGTGTAAATACAGCTGATCTGGCAGTAACGGAATTGCTTCCGTGGGCGGTCAATCATGCTCATGCTCATGCTTATGCTCATAGTAATTAACATAGCTTCATATATATAATTTATAAATCTTTCATATACAAAGTAAATTTCTTTCGATTATCCTTTGAATCAGAAAACCTTTTAGCAGAAATTTGATTTTCTTAAATGGGTAGAAAGCAATTTTGTCTTTACGTGGCTATATAACTCTTCAAGTTCTTCTAACATTTTTGCATACTGTTCAGCTGATATGAAGCAAAAATTCAGTTTTGTAATATAGACAGTCGTTACTCATATTTGTCTGTTCAACTGCCCAGTCATATAGTTTCCGAGGAATTTTGAGTGTGTTTCCATAATCTTGAGCAAGGCATGCTCTCTTCACCATTCGCTTGAGAGTACCAACAGTAGCATCAAATTGACCCATGAGACGTTCCAACGAAGTGCCAGTCTGCTTCCAATCCATACTTGGACTTGAAATTGCACAAGCTGGCAAAGTTCTTTTTGTTCTTATAATGGGCCGCTGCTCCATCTGACATGAAAATAATTTAAACAACTTAACTGCCATTGAGTCATGGGTCAATACTTCAAATATTATGATTATGTTTTTGTTTTCCAATGTTTTGTCCCTCTTGTAATGAACTTCAAAGTTTTGGTGATAAACAGGAACAACCACCTGATTTAATTGTATTATCACTGAAGTTTAAAAAAATAAATAATTTAAAAATAAGCCCTCTCCAAATGGTAGCCTTGATTTTTCAAATATTCAAAGACCCTTAAAAATACAAATTGTCATTATAATTAAATTTAGTTGGCTTCTTTGAGGTTTAAGGACCAAATTATATGACGAGTTGGCGCGATACACGGTAAAAATAGTTCATGAAATTTTTTTGTAAGAAAAATTTTTTTTCCTTAAAAGTGCTCATCTCGCGATGTTTGGTGAATTTTTAGACAATTGTATTGCCCCTATTAAAAAAAATTTCGTCGAATTCTAAGATAGCCATTTTTTACAAATTTATTTTAAATTTTAAAATAGATTTTTTTAGCGTGTACGAATCGATTTTGAGTTCTGTTTCTGCTTTCGTTTGGGACGGTTGAGAAGCAGCAAATTTCGTCAAAGGCTTGGATGTGGATTGATGAAATTGAAGCAGCATATCGGATTGCAGATGAAAAGTCCCTTCTCGTCAAGTTCAAATCTGAGCGGTCGATGTTGCACGCGCTGACCGCCAACTCTGACGAACTGGTATTCCATTATGAGAATGGAAAAAAGGTCAAAGTACACATGTCGCATGCTTAGGATCACATCTGCTATTTGCAAATATACGATCTCCCATCGGAGGTTCCCGAACAGGAGATCGTTACGGTGTTGTCAAAATATGGGCACGTGATACGCCTCGTGTGGGAGAAGTTTCCGGTGGAGCAGGGCATTCGCGCCTACACAGATGTGCGTGGCGCGTAAATGGACGCAGGAAATCTAGTCATCGCTGCACTTCGCCAGCCGGAAGGAAAATATGTATTACAAAGGCAACAAGGACAAATGCTTCATCAGCAAAGAAGTGGGACACCTGATGGCTTCTTGTCCCAAGCGGCAGAATCGAAGTCAGCCGAAAGTGCAAAGTCAAGGAAAAAAGCAAAGCGGTGAACTGCAGAAAACGTCCGGATGTGCAGTAACCGGAGGTACAGCCACCAGAGGATCAGAAACTTAAGGTGAGGGAGAATAGGATACGCTAGAGATGCTGGAAGATAATACGGAGGAATCTGTCATCATGCCGGTGGACACCGACATACGTATTGATGAACGGAAGGAGATGGATACTCGCGATCGTGAGTTGTTACAGCTCGTCGCAGTCATGTCAACGGGGATCAGTAAACAAAAAGAGTCGGCTAGAATTGCAAAAGAACAAGAAGAAGCTAACATTACATCGCCCCCAAGAAAGAAGAAGAATTATAATTTGTTTAAGAAATAGTTTTTTTTTGTGTATAACTCACATTGTTAATGCATAGTAAAGCTTACAAGATTGAGCCGTATATATAAATAAACTGGTTAAAAAAAAGAATCGATTTTACAATTTTTTACATTTTTTTTTAATAAAAGTTCAGACGATTCTTTAAAATCACCCATACATCACTTTTTTGTAAATCTTGTTCGCTTTGAGTTATGTTGGTTTAAAAAACGATCAAAGAGCTTAAACCCTTTTCAAATAGCAGTCTAGATATATTTTGAAAAAACAAACTATGCAAAGTTGCTTGAAAAGACATAGTCTACACACGTACAAAGTTTCATTGGATTCTGAGAGGGTGCTGCCAAACACTGGATGAGTTGGCGTGAAATTCGTCTCTATGAAACTTGATAGATGTAAACAATACAAGTTTACGGGTTTTACGGTTAAAAGTTACAGAAAATTTTCGGTGTGCCATTTTTATGGAATACACTCTTTATAAATTGTTCTTCACTTGACATTCATGACAAATATTGTTCTTGATTCTCATGGGGTGTTGTTTTCTCTTCATTATTAACTCCGATTCTCTTCTATTCATGTTCACACTCCTAACTTTTTAGTTGAACAACGACAAGTTTTAGTTTGGAACTGTATTGTTGTCATCCATGAATACCTTTTTTTCTTTTTTTATTGATGCATCAAATGATAACCACTTTCTCAAAGCAATATCCATTCATATTTTCTTATGCCAATCATCCTCCCGTTCCAACTTACTTCAACAACTATCGATTGCAGGTGACCTACATTCTGGCAACCGGCAGCCAGCAGCGCAATCCTTCCGCCCTTTTATCGATTGTATCCCCAGTGCTGTCCCAGAGCGAAAACACTGTGCTCCACCCAAATTTAGACCCGCTTTGCATGTCGTGGCTGCACGAAACCATCCCATTAGATGATGACACATGATAACGAGTGCTGGCAAATAGACTCATCGCACTATCATCGCCCCATCTCACACCCACCCCATTCCAGCACGCCATCATGGGACGTCGTGGCGGCAAGCAGCAGATGGTTCTTGCCTTAGCTATAGGCAAAAAGTGGAAAGGAGAACTTGAGAGAATTGAGCTAAGGCAGCGCACATGTTTCAGTCAGGCAGTCGCGGAATAAGCATGGGAGCGATCATATCAGCTGAGTCGCTCTGAGCCGCTCCGGCAGTCTCATTTGAACCGCGAGATCGTGCGCATGGAAACTGGCGATCGATCGTTGATATTATTCCAGCACGGTCTTCGAAGAACGTAATTACGAGCCGGTTCGGTTCGCGCTATCGTGTGGTGTGTTGCCACTGCCTTCATGGTGGTAATTGTGTGATAACAAATCACTTCGCGCTGGCAAAGGAGTCGTGTCGGAGTGAGTTCACTTGACGGCTTTTTGAAATGTTTTGATAACATCTCCCCCGACGCCCAAGTCCACAAGTGCTACTTCCATCCCAAACAAAGTTCGTGCTTCGATTGTAGTCGTTGGTATTGATGTTGATGTTTGCTAAGGCGGTTCAAGTTTCAAATTGGAATACAATTTATTTTCGCGAACATCATTCCGCCGATCATCGTTGAGGATGTGAGGAAGAAGCGAGAAAGTGTGTGAATGCGCCCCGTTTGGCGAAAATCTATATCCGCGTTTTTTGTTATTTATCATCGATTCTAACGGACTTTGCACGGTTTTCTGTTCGAGTGCTCGTTGTTGGCTTCGGTTTTTGCTGGTTTTTGGCCAAGTGTTACAAAAATAGACAAACAACTGCCTTTCCGGGATTTTCGTGCTCACGGATACATGTTTGTATTTATTTTCGCTTCGTCCGTCCTCCGGTCCGCCGGTCTCCTCTTTGTGGAAGTGCCATCCAGCTTTGGTGTCCGTTTGAGTCGACTGTAAATTGAATCCGAATAAATCGAATAAATATCAAATTCGAGTGGACTTTGCATAGGACGACAACGACGTCAATGGTCCTGCCCCGTCCTCTCTCGGCTCTGTTTGTGTTCGCGCGAAAACTGTGTTTTAAATATTATCAAAGCAAATGTACAAATATTTAAATAGTGATATTCTTCTCGCGATTTAAGGCCCCGTTGTGGGGAAGTAAGCGTTGTGAAATATCTAGCCGGCCGGGCGGAAGGGAATTCTATAGGAAGTCGAATAATTTGGAAATCTATTAAAGGCTATTTCAATAGTTTAAAAACATACGAAGCTATACTGCATTGCATTGATATCTACTGCCGGAAATTGACGACCAATTTGTCGAAAAAAAAAAATTCTGTGACACCATCTACGTTCTCCCGAATACATCCATAGCATGGACATCAGTTTCCCGGGCGTGGATTTGCATACATCGGACGATTAATTTTCGGCACTCCGCAAGTTGTTCGCTATTTGCGTGAGGAAATAAGCAAAGAGCATAATTAAAATTCTACCCGACCACCTCCACCCCCACCGTTTTCCACCCACAGTTTACCGGAAGAAAAATTATAAACCAATAGAGTACGTTTGCAGCATCAACCAACAATGTCCGGAGGCATAATGCATGAATCACAGTGATGGAAATGAAGTGAAATTAATGGTAATTAAACATCGATTGAAGTACGCACATACAGTGCGAGAGTGATTTAGTGAGTGAATTTGGCGTTGCGTACGGTAAATCGGATTGAACCGGCCTTTCTTCCGCGAGTTGGAAATTTGGAGCGCTGAATTAATGTGGGAATTGTTAATGCATTTAATTGATGGGAACAAGCGTGAGGCCAGCCAGCCAGCAGAAGCAGTTTATTATTGATGCTTGATTTATTTGCTTTCAATTGCCGTGCGCTGTGTGTTTGCTTAGTTCAGGGTCAGATTGAATGTATGCGCAAGTGATTTATTAAAAGTGAATATTGAAACTGGAGGAGAATAACCGAGTTGATGTTAGCATAAGAGGAGGATCAGCGTGTTTGATGGTGTGAGTATTAATTTCGTAAAGAAACATTAGAGGATGACGTCAACGACGTACTGCTCATCTTAAAAAAAAAAACATTTCAAACGTTAACGGTATTAATCCATATTGAAGCTTCAAGAACGACGCTTGTTTACTTTTGCTTCGTTTTTCATCTACTTTAGTATCTTCAGGGTGTTGTGTCTTATTGACAATATTTCACTTTTTTAACCTTCCTCAGGTATTAAAAAAAAAAATAACACAGAAGACATTAGAGCCAATATTGACCCGGTTTTCAACCCTTTCTAAAATTATGAAATT
The DNA here is from genome assembly GCA_024533555.2 of Aedes koreicus. Taxonomy (NCBI): domain Eukaryota; kingdom Metazoa; phylum Arthropoda; class Insecta; order Diptera; family Culicidae; genus Aedes; species Aedes koreicus. The sequence goes on along the minus strand of JAHHFK020005663.1, from coordinate 191,703 downwards.
TCAGCCTAGACACAATGTTTTTGTACCCCATTTGAAAGCTTATGGTCTCAAAAATGCACTGTTGGTGGAAAACCTGGTTCCAGTTATATTGGCCACCAGGAATCTGCTACAAAGGGAAGGAGGTTTTGATTGTGTGGACAGAATTGCATGCAAAAAATTCCAGACTTGTTGTAGAGAGTTGCCGTCTTGGACAAAGTTATTCAATATGTTATTTGTCGTCCTTTTTCATTATGGGCTTCAAATGGTGAGGTTGACAACTTCGAAGGAGGGTGCAACCAACCTCCGGTCCTCACAAGTTCCTACCTCACGCCTCCACGAGTCATATGATCACAAAAGACTGAGAAAAGCTTAAACATGGAGACGCTGGTTGGCGTAGCCAGGGAAATGTTGTCATTTTGACAATGGCGAAGTGAGGGGGTGTGACTGAAGATCGTGTACCTATAAATCAATTTGGATATCCATACCTTTAAATCATATCATATTATTTTCCATTCTCATTCAATTAATAATTTCAGCACGCTTTGGAATAATCTTTGCATTCCAAAACCATTTAAGAGCCGGGGGTAACATGACAAGCATCAAATGCGCAATTTGTTTTTCAGCATTTCAGCATAACATTTAATTTAAAATTGCTCTTCTGAAAGGGGGGGGGGGTATTTATATAAGACATGCATGTGCTTATAAGCAGTATAGAATTATATATAAATATTGTGTTTACTTGCAAGTAGCACCGAAAACATAAATAATCAAGTTTTATTTTTCATGTGTCGTGCTGTAGATCTATAACAATGTGATTTGACTAGTTTTGTCATGAAGGTTTTCTTTTAATGCAATTCAAATCTAGATTTAAGGTCTGTATCCACATTAATCCGGACACCTTCAAATCATTGTTACTTTTGAAATATTGCTCGTAGGAATGAAAAAAATCACTGTGGTATAGCTGAGAGTCTGTGATGAAAAAGACTATGATTGATGTTTACATTTCATGTTTAGTATTCAAGATGGCGACGAAAGAAAAACAAGTGCGCGAGCGAATTTTGTGCGGGCGTACGGCAAATCCTGACTTGTCAATACGCGGGACCTTGCAAAAACATTGGATTTACCTAAATCCACTGTTCACGATGAGCTCAAATCATTTTCGGAACGTTTGACGGTGGAGAGGAAACCGAGAAGTAACCACAAAAACATTGGACGCACTGATCCTGTCATGGACCGAAAGGTGAAAAGGATATTAACGAAAAACCCAAATCTCTCCATTCGAACGGTGGCTCGTAAAATAGGGATGTCGCCTGGTTTTGTCAAAAAATCAAAACAACTTTTGGGACTTAAGTCGTATAAAGTAAAAACAGTTCCAAATCGCAACGACCAAACAGAACTTGGCAGCAAAATCACAGGCTCGACGTTTGTACTGCGAATATTTGTCGAAGTTTTCATGCGTTGTTATGGACGATGAAACTTATGTCCTGGAGGATTTCAAGCAGCTTCCAGGGCTGGCATTTTTATTATTCTGCTATGGTCAGAAATGCTACAGCTGAGCATTTCAGAACGAAGAAGGCATCGAAATTTCCCAAAAAATACCTTGTGTGGCAAGCAATTTGCACGTGTGGCAAAAAGAGTAAATCTTTCCTCACTACAGGCACAATCAACAAGGAGGAAAAATCAAAAAATTATCAGAAAGAGTGTCTGCAGAAGCGATTGCTACCCTTAATCTAAAAGTCAAAGCATGTAGAATTGTACTGACCTTCCACATGAAGCACACTAAACTTGCACGAAGTAGATCCAAGTAATCAAGACGAGCATTTGTACTACAGCATTAACCGCCATGAATGGAATGTCCCAGAACTTTACACGATTTATAATGTTAATTTGTAAGTTTTGTGACGCTCCATTTCTGTGAATGATTTTGAACAGAAATTCACACTACTCTTTCGAGCTATCTACGTTAAGAGTCTGAAGGCTTACACCCTAATGGACGGAGTTCAGCGCAAAGTTCGAAAATTTTATGCAAATACCGAATAACTATGTTTTGTCTTCACAAATTGTTAAAACACATCCCATGAATCTGAAATAAACAACTACGACGAAAATATAATGCGAAATTTATATTTTATTCATGTTTTGAGGTGTCCAGATTATTGCGGATAAAGACCTTATGTTTGATTAGCACCGTACTGGACGGAAAAAGACAGTTTTTGAGCTGTCACATACTCGTTTGCCACTGAACTTAGTTCTGTTTTGTTAGAATGAAAAGCAGAAAATTTCAGTTGCCAATTCCCGAGAAATTTTTGTATGATAACATCTTGATGCATCAAAAAATGTCTGCGCAATCGATCAATTTTTCGGTTTAGCAAATATGTATAATTAAAACCAATACCCATAGCCTGAATTCTCTTATATCGCGGCGAATATCTATTTAAGTCCCTATAATTTTTGGTAAATAGGATAATGGTAAGGTTTAAGAGGATTCTGACTATTCTTTATCTCATATGTCACGACATGGTCGAGTGGTAAGAACACCGATCTGCTAATCTTCAGGGAGTCCATAGTATGAACCTAGTTTTATGAAAAGTCTCATATGTTTTGCCGACGAAATTAGTTTAACTTATGTTTTAGATTTGTTTTTGTTTATGACTAATTATGTTTCACCCTTCTTCGCTATTTCAATTATATAGTAGTACCCGAAAAGGTTTTCTATCATCGGAATGGTGAGATGATCATTTGTCACATTTGAGCAAAAATGCATGCAATCAAACATTTCGTGTTACTTTTTGGTAGTGCCATTGTGGTAAGATAAGCCATTTATTTCAGAAATTATCAAAACTATCTTTGAAATGGAACTAGAACAGTATAAAGAAAAAAATTATCTTCTTTTTTTTTTTTTATTTTATTTTGATATTTGGAATGATCTATTCTGTTTTCAGCTTTTCAGGACTAGTAGGATATTAATACATACATAATTTTTTTTCAGTAACAATCCAGTGGATGTCAGATATAATTTGTACATACGCATATAAGGTTCTCGTATTGACTGACTGTAGCTGCTTTTTACAAAGTCAAGTAATTTAATTCGATTAATTCTATGTACATCATTCAAGTTTGAAATTTGAAAAAAATAGCATTTTTGCCTATTAATGATATCTAAATTTTTGTGTACAAGATATACATATTATTTAATAACATTTAACGGGGAAAAGGAGGGACCAGATTTTCTAACACACGGTATGCAATCAAATGACTGCGCCAAAACGTAAAACATAAAACGGGAATAAAGAGGGACCATCAGGGCACCCAAGTGAAACGATTTGGATAGGGAGCATGGGACTGCCTCCTCCCTATTGTTAACATTTCGCGGAACAAGGGCGGGATCTTCGACCCCATCTATAAGGTTTATTCTGTCAATCGAGGGCTCGATTCTAGTGATGTGAGTGTGAACTTGCTTTAAGAAGGAGATTCTCTTCCCTATATTCGCGGGTTTCGTGTAAGTGTCTCTGCTTACGGGCCCGCCCAAACGGTTTTGGTCCTTCATACAGGAGCTTGATGATCACAAACAACAATACAATCCTGATCATATCGTTTTTCAGATTATTCCACTGCCATGGAAATTTGCCTTGCTACAATAGATGGTAGAATTACAGAATCACCATCATCATCATGTTATTTGTCGTCATTTTTCATTATCATAATAGTTCTAGATCTTGCCGCAGAGATGTTACTGCAGTCTATCTTTTCCAAATGAAGCGCTAGAAAGTTGCCGTCTTGGCCAAAATTTGACATTGTCATATTAGTTCCAGATATTTTGGCAGAGATGGCGCTGCAGTCTATGTTTGTCAAATGCAACTCTAGAGAGTTGTCGTCTAGGGCAAAATTTCTCAGTATGTCATTTGTCGTCTTTTGACAGCATCATATTAGTTCAAGATCTTGCCGCAGAGATGGTGCTGCAGTCTATAGTTGTCAAATGAAGCTCTAGAGAGTTGTCATCTTCGGCAAAGTTTCTCATTGTGACATTGTTAATTGTTCACATGGCAAAGATAGGTTGCAGCGCCATCTCTGTGGTACGATGTACGGCAACAAAAAGAGTTGCCCGCTGTTTCGAGCGGAACCCCAACCTCTCCGTCCGAGATGTCGCAAAGAATCTGGGAGTGGCGCCTTCAACCGTGGATAGAGGTAAAAAACGAGCTGGACTGTCGACGTACAAGAAAGTGGTGACTCCAAACCGCGACGATAAACAAAACACGTCGGCCAAAGTACAATAGCGAAAATTGTACACGACGATGCTGACGAAGTTTGATTGCGTGGTACAGGACGATGAAACTTACGTCAAGGCAGACTTTAAACAGCTTCCTGGACAGGAATTTTATACGGCAGCTGGACGAGGGAAGGTGGCAGACATTTTCAAGCACATTAAACTGTCAAAGTTTGCGAAGAAATATCTGGTGTGGCAGGCCATCTGTTCCTGTGGCTTGCAGAGCAATGTTTACATTGCGATCGGAACCGTCAACCAGGAAATTTATCTGAGCGAGTGCCTACAAAAAAAGTCTACTGCCTTTCCTGAAGCGAAACAATTGTTCCGTTCTACTTTGGCCGGATTTGGCATATTGCCATTACGGAAAAAAGGCCATGGAGTGGTATGCTGCCAACAACGTTCAAGTGGTGCCCAAGGACAAGAACCCTCCCAACACACCAGAGCTCCACGAAATCGAACAATATTGGGCCATCGTCAAGCGAAACCTTAAGAAGACTCAAAAAGCTGTTGTGAGCGAGAAACAGTTCAAGGCAAACTGGCGTTCTGCGGCGAATAAAGTGGACAAGGAGACTGTACAAAATCTTATGGCAGGTGTTAAACGAAAGACCCGGCAGTTCGCATTCGGTAAAAATGAAGCTTAGCTGAATATTTCGAAATTGAATTATTAATAAAATCTTTGATCGACTCACACCCATTACTGTTTGACCAAATTTTGATCGGAACACCCTCTAGAAGAGGTAGTAAGAGACCGTCTAAAATAATGGACAAGAAAGGACCGTAAAATCTCCATGCCGCAGGATGACCCGAAATTAAAGCCCTATTCAAAGTAAATGTGGACGTATTCAAGTGATCATAACTCAAGAATTAAACAACATACACGGTCACACATCAAAACGTCAAAAAAAGGGTAGCTTTTCAGCTTTCAAACGATATATAACAAGTTATTTCATTTCATCGTTTCGAACGAACTGTCGCACTTTACTTGTGATCGATGCCATCATAATCTGCGCAGTCGCTGGTGACACTGTACCGGCGAACTTATTCCACTTTAAACACATTTGTTGTGTATCTGTCACTTCTTTACCCCATCGTCGAAGTTTTCGCTTGACAATTGCCCAATATTTTTCGATCGGTCTGAACTTAGGGCAGGATTAATCTCTTTGGCGACGAAATTGCAGCATTCCATTCTAGTACCTCATTAGAGTAGTGACAGCTTGCTAGATCCGGCCAAAACATAACGTTGGTCTTGTGTTGCCGAATGAAGGGTAAAATCCACTTTTTCACTCTTTAATGTAAACCTTCGACGTCATTGTATGAGATGTGATGAAAACCTTGGTTTTAAGGCCTCAACTGCAGATTCCTTACCAAATCATAAGTTTTCGAGCAAACTTCAGCAAAATCAAATTTATACCTGGAAGGGACACCCCCACAACCAGTTTTCAGGTAAAATTTTCGTCCGGGGATTTTTTTATAATCAATTTCAACAGATGTTTCGTCATCCTTTAAAATACAGCCATCAGCTTTCGTCAAAACTCGTTCGTATATTAATCGTGCTCGCTTTTTGGCCACTGAATTTTGTTTCAGGGAGCGATTCTGATGTTTACTGGCACAAAAAGACTTATATCCTTCTCTTGAAAGGGTGTTACGCACGGTGGAAAAGTTGGAATCGTATTTCTTTGCCAAATCACGTATGGAGACACCTGGGTTGCCTTTCACGTACTTCAACACCTTTCTCCTAAGATAGATGCGATGTGCTCTATTCACACGTAGAGTATCCTTGAAACGTTTGATTACAAGACACACCGTTGACTTTGAGAATTTTAACACTTTTGCTATTTTTGAGGTGGATTACGAAGTATTATCTAGATATTTGTGCATAATTAATTTTCTTTTCTCAAGTTCCATGATCCGTAATTTCGAGATGCGTCGATCAATCGAAAAAAAACTTTTCACAAATTTCTTCGTCAATGAAACATCAACAAATGCCTGTCAAACGTAGTTTGTTCCAATCACCAGGGATGCGGTGGTGTATTGAACCGTGCGTCCAGATTTACTTTGAATCGAGCTTTATGCCGGAAAATGTTTCGTTTTGGATGATGAAGTAGATTCCCTCTCTCAAAACCCCACATCCCAGGAAACGATCGATATTATTCTGATAACATTTTTACTACATTTCCGAACGTGAAATATGAGTTTAAGCATAAGTTTGAGCAAAAGGTGATGCTTTATATTGCCATTTCGTAGAGAAGAATTTCCAAACCGTGGGTCAAGCCCAGTGGTTTGGCTATTAATGAAGAATTGTACCAACATCAATGTATGAAGAAAATATTGATTCCATTTCTTCAATCATATCATGCAGATGGCAATCCCCCTGTTTTGACCGGATAAAGCTTCGTCGCATTATGCGAGAAAAATACAAGCCTTCTTGGAAAGCCAAAACATCCTGTATGTACCAAAAAACCGCAATCCAACAAATTAACCCCAGTGTCGCCCGACTGGAGATTTCTTTGGATATTTGAGTTCGCTGGTGTACAAAAACAACTAGAGAACCAAAGACTGTAAACAGCTGATTAATAGAATCAAAATATGCATTCACCAAATCGTTAAAGAAGCTGTACAACGCTCCTGTTCACACATCAGGACAACGCTTCGTCAAACAGCTGAATAGAATAGAAGAGAATAGAATTAGAAAGTGCACAAGTGAAATCTTACTCTAAATTTTCCTAGTTTCCCTATTATAATCATTCTACTTGTACGCTCGTTAAAGTGTTCTTATTTTTTTAAAAAGAATAAAAATAAGTGAAGTTTCTCTAATCCTTATTTGTTATTTGACGAATCCGAAATCACAAAGTAACGGTTCATGGTGCAACTACATCCACTGCGTCAATCGTATAGCACAGTAATAGACCAGATGGTAACACGAGATAAAAATTCCACTCACACAGGCTCCATCCACCCCCACAAACTAGCAGGCAAATGCTCGAGCAGGGACAATTAAGATCAAACCGCCTTGGATGTGAATATGTTTTGAAATCGAATCGCAATCTGCTAGCATTTACGTGATACTCTGTTATGTTGCAATCGGTTCTGCCGCCTGGATGGATAGGCCAAGCCGCGGGCGTCGCGTCGTAGTCGTCGTTGTTGTTTTGCTTTGCGGAACTTGCTATTATTAATATCACTCGAGTTCAGTAAGTTTAAGTTTTCGAGCATTCCCTTAACATAACTTTTCCGTTTCAGCGAAATGGATTTCTTCATGCTGGATCAAGCGAATGCGCGTTGTCTGTTTGCTTTGGGGGCACATGTTTCAGCGAACCGCTTTGCTTGATTCGATGGTCCATGTCGTACATGCATGTGTGACGGGTGCTGTGATGAGGGGGCGTATTTCACACTACACTCCACCGACCGATGATGAATGGACCAATGAATGGAAGTTACGATGCACTCGAGGCGGAAAAAATGTTGGTCTATCGACTTCTCGAAATTGATATATTTGTTTACTGGGAAGCTGCTTTGAGTGGTCCTCGGAATTCCTTGACTTGTTTGCAGAAGACATATTTTCACCAAGAAATCGAATTACATTGGCGGCTCTGCAATCAGTTCCAGCAGAGTCACTTGTGGGCTATCAACAAGGGTGTACCTTATCCTGTGCACATTGGCGATTTATCTAACGGTAATGTCTTGGATAAATCCACAACCAGCAGAGAAAAAAAAACCAACTGCCTCTTGTGGACGAGATTTGATTCGAACTCTATTTCAGTTCAGCTTGTCAGTTTCGCGTAGGCAGATGGGATTTCTTTTATGTCAGTCGTCTTATGAATTTTTACTGCCATATTTTATTATCGTGTTTGTTTTAGCCTTCAGCCGTCAGGCGGAAATTTTGAGAACCTGATGCGAAGGAAAACGCCGTATGCGGTTATGGTTTTATCATTCATTCGTTATTAATTCTAGCAGTCTGGTAGGGCAGGTTTCAGGGCGTTTTCAAGCGGTATCTGTTTTGGTGTGGGTGGTATTAAACAGATTGCCAAAAATGTGCATATTTTGCGTTTATTGGCATTTTTTCCACAGATTTTATGATGATCGCCAGCCGGCTTGTAGTCCATTTAACCTTTGTCTCATGCACAAACAAAGATTCGTTGGTCAGCCTGTTCTTTACGATTATTTCCAGTTCGGATTCAGGAATTCATTATCGCTCAGAACTTGCTCGGTTACCGCTATGAAAACACTGCAAATCACTTTCACTCCCACAACGAACGCAGCGAAGCACAATTCTCACCCGATTGATTGATTCATTGCTGTCACAGGGAGCCTGTGAGAAAGTTGTTCAACCCATAAAAAGGAAGCGAGCTCCAAATTGAAACCGACCCATACTTCGCGCGAGTACAAACGAGCTACTTATGTAGCCAATCAGCTACCATCATCGTCACGTCCACGCTCATTCATCTCATTTTGCTCCCCTTCCTCCCCCGCCCAACCGATCAACAAAATCGGTTTCTTTTCATTTCCATCGAACCTCGACTCGCAAACGTAAAAATAAAAGGAAAAACATCCCTCCCCCCTCCACCCACAAGCCCATCGCAGTGGGGTTGTTTTTGGTCCAGAAATTTCCAACCGGGTGCGGACTCCTGCAGGAATCAATTTTATAACCATAAATCAATTTCAGCTTAAACTTTTTACTCTGAGGGCAATGGCAACTTTTGAGTCTTCATGGGCTTGAAAATTCGACACGAACGAGGAAACTTTCATTCAAGCTCACACAAAACATGACTACCTCTTCCGTGCATCGTCTCGTACTATGTAGGTAGGTAGGTACATTGATTGGAACTTCTTATCACGGGAAATACTGCCGTAACTTCATGCAGAGGTTTGCTGGAGGCTAGTCTATTGGTACGAAGGATTGGTACCAGCACGGAAATATTTACTTCTATCGTTTGACCTTCACGCTCACTATTTGGCACGCTCAACTCACCCGGTCGTTCGTGAGTGAGTGATGGATTAGAGTAAGGGAAATGTGTGCTAATGGTGCTTTCGGAAACATGAGTTATTCGTAGAAAGTTTAACATGAAGATGTAAGGAGTGTATCGAATATAAGCTATCCACATACATTTGCGTTGTACGCATGTATTTGTGATGGTTTTTTATGCTCTGAACACTGCATGCTGTGCGTTTGACTGTCAGCTTTCTTTTGTTTACTTGTTTGTGCGGTTCAAATTCTGCGTTTTCAAAATGTCGCGTATTGAAAAGGAAGTGAAAATTAAAGTTCTGGACACATGGCTAAGTGAGAAGGGTATTACTATGCGAAAATTGGCGAAGCGGTTCGGAATTCATCATGCGAGTGTTAAAACCATCATTAATAAGTTTGGGGAACACTATTCTTTGGATGAGCTACCAGGAAGAGGCAGAAAACCCGGTTCTTCCAACCCGAAACTGGAGCAGAAAGTGGTATCTCTAATCATGAAGAACAAATCAATGTCAATACGTGATTTGGCCAAAAAAGCAGGAACGAGTGTCGGAATGATCCAGCGTATCAAGAGGCGAAACCACCTGAAGACCTACAAGAAGCAGAAAATCTCGAAACAAAGTGCAGAACAGAAGAAGCGAGCAGCAACAAGAGCCCGGAAATTGTATTCGCGTCTTTTGCAGCGTCCGGATGCATGCGTTTTGATGGACGATGAAACCTATGTAAAGGAGGACTCAAAAACCCTTCCAGGTCCACAATACTTTACTGCCGTCGTTGGAGAGGATGTGAGCGATGCGGACAGGTCGATTCAAGTGGAGAAATTCGGTCGAAAGGTACTGGTATGGCAAGCAATATGTTCCTGTGGTTTGAAGTCAACCATTTTTTACACTACCGGAACTATAAATGCGGAAATCTATCGATCTGAGTGTCTCCAGAAGAGATTGTTGCCTTTATATAAGAAGCATAGTACACCTCCACTGTTTTGGCTGGATTTGCCGTCGGCTCACTATGCCAAAACCACCCTCAATTGGCTTGCGGAAAAGGGTATAGATTTCGTTGAGAAAAATATCAATGTACCAAATTGCCCTCAGCTTCGACCCATCGAACGTTACTGGGCTATCGTGAAGAGGGTCTTCAAGAAGACTGGTAAGGCAGCTGGGAACATGCAGGAGTTCAAAAAAATTTGTGCTCAAGCGTCCAAAAAATGCGATGCAACACTTGTCCGGAACTTTATGAAGAGCATTCGATCCAAAGCTCGAAAATTCGTGAAGGAATAACATAAATTTCATCCGGTCTTCATTATGTTCAAGTTTAACCTCGTACAATAAAGGATCAATTTTTTGTATGAATAAAATATCGGTTTTCAACAAAATTTGAAAGAAAGTTTGTGGATAGCTTATTTTCGATACACTCCTTACAATGATTACCAGATTCGAAAAAGAAATGAAGTCACCAGAATTTGTCTGTTTGGGACAAAACATTAACATTTTATTATACCACAAAAGAACCATTATTATTAATGTCATCGACATGTTCTCCTAAAGGTCAAGAGCTTTTCAGCAATGGCTACAATAATTTGAAATTTTCTCACCAGTTGCCCCTAGTGAGTATGCAAGCTAAAATAAGTAAATCAACACTGCTTTGTCTCACGTTAAAGACTACAATTCGATCAAGCAGTGTATCAAAAAGTAGTTATAAACATTCATAAATTGAAATAAAACAATAAAGACAATTTGAATATGTTCAAAGCAATGTATTTTATGACAGCTTAATATGTTAAAATATCAATTAAACTAACAAATTAATCGTATTGTTGATTTTGGTAATCATTTAAGCCTTTATACCGACCACCAAAATCTGCAAAGTCGTATTTGTGCACTTCCTGGACGCTGCTGACCTGTTTTCCTCGAAGTCTGGCATGCTGTAGGAAACTGCACCTGTCTTTTTGAGGTTCCGCTTGACGATTGCCCAGTTGCGTTCGATCGGTCGCAGCTAGGAACAGTGTGGGGGGTTGACTTTTTTTTCAACGATATCAGCGTTGTTTTTAGAAAACCACTGTAGAGTTGATTTGGCGCAATAGGAAGAGGCCAGATCCGGCCAGAAGAGAGGAGAAATCCTTTCCGATAAAGTGGAAGCAACCTCTTCAGCAACCAAATGAGCTCTTTTTCACTATTTTTTTCCGTCACAATAGTCGTATCTGCAAGTGAAGCACACTTTTCATCTAATTTGATGAAGAATTGAGGTCCCGGCAGTGTTCTGGATTCCTCTTACAGACCCTCATTTTGGCACGACTTTTCTGCTCCGGAGGTTGCTTGGAGCATCACTGTTTGTCCTTAGATCGTTTCATTTCTTAGTCCACTGGATTATCCAGATGATTGGTTAAATCAGGAGTAGCGGCTGATTTGATCTCCTGAGTATAATTGGTGAGTTTTTGGTTCAATACAGGAGTGCTGGAACTAGGTATTTGTCAAATTCCCGACAAATCTTGCAGAGTGTACTGCTCACCATAAGAAAATGAGTTTTGGGTTTTGATTTTCGATTATTGAACAAAAGAAATAACTTTATTCCTGTTTTGACGTAGACAACGTCTTATGGCAAGGGTAGGGTGTCAATTGAAAATCTGAAAATAAGCAACCGTCACGAAATATCGTCACAAATTATACGTTTATAACTTGATAAATGCTCGATATATTTTCAAGATGTTAACATCAATCAGTTGTAAATTTTGCCGCGTATCAATTACACTATCCAAGATTATCCGTTAACAATGTTAAACTATTGAAAATAACGAAAATAAAAGGTGATGTCTTATAATTAAGTTTTGCAGGCTACATGCTCAGCACTCTCCTATTACAGATTTCAAATATGAGCAAGGGAGGTCTCATATGCAGCATCGAGTGATATAAAACGAGTACACCTTTGCAAATTTTCACATTCGTGTTGCAGTACTGGAGCTGTGCGGAGCATCGAGCCAGTGTGCAAATACCATAGAAGGTGCACTGGCGATCAACCATTGGCCACTGCGCTGCAGGCTGTTGCTAGCAAGCCGTTGGCTAGGCAGCCATTAATTATGCAGAGGTGTGCTAGGCAGTCGGTTGCCAAGCCAGTGAGGTATTCGTAGCCAGTCGGTGGGTGCAGCCACGACGAGCGAAATAAGGCGCTTGTGTGTGTGTGTTTGTGTGTGTGTGTGTGTGTGTGTGTGTGTGTGTGTGTGTGTGTGTGTGTGTGTGTGTGTGTGTGTGTGTGTGTGTGTGTGTGTGTGTGTGTGTGTGTGTGTGTGTGTGTGTGTGTGTTGTGTGTGTGTGTGTGATCTTGCTGCTAGCCATCTTCTGGTAAGGCGCAACGTGCAACGGAAGAAATAACCTGCTTCTTCAAAAGACCGAGAAGGTTTGAATTCAAATGCGGACCATTTCAAATCGGTCCTTTTCAGGACTACCAATTCAATTTTGAGAGAGTTTGTTTGATTTGAATGTATCTAACATTACTTTTCAAGTTCATACCAATTGGCAGACAGCGGTGGATTAAACAATTTAGTTTTCTCTTCATTGCATAAGTTGAGTATTGTGTACTATTTACAAATGGCTGCCGTCACGAAACATGGAAACATCGGACGCTAATAATTCGATGGTTCCTTGAGGTTTTTACGATTGCCATTTTGTTTACTCAAGTATATAACATTTTACAAATAAATACGGTGACAAGGGTACTTGTCACCGCCAACTGCCAATTCAATACTGGCTCATTGCCGCTCTGACCAGCAACAAGGCTGCCGAACGAAAAGAGCATTTTGCGAAGGTGTACCCCTGTTATATCGTTCACTGCTGCATATGAGATCTCCCTTACTTACATTTAAAGTCAGTGATAAGAAAATACTTGGCATTTCGTAAATTCACTCTGCAATACGAAATTATAAGACATCACCTTATGTTTGCGATGTTTTCAAAAGTTTAATGTAAAAATAAATAAAAATAATTTCTAAGTGTGCTGAACGCTTCTCGTGACGGTCGCAATAGTTTTTTTTTTAATTGTACCCCAATATAGAAAACAAAGACGTAGTCCTACGTAAATACAAACTATTCAATGCTATTGTAGTTTTCGTTACTTTTAAGATCCTATCATCAAAAATCAAAATTCCCTCCCCAAAACATCATAACGCTTGCAATTTTTTTTTCTGCAGTGAACATACCCCACTAACAGCAACTAAATTCAGATTTGGCAGTTTTCGTTAACGTAGTAAAATTTTTGTCAAAACAAGAACTGTCAATATGAGAGTTTATCTCGCCTCCAAAAACGCCTGCTGCCTTTTTTTTTAAAGCAGCATGGATGTTCTACCGTGTTTTGGGCTGGTCTCACATCGTGCCATTAAACAAAAGCGGTATCGGAGTTGTCTCGAATCCTAAGGGCAAAAATCCGCTGATTTGCCTAATATTTCAACTAACCGAAAACAACACTAGGCGATCATGAAGCTGAGAAAACCAAAAATTGCTAAAAATGAACTAATACAGTACAGACCACCACTCCTTATTTGGTTCGATCAATATTTGCTGGCGGTATTTTTCTGTGAGTTGCTATAATTTCGTGTACATACTCTTCAACACAGAAATTAATGAGTTTTAACAGGCACGTTAAATTTCCCCTAGTTTGATTCCAAGCTAAAGGAAGCGTAAACAACAAAGTTGTTTGCAATCTTTCATGCGCCATACAACAATGTTTGCAATCTTCCATACAACAGATTTGATTCAAGCATCATCTGGCTTAAATTTACATGAAATATCCCATTAAAATCTACCAAATCTAGCATTCCATTTATTTGCATTAGATAACGCAGAAAACTAAATGTTTCTTTGAAACTGTATATTTTAAACGATCTTTAAGCTTGTGTGATTAAATTATGAAGAAGTGCTAAGATGATTTATGACGCTTAAAATGCCTACACTGAGCAAACAAATTGAGAGGAATTCCTTCGAATATCGTATGGAAATTTGCCACAAGATATTACTTCAAATTTCATACGATTCTCTAATGGAAAGAAAGTCATAGGACGATCGTATGAAAATTTTCCTCACAAAAAAAAAGTTGCAATCGGGATTCGAACCATGAACCTCGGGATCCAGAGGCGAGCCACAATCCCACGGGACTGCCCACACTGTCGATTAAAAGTGTAAATGAGGCATGTTTTTCTCGACTAATGCAACAGTAATCATTTCATACGATTTCGTATGGAATGAGTCTCGGACCCCTGCTTTGTGGTTCATAGTTTCGATCGTATGAAAATCGTCGGGATAATTTCCTGAGTGTATTGATGTGATTTCCAAACAACCTAAACAAACGATCAAACAACAGAGAAAAAAATATGAATTTTAACAGACGCGTAAAATTTTCACTCATTCCATTGCAAGCGCCAAAGTAAACGCATGCAACGCTTTTGCTTGCAATCTTTCATACAAGAGACCTGATTTAGGCGACATCTGGCTTAAATTGACATGAAATGAATTTATGCAAAATCTAGCATTCCATATGTTCCATTAGGTAACGCAGAAAACCTACAGCTTTATTTTAAACTGTGTACCATCTACACTTCTCCCATCTTCGGACGGAGAAAAACGTGAGGACATGCCGAAAAAAGTTCGTTCTGGAGAATCGTTTCGTTCCGCATCACACGGAGAGCCTTTCACCGGATTGGCTGGCGATAGGCTGGCCGTGCATTTCTCACCTAGGGCTAATCGGTGTATTTTTGTGAAAAATAAATGCATATTATAAATTAATTTTTGCCTCCCCTTTCAACAGTCAGTAATGCCGGTAGGTGGGCATTCAAAATCCGTTGATGCTGCTGCTAGCCGCAGAAATGAAGACCGGTATCGTGCCGCTGCTGCAGTAGCATAATGCAGGGTTGTAGAACATCAATATATCGGCGAGTTTCAAGCTGGAAGGTTGGCTTTTTGGGGCGTGAGCAACAACCGAACGGAGTCGTGTTGTTTTCGAACTGATCGATGACTTGCGAGGAAAGTGACGGCAAACGTTGCTTACACGATGAGGAGAAGGAGCATTCGTAAGGACGGTTAAGCGGGCTTGTGTCGATACCAATAACAAAGGATGCGCTTCGATGTATTGACACGTAGAAATGATTGCCTACGGGAGTCCCGTGTCGTGGCATCGGATTGTTTCCGGAAGGTAGAACGTCGCACGAACACCAGTTTCACACGGGATGGTAGCATATTGCAGTTTGGCGTGTCGATGCCACTGCTGCCTGCAAGTGCTGACTTAGCTGTTTAGTTGTAAAATCATATTTATTGAAGTTTTAAATTTTAAACCGCTCAATATTACATCGAAAATTCCTAAAACAATTGACGAAACATCCGAACTAATCATGATGGAGATTTTGAAAGTTATTCCAATCTTTGACATTAATTACCAACATTCGATGGCAACGAAATGATCCTTTCAGCAATCAACATAAAATGCCAATGCAATCACGGCCCCCTCCAGGGAGCCCAGACTGGCCGTAAAGATTCAAATCAGTTCCAGAGGCTTATCCGAATCGCACTTGCCTCGCGTCCACACGGTCTCGCGATGGTTCCCAGAAGAGTAACAGCGACATGCTACAACATAAAAGACCCAAGCGCATGATGAGTTCATTGTGTACACAATTCTGTTTAATGTTTCTATTTTCATGCCTCCACTCGCTGGACAGCGCCGTTGTTTACGTTCATTATTTATGCGTTGATTAACACCACTCCGAAATTTTTTTCGACGAAAGAAGAAATTGTTGAGATATTAATTTTAAACCCGGTAGAATCTTCCACGTTAGCGCAAGAATGATGACTAATTTGGACAAATTAGCCAAAACGTTCAAATACATTGTACAAATAAACTCTCCTAGTCACAACAAGTATTGCCCAAGCAATAAGCAGCAAGAAACACTCCCTTCCTAGCCAAACCCATGCTTCGTCCGGAAGGAAATCCGAGCTCCATCCATCCAACGTTGACATCGATGACGACGACGACGACGACGACGACGGTTGATTGAAGAACAATGGATTGATTTTATCGCCTCCTCGAAGACGGCAACATGAGCGAAGGCGCGCGCCCTGGCAAGCATAAAAAGTAGGAAACTCGACATCCACGCACATTTTATGCCGGGTGCTGATGCAAGCGTAAAGAAACGCAAAACCTGTTAGAATCACGTACGCTGCAGCAATAAACCACGACGCTGACGTCGCGAACGCATTATGGTGGCAGTTAACCGATGTTTTTACCACGTCGGCCGCCGCCGCCGCCAGGTTGGATGTGTTCCGGTCGATGGGGACGTTAAAAGCCGTTATCGCCGATGTTGACGACACCGAGGCGAACTTTTCAGAATGCTTTCTGCGGTTGATTCGGTTGGCCGAACGACAGACCACCGTTCTGCAATCGTTCGATATAGGACTTGCTACATTATTTAGAGAACTTGAAAGCTACTGTCGATTGGCACTGGTTACGAATGGGTGGACGTGCGGAACAGCGTTGCAAGATAAATCGATTTATTGGAGTTTAACTGTTTTCGAACTTTATTGCTAAACTGTTAGGCATCTTAGAATTACGGTTTTTAGAGATTTTTTTTTTACCGAATTCTAGATTCAAAGCTCAGCTTTTTTTTTGATTTTTTTTCGAAAATAGGCGCAATCTTAGCTTCTTGGGCACAAAGTATGGACGTACCAAATAATTATGCTATTGCAAAACGTCAATAGTTGTATAAATACACCTAAAACGCTAAAGTTCAGAGTTGGTAGCGAGCAAATTGTGATAAGCAATAGTCTATTTCAAAGTACCGACGGCTTGCGGTTTCTCGAAACGTCTGACAGAGATTAGCTTGAAAATAATCTGACAACGCTGCAGTGGAATGAAACCAGTTCAGTTTTCGTACGGGCCTGGAATGTAAATATTGGTTTGTGTGTACACGGTTGGTGCGAAATTCATTTCCTACCGTTTGAGGGAAAGACGTTATTTAGCAAACATAACATTTAATTAAAACTAAATACGTTCGTTCTGCTGTTTTGGGGACGTCATAGTCGTGTGCAATCCTGCAGAGCTGGAAAGGTGCGTTAATTCGTAACTAGTGCACGCTGTCCCGCGAGCTTGTTGGAATGCTAATGGATTTTGGAATTCTAATGGACACGGTTGAATAGGTGCTGCAGTCAAGGTATTTATTTGACTCGTTAAAGCTATACCGGTGATTCTCGAATCTCAAGTTCAAGACTTCGAGTTGATCAATGTACATTAGCATGTTTCAATATGAAATTATTTGACATAATTGATATTTTTTTTGGTCAACACATTTTGAGCTGATACGATCATTTTTATTAAAAAAATATTCCTACGTCAGACCGGTAATCGAAAACAGCCCCATCCAGCATGGTATTCTTTGTGGCTGCACCTTAAATGACAGAGCTAAGGGTGACCCATCTTTGCTCAGACTTCAACCATTAATCGATTAATTAACGGGTGGCAACTAAAATTTTGGAATTTCTTTCACAAGCTGTCAAAAAAAAAGACAAACATACTTGAAATAGATCTGATTTATTGAAATTAAATATACATAGTCCATTGTTGATAAAAAGTTAGTGAACATTTGAAAACGGTCCGTAAACGGCTGTTCGGAGAAGCTTCCGTTTGATGTCGGAGCGTTGTACGGCCTCTTGTAAAATTTGCGAATGTACATTTTGATTCTACAAATCGTTTCCTTCCCCCCTTGCCTACCATGCATTGTGGTAGCTAGGTAAAAGTCTATCTGCTCGATCAGATACCGCCTTCCAAACATGCCGTACGCTCAATTTCCACTACTTCTATTCAATTTCACAGCTAACCGTGCTCTTACGGACTTATCAATACTTTTCCATCACATCTTTGGTTCTAGCAGAAATCGCTGTCCACTCCTAGAGTTGCATATTGATAAGAATGATATTTCCAATTTGTATTTTATGTTTGGAGATGCAGTAAAATTTTGTATGGAATAGTATCGATCGTTTCTGGGAATGTACGTCTTCGAAAGTGGGGAGGTAACTATCGTCGTCCATAACAGCTGCATTGTGATTTCAGTGTATACTTCGGTTCATTATTCCGCTTATTATCAATGTTTTGCAGATGTACTGGTGAGAACAGTTGAACTTTTACTTCCCGCATCCCGTTGGCTCAGTAAATCCTGATTGTTGAAGCTACGAGAAAGAGAACAAAGTCCTTTAGCGTTCATAGTTTTGGCTGGTCATCCACTACCTTGCTTGTGAATAGTTTTTGGGATCTAAGGATTTGGTAAGCAGTCGAAACCACAACATTATCGCCAATTCATGGCTCTCCATTTATTTTTGTACACCAAGGAGCGCAAAATCCCGAAGGGGGGGGGGGAAATCTTCAATTGGGTGACACTGAGGCATATTTTTCGGTTTGTAGTTTTTGGGTACAAATGGGATCAAATGGGTATTCAGAAACGATTGTGTTTTTTTTTGTTTGGCGTAATGCAATGACGGCCAAAACACGTATTGTCCATCTGCATGAGGGGTTTGTAGAAACGGGATCAAAATTTTCTTCAAACATTCGTTCTGGTTGATGGGTAAACCAGAGGACTTGGACCATAGCTTAGAGATAGCTCTCTCGGAAATGGCAATGTACAACATCATTTGTGCAAACTTACTGTTTAAACATGTATTTTATATGCATTCAAACTAATCATGTTATTTGTTGTTGCACGAAGCATGTAATTAATTATAATATTTGAAACTTTGAAATATCATTCTTATCAATATGCAACTCTAGGAGTGGACAGCAATTTTTACTAGAACCAAAGATCAAGATCATAGATCAAGCTTGTCAAGGGGGCTTCCTTCCCCATTGCCTACCATGCGTTGTGGTAGCTAGGTAAAAGTCTATCTGCTCGATCAGATACCGCCTTCCAAACATGCCCTACGCTCAATTTCAACTACGTCTATTCAATTTCACAACCTGCTGTGCTCTTACGGACCTATTAATACTTTCACTTCACATCTTTGGTTCTAGCAGAAATTGCTGTCCACTCCTAGAGTTGCATATTGATAAGAATAATATTTCCAATTTGTATTTTATGTTTGGAGATGCAGTATTAAAAATTTTGTATGGAATAAAGGGTGTATTCGATAAAAATGGCACACACATATATACTCATCAAAATTAAACTGATTATCGGATTTTTTTCTTGAAATTTTCAGGGAATGAAGAACTACTAATGAGTTTTGATTTACAACATTTGTTTTATTCAATTTCGTCTCCCATCCCGAATGCCCGCACCTTCCTTTTCACTCCACCCATCAAATTTTGTACAACCGATTTTCCCAGTGTTTTTGTTGTTTTTACCCAAATTTTCTTCGTTTCTAGCTCTGTTTTTATAGTTTTGGGATGTTTGTGAAGTTCCGTTTTCATAATTGCCCAGAATTTTTCAATTGGACGAAGTTCAGGTGAGTTTGGTGGGTTCATATCCTTTGGCACAAAATTGACTCCGTTGGCTCGGTACCACTCCAATACGTTTCGTGCGTAGTGGCAGGATGCTAGGATGAGGCCAAAACAGAGTTGATCCTTTGTACTTCTTAATGAATGGCAAGAGACGCTTCTTAAGGCACTCTCTCAGTGTAAATCGCACCGTTTATTGTTCCGGAAGTGATGAAGGGAGCACTTATTTCACCACATCCGCAAATCGCCTGCCAGATTAGAAACTTCTTTGCAAATTTCGATAGTTTCTTCTTTCGAACATCCTCCGGAACATCGAACTTCGACTTGGCAACGAAATATTCTTGCCCAGGAAGTTGACGGAAGTCGGCCTTGACGTGTGTTTCGTCATCCATCACGATGCAACCGGATTTGGTGAGCAGCTTCGTGTAAAGTTTCCGGGCGCGGGTTTTCGCAGTGATGTTTTGTTTTTTCATTCCGGTTTGGGGCTTTTTTTTTTTTGCACTTTGTAAACATGTAACCCAGCACGCTTCATGGTTTTCTGCACAAAACCGACTGACACCTTAGACTTTTTAGCGACATCTCGAATTGACATGTTTGGACGGTTCTTGAATTGTTGTACGACTTTCCTGGCCATTTTACTGTCCATTGGACCACTTTTACGACTACTCCCTTCCTTCCTTTGGATACTCAGACGCTCCTTGAAGGTTATTATTACACGAGACACAGTTGTATTTTCAATTCCAAGCCTTTTAGTCTTTAGCAACCGGTGGGACGCCCCTGGATTTTGATTGTGAGTGCACAAAATTTTCTCACGGACAATTTCTTGTTTCGACGAAATGACTGGAACTACTGAATGTATAACTATAAAACTTGGAAAAGGAAATAATACACTATGGATAAGATCTACTCAAATTTCTAGGTTTTTTACTCATACGATTCAAAAGTTACAGAAGATTTTCTGTGTGTCAATTTTTATCGAATACACCCTTTACATTCAAACTAATCATGTTATTTGTTGTTGCACGAAGCATGTAATTAATTATAATGTTTGAAAACTTGAAATATCATTCTTATCAATATGCAACTCTAGGAAAGGACAGCATTTTTTGCTAGAACCAAAGATCAAGTCATAGATCAAGCCTGTCAAGGGGGCTTCCTTCCCCCTTGCCTACCATGCATTGTGGTAGCTAGGTAAAAGTCTATCTGCTCGATCAGATACCGCCTTCCAAACATGCCGTACGCTCAATTTCCACTACTTCTATTCAATTTCACAGCTAACCGTGCTCTTACGGACTTATCAATACTTTTTCATCAAATCTTTGGTTCTAGCAGAAATCGCTGTCCACTCCTAGAGTTGCATATTGATAAGAATGATATTTCCAATTTGTATTTTATGTTTGGAGATGCAGTAAAATTTTGTATGGAATAGTATCGATCGTTTCCGGGAATGTACGTCTTCGAAAGTGGGAGGTAACTATCGTCGTCCATAACAGCTGCATTGTGATTTCAGTGTATACTTCGGTTCATTATTCCGCTTATTATCAATGTTTTGCAGATGTGCTGGTGAGAACAGTTGAACTTTTACTTCCCGCATCCCGTTGGCTCAGTAAATCCTGATTGTTGAAGCCACGAGAAAGAGAACAAAGTCCTTTAGCGTTCATAGTTTTGGCTGGTCATCCACTACCTTGCTTGTGAATAGTTTTTGGGATCTAAGGATTTGGTAAACAGTCGAAACCACAACATTATCGCTTTTAAAATGATGCACCGTAAATTTTTGCCAAGATTTCTGAGCAGTTCGTTGAACTGTACGACGCGTTCACGAAATTCTTACATTTTCGACGTCATTTTGAACAAAACTACAGAGTTAATAAAATTATGTAATTTTAAATTGATTTTTATACACATAATTGGATCATGCAAAAAGATTCTGATTTAAAATAAAAATTTAACCACACGAATTGAAAATTACGTTTAACTTTATTTTTACCCGAATTAGAAAACATCTGATGTAATCTCAACGCCAAGCAAAGTAATGGTTGCTTAGTTAAATTCAAAATTTATTATAATTTGGCCAAATTCACAGACACGCTGATTCACGAGCATATTGAAGAATCGGTTTTCCGAGGGACTGTTGTTCAAAACTGTAAACTGTTAACATAACGTCATTTAAAAAATAAATTTGATTTCGACGCCTTCATTTTCTCTTGTTCTCGCTAACTTATTCCAACAAACAATCTTCGTATCCTTGTAAACAAACATCAATTTCTCACTGGGATTTGATTATTATTTCATGTGAAGATATATCAAATATACCAACTAGATTTGATGTTTGATTTTATAACAATTACAAGTATCCAACTGCGCTGTGATTCAGGTTTACTTCGTACAACCCGGGAACAACTTGACACTTCTATTGTACGTTGTCACTGAAACTCAAAAATTTGGTCCGGTACTGTGTTGGTACCAACATCAATGTGCAACTAGCGATTTGAAATTGGTCCACTGTTGTGGAACCCCTAGGTCCGAAGTATACCTTGCAGTCTGAACCTAGTAATGCACTCTTGCGCTATTCGGTACCTTCTGGTACAAGTATCTTTGTTGTTGTTTTGATTCACTACGTTACTTTGACACAATATTTGAGAATGTGTTGGTGCGAGTTACGGTCTTAGGGGCGTAAATCATTGAGCTTGGGATCCGTGCTTGGGACCGATGTGCTAGTACTGACTGAGCCAAGAAAAATATTCGTTTTGTTCGGGACCTACGTCTCACCGATCGCTGATGATACTGTCAAACGTGTCAAACCGCAAAAGAATCTAGTGTATCTTCTAAAAAGGTCTGAATGCGGATATGACATGCGATATTGTGTGCGATGAAAAATCTAATGCAAAGTTTGTTACTTTTTACGCTTGCAATGAACATAGAAATGGAAACATAAAAGTGTGTCGTACATAAATTGCACCACGCACTGAAAGGAGGAGAGGTATTAAGTGTGACAATCGGTACAAAATTTTGAATAGCTTCATATAAAACGTGTTTCAAAGGGGAAGAGGGAGCCGATTAGCGTTTTCTAAGGAAAGCGGTCAATCAACAATTGCGCAAGAGTTTCAAGGGATCGTTCAAACATAAAGTCCACAGAAAAAAAAATTAATTTTATCAAGCGCGTATAATTTCCTCTCGTTTAATTCTAAGCCAGAGGAGGCGTAATCAATGAAATTGCTTGCAATCTTTCATGTGCCATACAACAATGTTCGCAGTCTTTCATACAACGGAGGCAACGTTCAGGCGTTATCCGACTTAGCTTTACATGAAATATCCTATTATTTTCTGACGAATCTAGCATTCCTTTTATGTACATTAGAAAACGCAGAAAATTCAATCTGTTTCTTTTTTATCTGTGTCCGGTATTTTTTGAATATTTGTTTGTTAGCCGTTGTAATATTTCTGAACGCGCCTGCCTCGCGGCCCCCCCCCCCCCCCCCCCCCATTCCCCCTCCCCCCCCCCCCCCCCCCTCCTCACCCCTTCCCCTCTTCCCACCTTTCCCCCCCCCCGCGCATGTGGCCCTTTCTCCCTTCCTACCCTGCTTTCCCCCTCGCCTGTGGTTTTGTTGTTGTCCCCTGTTGCCACCTATACCAGCAAGGCCAAAAAAAAAATACAACGGACTCCGCCCCGACACACACCTTCTCGATCAGATTGATACGGTTACAGTGACAGTTCATGAGAGGTTCCAAGAATTCGTTATAAAGATTGGACTCGGAAAAATGCGACACTTTGTTTTGGGTGTAACTTTTTATCGCGTGGGTAAAAATTAATGAAATTTTGGGTAATACTAGTTTATGTGTGCAAAATTTTATTGCGATCTGTCAAGTAATTTTCAAGATGCATTCGAAACAAGAAGAGCTACGCCAGCAAATCTTGGGCGCGGTGATCGATAATCCTGGTCAGTCGCACAGATGGATCGGCAAAAAGGCTTGGAATCCACCATTCCACCGTGTCCCGCGTTGTGAAGATGTTCCAGGAGACGAAGACCATCGAGCGGCGCGCTGGAAGCGGCCGAAAACCGAAAACGGAATATCCAGAGAAGGCGCGGAAGATAAGGCAGTACTTTAAGAATAACCCGAACCTTTCCACCCGAGACGTGGCCAAAAAGGTCAATTCGTCGAAGTGGTTCGTCCAGCAGACCATGAAGCGGGCTGGGCTACGTGTTTTTAAGGTCAGGAAGGCGCCAAACCGGACTGACAAGCAAAACACGGTGGCCAAATTGCGTGCGCGGAAGCTGTACCGTGAGTGGCTGGTCAAGCCAGGCTGTCTCGTCATGGACGACGAGACATATTTCAAGGCGGACACCAATCAAATCCCCGGCCTCGAGTTCCGGAAAAGTTCCGGAAGAGAAAGATGGACAAATTCGCGAAGAAGTACCTGTTGTGGCAGGCGATCTGCGAGTGCGGACGGTACAGCAAGCCGTTCGTTACAACCGGCACCATAAACGGGCGGATTTATCGAGAGGAATGCTTGCTGAAGCGCTTGCTGCCCTTCCTCCGCTCTCACCGTGGTCCCACGCTGTTCTGGCCGGATCTCGCTTCGTGCCATTACGCCAAGCCTGTAATGGATTGGTACGAAGCGAAGGGCGTTAATGTGGTCCCGAAGGAGGCGAACCCGCCAAATACACCAGAACTTCGTCCGATCGAAAAATTTTGGGCGATAATGAAGAAGAAGTTGAAGAAAAGCGGAAAAACATTCAAAACCGATGAAGTTTTGAGAGAAATTGTGTAAGGAAGATGGACAAAGCCTCGCCCAAGATCTCATAAGCAGTGTTAAGAGAAATGTACGAGCATTCAGCTTGGGAGTGGAAATTCAATAAATAAATGATGTCAAAACATAGCTAATATATAGTTATATAATCCCTGAAAATTTGAGAAGTATCCGATTTAAAATGAATTTTTGGTGATCATTTTTATGTGTCTAATTTTTTCCGAGTCCAATCTTTAATATTACGTAACGCAATTTTCGGCAATGTTCAACTTCCTTCTTTCCTTCACGTAAGCGAAGGTCCATAAATTATGTCACGCAGTAAGGGGGGAGGGGGTTTGGTAAAACGGGAAAATCCATACAAAAAAATGAAGGTCCAAAAAAATTTTATACGGGGGAGGGGGGGGGTGCTATAAAAAGTCACTTTTTGCGTGAAATTATTAATGGACGTTCCCTAATGAGATAATAAATACATATATGAATTTTTACATCCGCTTCATCCCGCCCTAAATGTAAATCTTTTGTATGGAATATATCAGTGAACAAAGTAAAAGATCATTGTTAAAACTATTTCTATGGCCAATCCATAACCTTCAATTATTCTCAGATTCATTGGAAACAATGCACAACGCGACTGTCGTAGTATGTATGTATGTATGTAAGGTAGCCACCATCCCTTCTAAGACCTTGTCATGTATGCAGCTCCACTTAATAGCAAGATCAAATTGAGTTACCGATTTGCATTCACAGTAACTCTGTATGAAGGGCCAAAAACGGTGGGGCGGACCCGTAAGCAGAGACACTTACGCGAAACCCGCGGGAACATAAGAATCTCCTTCCAACGATACGATCCAACAAATCGAATAACCCAATTCGCAATACTCATTAAGCTTTCTACGGGATGGCTTGTTAAGAAGGGCGCGTCACTCTCACTGAAATTGTTGGAGTAGAATTCACAGTACCACAATCGAATCGGTAGGATAAAGAAAATGATACTGTTTGTTCCCTCCCAGACGCCGGTTGTCATACCACTCCATTGTCCAATTCCAGCTTGAGTGATACCCTGATGCTCCCTCCCTTCCCAATATATATTAATTGTCATATAGTAATGTATAAAATATAGTGAATTGATATTATAATTATAATAAATATAGCAAATGAATATTATAATGACAAATAATATAATGAATGAATATAAGAATGATAATAACAATTCCATTTGTGGACCTGAAAGTTTAGACAATGTAGCTGCGAGAAAAAAATTGATTTAAAATTATCTCATCAACCTTGGAATATCCATGTATAATCTGAAATTATATAGCAATAGAATAGTAAACCTAAAATTTCGATGTGCTGTCCCGTTTCCTTGCAATAATTTATGTAGTGAGTCTCATCTGAAATAGCGATTTTAATGAAATGAATTTAAATGCAATTATGTCACATCATTTAATATCACAACATAAAATAATAAACTGACGTTCAAATATAAATTAATAATACCAGCAAGAAAGTAAAGTATAGTAGAATACATATATCCGTTACTAATCTGACCATCCACTCATCGAAAGACTGTTGCAGTTTCTATTGAAATAAGATCTACTAAGATTAGAATTTGTTTTCACAATAATAGTCAGAGAACATAATAAACGTAGGTACAAGATATATATGACATCTACTGGTATGTTACTGAAAATAAAAATTAGATGTGTATTAATGTTATAATAATATTAGAAAAACTGAAGACAGCTAATAATACGGCGAAATAAATTTCAGATGAGTATGATTCTTAAAACTGAATCTTAATACAACTAAAATAAAAAATTAGGAAATTGAATTTTTCTATAGCTCTTGTACACCCATAAATGATTCCTCATGTCTGTGAAATAGGAAATGAATGATTGTAAACTGTTAGGTTTTGAATTAATATATATTTCTGATGAAGAAGGAAAGTGCTGTTTTAAGTTGAATTTTTCGAATATGATCCTTTCTAAAAAAAAAAAAATCAAAACCTTCCTATCTTTTCAAATACATAACGTAGGTTAGATGAGCTATAACTGACAAGGATGCAAAAATGCGAAGCTGAAAATGACTTATAAAAAAGCATACAAAATGTAGTGAATGGATATTATAATATAAAACGATAATAATTTCATTTGTATTTACGTGTCTGCAGATTGTGGTGCTGCTGAAATTGTATACGGACCCGCACATCCACCATGAACCTGAAAGCTTAGATAATGTATCATGGCCACCAGAAAAAAAAAATGATTTGAAATTATTTTACAAAACTTGGGATATCCATGGATGATCTGAAATTGTATAGCATATAAAGAATAATGAACCTAAAATTTCGATGTGCTGCTCTGCTAATAAATGTGATATAACCACAATGGAACTGACTCTTAGCTTCGGGTCATGATCCCTACTGAGCCCTTGCGGCACGTCAAGCCGGCCAGTTCAGCGCAAGGGATGCACAACGCGACTGTCGTAGTGTTCACAAAATGCATCGCGGTGTAACTTTTTCGAAACGAACAACCGTGGTTGAGAAAACGCCGTGGTTATACCTTTGCTCGGAGGAAAGCCGCGTGAAATTATTTTTTCAATATTTAAATGACTTATAACTGAAGTTATACCGTGAATATAAAAATAAACTCTTTTGATATGGTACGCTTGCTTGTTGTTTGCAACCACTCATGACGCAACAAAAAAATGCTGCTCTGAATAGAAAAATCGGTGCATCTGCCAGGGATGACTCCAATGTTTACGTTGCGGGGCGACATCCACGATTTGCAAGTGGTTACACGAAACTAATAGCGAATTCATTTTTGATTCAGTTCCAAACTGGGTCCGGTATCAAAATTGGGTCGGCTTGTTGTGTGTTAAACACCAGTGTGTATGATTTTATTTGTAACTGGTTTCGTATTGAGGTTTGCACTGACAATAAACTCGGTTATCGCAAGTTGGAACTAGTTTCAACCTAGATTCAAAAACGAATTCGATATAAGTTTATCTGTCCTGTTGTGGGGGGAGTGACTTTGTATGATGTTGGGAAATGAATGACAGTTAATCGAGAGGTTAAGGCAGCAAAATAATCAGGCGCCATTGATTAATTTGTTTCGATGCGCGAACACAGAAATTTACACGTTCATGTGGAATTCAATTTGTATTGATTGAAAAAGGAGAGCACTTCACTCAATTTTTACAGCACTAAGTAAATATACATTGTGGCACCTAGTTAATTGAAAAACAATGCTTTTTGTAATGTTTTTCAATGCTCGGCTCGTGTGCATGATTTTCAATTGAAAATTCAACTAATTCAAGACAGTACAAAGGTGTATATTTCAAATATACTTGGTTTACATCACGTGTAATTTTCTTATTTTTTGCGGTATAAGCAAGCATAAACAAAACAAAAAATACTTACAGAAAGAGC
Source organism: Aedes koreicus (assembly GCA_024533555.2). NCBI lineage: Eukaryota > Metazoa > Arthropoda > Insecta > Diptera > Culicidae > Aedes > Aedes koreicus. Next base: position 163,871 of record JAHHFK020005663.1, on the reverse strand, counting down.
AGAGAAAGAGCTAACGCATACGCACTCTCATTTCTCTCCGAACTCGTTTGTGGTTGAGTATCCAAATTTTAGTTGTTACCCGTTAATAAACAATACATTTAGATCCCATGATCCTTAGCATAAATATTAGGGTGGTAGTGAAAATTACTATCTTTCATTTTTAAATCGAACCGTTAGCTAAACTTTTATTGGCACGGCTTGCAGGTTTGTTTTGAATTTTCATTCGTTTAAGACTCGTGGTAATTATGCACGCGAAAAGGGAGCTCGTGATTGTTTTTGGAACATTTTAGACCGTGTACTATTTTACAGAAATTTAAACCATTCAGAATGTACAAAAGATTCATCTTTCGCAACATCAAACGCTACAAAAAAAAAAGTTTCTTGGGAAATACCTCCCAGACCTGGCCGTAAACGCACTGTCCGGCGTCCGGAAGCACAATTTTTAAAGATTGTAGTGACCACTCGAAGGTTAAAGGTTTAAAGTTTGAGAGACGACAGTAGAATTGAGAGATAGTGAGAAAAGGAATCCAAGAAAAGGATTGTGTACATGATTCGTGAATAATAAATCAGTTCTGTTTAGACTATCGAGAAGGCAACTTTATTTTACAGTTTATTTTCCCTGCTAAGAAAGAAACCCTCTGTGATATGGGAAGGGGACTTAACAAAAGATATACCAAACATCAAATACATTGTGCATGATGTGCAGATGTGTCAAACCCGAGTAACACATCTTCATGATTTAATGTTGAGTAAGCTTCTAAATAACCAAATCTAGTCATATAGAAGTATTTTCAACCGTTATTAAACTTGTGTGTTGCTTGGGAAGAAACCCGAAGTTCAGCGTTATTGGAATGCTTGATTTTCCCGTCGCTCTTCTTCTCCATAACAAATCACCTACCACAATATCAGGCTGTAACTAAATAGAGCCCATTAATAAATGACGTAGCATATGTTTGACCTCCTCATCTCTATAAAATCCAGCATCATTTGAGGAAGGATTTGTGACCTGAAACTACGATTGAGTAACACGAAGGAACCGTTTGAACTTGTTGGGTACGCCGATGCTGATTGGGTGGAATGCCGTGAGCACAGAATATCAAACAGCAGATAAATGTTCCAGTACGGCGGTCGAACCTTATGTTTGGCTTGTCAGAAAGAAATGTGCGTATCTCTTTCAAAAGTCGGAAGCGGGAGTCGTTGCTTTATCGGAGGTGTCACAAGAAGCTGTGTGGCTACAACGACTGCTCAAGGATTTGAGAGAAAATGCTTCAATAACATTCCACTAACACTAAAGTTACCCAAGCCAGTACCTAAATCGTTATTTGGACAGCAGGACTCCGTCTAAAACCCTATGGCAGACAGTAAAGAACTTGGAGTCGGCAAGGATAAATAGTCGCGGCCTTGTGAGTTCGATCCAGACGAGGTGAATCACTCATTCTCAGCTAACTTTACAAACAGTACCCGTCAAGGTGCAAGGCCTTGAAGATCAGCTCCAGTATCGCTGCACAGCCTTTCTTTTCGACCTGTGAAATCGTCTATGCCATCTGGGACATCAAATCAAACGCTGTTGGGATGAACGGATTGCCAATTAACTTCGTTAAGATCAACCTACCGTTAGTTGTGCAAAACATTACATATTTATTCAATAAGTTTATAGAAATTTCCACCTTTCCTAACTCCTGGAAGCATACGAAAGTTTTATCATTGAAGAAAAAGCGCATTTGAATGACATCAACAATCTGCGACCCATCAGCATACTTTGTGCGTTGTTGAAGGCTTTTGAGAAGCTTATCAAACAGCAAAAGACCTGCTACATTGAAGGTAATGGCTTGCTGACTGACTTTCAGGCTGGTTTCTACGGGGGACAAAGCATCAAAACCGCAGTTCTTCGAGTGTACGACGATTTAGGAGCCATCGTCGATAAAAAAAAAGGTGCTATACTGCTTCTTTTAGACTTTTCGAAGGCGTTTGATACCATCCTCCATAGCAAACTTTTGGACAAGCTGAATACACAATTCAACTTTTCTTCTCCCCTGCCGTAAACTTGATGGAATCTTACCTGCGTGGAAGAAGGCAGATGTTAGTCTGTGATGATCGCTGCCCAAGCAGTTCAGAAGTACCATCCGGTATTCCTCAAGGCACGGTTCTCGGCCCCTACTCTTTAGCTGCCATATAAATGACCTACCGACGGTGCTCAACTACTGCTCCATTCAGATTTACGCTGACGATGTCCAACTCTATGCCGGCGGGTTGGTCCTTGTGTTCGCAATTCAGTCAGGATGGTGTTCGGGAGTAACATCACCCTACCCTCGCTACGCCACTGCCGAACGAGAGGGTTCTCTCCAACGGTCATTCCACCGAATCGAGACGGCACTTTACCTACCACATCGACCGATAGCGACAACGATCACAGGCGATCGTTATCGGTGACGTCACAGCAGGGATCATCTGGTTGCTAGATAGTAGATGATCTGCTGTGCAGTTAGTCGTGTCGGCTCTGACTCTCGAGAAGAATGGATGGGACGCCCAAAATAATTACCCCCCAATCGGTATTGGTCAGGGTCCGGTAACCCAACATTATGGTTCGACACAACCAAATTGGTGAATGATGATCTTTGCAGATTGGTCGCAACAGAATGAACTTCACGTAAATCCAGCTAAGAGTAAGGCGATGTTCATCACAAGTCGACGTCGCAGAGGTGGAGATTTTGTTCTACTTACACATGGAATTTTAATGGACGGTAAAAGTATCGAATTGTCAGAAAATGCCAGCAATTTAGGATACATCTTTCAAAGTGATCGGCAGTGCAATAGCCTAGTAGCACAACAGTGTGGAATGATCCATGCTAGTCTTCGCACGCTGTATTGTTGTACCTATACAGCGCCGACTGACACAAAACTGAAATTGTTCAAACCGTTGATCCTGCCGTATTGCTTGTTCAGTGTTCTCCATATCCGTCCCAGTGCGAGCTCCTTCGATCGGCTTCGTGTGGCACTGAACTGCTGTGTCAAGTATGTCTACGTATTGAGTCGTTATAATCACGTGATTCACCTGCAACAGAACCTCATTGGATGTCCCCTGCAAAACTTCTAAGCACATCGAACTTGCGTTGTTCTTGAGAAACCTGTTGACAACGCATTCTCCATCGATACTTCATCGCAGACGTATTCAAATTCGTGGACACCGCTTGCTGAACCTATTGATACCAGCAAACAACACGGTGACGGTGAGTTACGCCAGTTCACTGTTCGTTCAAGGTGTGGTAAACTGGAACTCATAACCACCCGCAGTGAAGCGTTCGTCGTCAGAAGTAATTTTCAAGAGTGGCTGCATCAACTTTTGGAACCGAATAAAATGGATTTTATTTGATAAATTTGTGATGAAATGATGAAATTTGTCAGAAGCAGATAATTTCCCATCAACAAGAGAGGCTCTAGGAGTGGACAGTAATTTATTGCTGGAACTAAGAGAATTGAAGAGAAAGCATTGATAGTTCCGTTTAGAGTAACGGCAGGTTATGAAAATTGAAAGATACAAGTTGAAAACGAGCGGAGGATATAAGAAGGTAGTATACAATCGGGCGCATAATCTTTTACCCCCCCCCCAACCCGGGGTGGGGGGGGGGGGGGGACCCCCCCCCAGGGGGTAGGGTGTTGTTTACTACCCAGTCGAGTATTAGTACACGACACTGAAGAAGTCTGCACATTTTAGACGAAATATGCGTATTTGTCAAGATAAGCAATAAAGGTGGTTGGAATTAAGTGGAAATTACTAATCATTCTTCTCATTTTCTTGTTAATTTTAAAAGATTTATGCCTTACGTTACTGGATCTCAAATAAAAAAAATAAAAGACTATCCCCTTCCTTTTCAGCATACGGCCAAGGTCCCACCGGTTGGTTGGTTACCCGATATATCCTTAGTTACTCGTACCTCAGTTGGCACCACGCACAATGATTCCAAGGCGGAAAAAAGTCAAAAAATCAACTTCCTCATTTTACAATAAATATATTTTTCTAATTTTGTACACTATTTGAAATTTATTTTTCCAAAATTTTATGAAGATTAGATGAACATTGTGCTCTTTACAATTTTTCAAAGCATGGGTCCTACATGGTCGTGGTTTTTTACTCCCATATAAAATGTATGGAGAATCGGAAAAAAACTTCAACTAAGTTTTCAAATGTGAGCACATATGCGCACATACACCACAATAAGCTTATTTTGGTGATTTTTTTACCAGCTTTCCGAAAATGTCCTCCCCCCGTTCCCCGGCCTGTCCAACCCCCAAATTTTAAAACATAAAATATTACAATATTACCCCCCTTCTCTCCCTTCAAAAAAAAAAATATATATTTGTGTGTTATACAACACCCCCCCTCGCTCCACGATTTTTTGTGTTTTTTTTTGTGTAGGTGTTGTTTGTGTGTAACGAAACTTCTAACTCTGTTTCCCAGGCAACTACTGAACCGATTTGAATGAAACAACCACTAAATGAAAGGTACTGTAGTCTTATACTTTGCTTTCAAATTATTTGAAGTAGTTCACTGGTTCCGGAGATTCCCCCGGGGAAGCGGCCAATGTTGGCCTAAGATCAAAACCCATCATGCAGCACCTCAAATTACATGCGAATTCAAAAATAACTCCAATTGTCATGATATCAAAAGCCCAGAACTACATTGGCCTCATCCGGGTTGATGTTCTGGCTACTCCCGGGAAAATGGCCACATTCAGTTTTGGATCGAAACCCATCATGTGACACATCAAATAACATGAGAACTCAAATATAAGTGCAATGGTGATGATATCAAGTTTCCAGGACCATAATGATCACATCCGGGTTCTTATTCCTAGTGCTCCCAGGAAAGTGTTAAAATGGCCAGATCTCACGATATGTGGATAAATTTAAGTGTTTATTTTCAAATCAATTTACATGCAATGTGAAAACGAATTCACGATTGTAACCAATTTTTGATTTCGACTGGTTACTGCATGGTCTTCCGGATTATCCAGAATATGCGGAATATCTAAAGAGTTATGCATCACTTTGGTTCTAGAGTAACACGATTTTTACCATACATTTTTACAAAGGAAAAATTTACATGACTTCGAAAACCGATTGCTGATGCAATGCACGGGATTCTTAAAGAGAAACGATCCTGCATCCTGGCTCCTTGGAAAGATGCACTGCCACTTCACATTTTCAAGGTAATAAATATCAGATATTTTTGTCATTTCATACGTTAAACGTATTTTACCATGTTTGCTGCGTCGTAAAAAGCATGCAGATGATGTTTTGTTATTGTTTATTTGATAAGTTGATAATTAAAACCAAAAAAATACAATCTTGAATAGCTGAGTCGAATATATATCACTCGGTACTCCGGGCCTCGGACCAAAAGTCACTTTTCCAAACGTACTGTATACCCTTCATGTGTAAAATTGGAATAAATCATTATAATGAGTTAATGTTATATCGTCTGAATTTCGTTAATTGAAATAAACTTGAAAACTGTAGTCGACACTAAAATAATAAAAACTGGACAATTCTTTAATTATTTATTTTACTAATTCCTACAACAATAAATTATTATTTTTCATATACTTTCATCATAAAAATATGAAAATCGGTCCAATGGTTCAAAAGTTATAATTCTTTAGAAATATATATTTTCTAAAATTTCGTTTTTTGGACCACCCTATTTAAAATGGATCACCCTAATGACAAAAGGAAAAATTCGAGTCATATATTTTTCGAAAAGGAACAAACCTACCTAGTATTGCTGAATTATAAGATCCACTTCATCTTTTTGGTTTCGAATTGCTGAGTTATCAAATTTTACGAATGTTCCGGAACTTCCGGAAGACCATGACACGGCCACTTAGAGCTGTATATTGTTTTCCACTTCGCTTTTCTTCTTCCATTTTATGTACAAATGGTTTTGAAAAAAATCGTATTGCTTTAGGACGAGACTAATGAATTCACCATTATATCGGATGTTCCGGATACTCCAGGAGGCCATAAAGTGGCCATATCTCAAAATTGTGGCCTAATACGACAATTTAGATAACATGTTTCAAATCAGCGGCAAAAAATTACTTGGAAACACTTAACTTAGCTATGTAAATTCCATTTTTAGACTTTTTTCCGCTTTTTGTATGGAATGGAATCACTGTGCCACGTGGAAAAGGGGATAGGAGTTACTGAACATGAGGCTAAGGATCAGTAAGTGGGGTCTATTTGATAAAGGGTGTCCACGATGAAATTGCCACACTATGAAATTGCTCTAACTTTTTAACCGTTGGGTAGAATTTAATGAAAATTTGGGTGGATTTAGTTCATAGTGCATTATTTACATCCTGCAAGTTTTAAAGTCCTGTGATCAAAACTCGTGGAAATGGAGTCGAAAGAACAACTCGTGTGTGATAAAATCTTGCGCATTCATCACGAGAACAAGGATCTCTCGCATCGTTCCATCGCTAAAACGTTGGGAATCGCGAATTCCACGGTGTCGCAAGTGATTAAGCGGTTCGAGGAACGGTTGACCACCGATCGGAAGCCCAGAAGTGAAGGAAAAAGTATTCCGTACAACACCAAAAATCACAACCGCGTAGTTGGGGCCTTCAACCGAAATCCGAACGCCTCCGTTCGGGATGTGGCTAAGAAGCTGCACCTTAGCCGAAGTTTTGTCCAGAAGGCCAAAACTAAGGCTGGGCTTCGAACGTTCAAGGTACAAAAGGCCCCTAATCGCGACGAGAAGCAGAACAAGTCCGCCAAAACCCGTGCCAGGAAGTTGTACCTCAACATGCTGACGAAAGTTGAATGCTGCATCATGGACGACGAAACATATGTGAAGGCCGACTTCAAACAGATCCCCGGCAACCTGTTTTTCACGGCCAAGGATAAATTCAGCGTTCCGGAGCATGTCCGCACTCAGAAGATGTCCAAATTTGCGAAGAAACTCCTGGTTTGGCAAGCCATCTGCACGTGCGGGAAGCGGAGTGCACCTTTCGTGACCCAGGACACGATGAACGGACAGGTGTACATAAAAGAGTGCCTCCAGAAGCAGCTACTTCCTCTCCTGAAGGCCCACAACGTCCCAACAATCTTCTGGCCGGATTTGGCCTCATGCCACTACTCCAAGGACGTGCTGAAGTGGTATGCGGACAATAAGGTCAATTTCGTGCCGAAAATGTTCAACCCTCCCAACACTCCGGAGCTCCGCCCCATCGAGAAGTACTGGGCGATTATGAAGCAGCACCTTCTTAAACGACCTAAGGTAGTGAAGACAGTCGAGGAACTGAAGAAAGTATGGGTTTACATGCAAAAAACGGTTGATTCACAGGTTGTGCAGAATCTTATGGCCGGGGTTAAGGCCAAGGTGCGGGCATTTGCGTATGGACTGTAAATAAAATACGAGTAAAATGGTAAAATGAAGTTTAATAGTTATTTCTCAATCCCTGAAAGTTTGATGGCAATCGGATGAAAACTCGAATTTTGCTAATCAATTTTGTGTGTGGCAATTTCATCGTGGATACCCTTTACATCCAGACACAGGAAGTACCACCGGAACCCAATTTCCATTTATTTACCAACCATCACACTCTGTGAGTGGCCTGAATAGCATCCTTACTGTGTTGGTTTAAGTCGGAAAAAATCGGTCCAAATCGGTTCTCAACCGTAATTTGAAATTTACCTTATTTTCCCATGGAAAAAACACCATCAGACTTTGTGAGTGGTCCCAACTGTTGGTTTAAATTGGTACATTTTTTTTTAAATATCTCTATTCTGCATCTCCGTAAAATCTTATAAATTGAACTAAGAATGCTGAAAAACAGTTTCACTCACTACTGTATCATCAACCAAAATGAAATCTAGAAAACTACCTTCCCATTGACACTTCTCTTTTCAGTAGCTTCAATAGCAACGAGTATCGACCTAACATTCCTTCCCTTCCCTAGTCCCCTTCCCTACAAGGACGTGGTCGGCACCGTTATTGATTCTATGTATGAGGACACCAGGGATTGCACACTGGTCATGATTCACTACTCCCAAGTGACATTCTGTTGGTTCTCTGTGCAACTTCAGCTGACTTCGGTCGTGATTGATAGCAAACCACCCATTATGCTCATGCTCTCTTGACTTCCATCGAGCAAAAATTTGAGAAAACGTGAACTTTTTAAAAAAAATTGCACAGATTTTCAAGAGGGAGATTTTGTTTACAAATTTCTATCAAAATATTCCATGACCGACCACTACCAGCGCTCTACCGGATAAAAAGAAGCGTACCAATTCTAAATTATCAGAGCTTTAGTAATCACGTCAACCAATGAGTGGTCAACCACAACATATTAAAATATTTACCGCTGACTACCGCCAGCAAAAATTTGGCAGTTCTAGAATGGCTTCTAATTAGCGGTCAATATTAAGTGAAAGATTTATTTTTTTTCAGCACAAAAGAAAAAAAAATCGCTGAATTTTATAAAATAAGTTCTTATTATAAACTTCCTAGAGCGAATTCCCACATTTGCTTCTTCATGACATTCAGAGAAATATTCATAAAATGAAGGAATATTTAACGACTCATAACTTGATTAATGTGATTCAATGCTTGAATTTCCAAAAACTTTCCTTCTCATTTGTTAGGAAAAGTACACGGTGCTACATGGTTGTGATAGAACAGCAATCAAATTTATCGTTCCATCCGTCCCTTCAGTAATATTTTTCTTCCATCTTTCGCCATTCCATTCTGATTCTTAACCATTTAAGGATGTTTACTACCTACTGAATGATTGTTACACGTCTTTCCACAACCAGTAAAACAAACTTTCGTGGCTGACTGACTGACTGGCTTCGGGCTCCGTTTTGATTGATTTCGACACGATGATGGGTGGATGGGTCTTGTTCAAAGCTCACACCGCGTGGAAGTAGAACTTTTGCCATTTTGTTGCCACCAGACATGCAAGCATAAATTGAGTTAGCGTGTGCGATGTGCTTCATATCCTACCCAACGCAAAAGGGTGTCGATATCGGCTGCTAAAAGGAAATGGAAGGTACTGCGATAGGCCATAATATGAATTAATTGCAAACGGTTTGTTGTCAATAACAAGGTGGTTGTTGAATTACGAACAAGCATGTTCGATGTTGCTGGGGAAATATTAATTAACGTCGTCCATTATTTCACAGTTTTTAAATCGGATACTTTCGAGTCGATTACAAGCCAGGATTAATGGGCTCGTTTAGTCGCCGTACCGTCACCGTTTAGTTGGCTGCTCCCTGTCCAATTACGGCCGTCGCCGTTGGAACGCTTTGCACCCGATGTGTTTGATTAAAAGTCGGCTTCCTTATTTGTACCCGCGTTGCGATCCAATCTTGAGACGGTCCTGTGCCACGTTTTATGCTGGCACCGTTACCGTAATGTTTGGTCGCCTGCCATCAAAGATACCGTACGGTGAGCCGGCTCATGTCGAACGAGTTCATAATCTCTCACCCATTACATATTTCATATCAAAGCCACATCAGCTCAGCTGCTGCTACTGCTGGTTCTACTCAGAGAATCATGTCCGATAACAACAATAAGCACTTTGTCCGGAGACCTGGACACACGTAAAACTAATTAAGTTTCATTCCTATCGTCTCCTGTTCGTTGGCCGGCGGTCTTATGAATACTTGCGGTCTTATGAATGACGTCAATCAAAGACGGTAAATGCTTGATGGCTCGCCGATCGGTACGAACAAAACAGATGCTTGATATTTGCCAGGAAAAAATACTCGCATACTGATTAATAATTTTAAGGATTATTGGTTGGTTCAACAAATTGTTGGCACAAGAAAGCAGAACAACATTTTCGTTCAAAAATTCAAAACACAATCCAACCAACGAGAACATACACTTGAAAGTTTACACAAGCAGTAATTAAAATTCCTTCAAGCATGAATAAAGTGGGTAAATGGAATACAATTTTCCGCATGCAACATGCACCATTTCAACTCTTTGCGCGAACCAAAACCAGAACGCGTACCAGCATCATCGTCGCCTCTTCTCTCGTAACCACGGCAACACACAAGCATAGTGTATAGTGTGGCAGTTAAAGTGCTGTTTATTAGCCACATTTTCCAAAATGCTTTCCATCTTTCTGTTCTCTCGGATCTCGGCAAATCTTCCAACTTGTTGTATCGTGATGCACGCTTCCATTTGTTCCAAGTATGTAATTTGGTGTTCTTGTTGCTTTGAATCACTCTCCGCTTCGCATCGTTTCAAAAAGTTTACGTTGAACGGCGTCAGAAGTATTTCACACTTGAATCTCTCCGAGACAACTCATCACGTCCCACTCTCCCACTCTCGAAACACCCATCAGAAAACACCCCAGAAAGGGAGCCCTAATCTACAAGCCCAATCTGGCCCGATCGTAGAGCCCATCTAGGGGAAGTGTCACCTTCATCGTTTGCGAGCGATCTACAATTTATGCTAGGCGGTAGCCCTGCCACTCAGTAGCCGTCATTAGCCTTCTTTTACCGGACAGCGATAAGCTCAAATCCAGTCAGTCAGTCAGTCACTCAAGGAGCAACAGTTGCCACCGCTGACTTTTAAATGAAATTATTTCTTACTGTAAGTTGAAACTTCAAAGCGATTCGAAGCAGCAGCAATGTCGAGGGGTTTTCAAGATTAACCCACACGGTTTGGCGGGAAATCTATGTCAAATAGCGTTGGTGGTGAAGCCTACTTGGCATAATCTGGCAAGCAGATTTCGTTACCTCTTTGGCGCGGAAACGCTGTACTGTCAGCGAATTATTTTCACTACTGGAGAAAACAAAGGAGCTTATCGCAAAAAGGTTAGGTGTTACCCCCCTTTTTTTTACACCCACACACCCCCCAAACCACAAAATTTTTTAATTTTTTCTCCACACACCCCCCCCCCAACAGACCACCCCCGGCCCCCCCCCCCCCGCCCCCTCCACTACCACAAAAACCAACAAAAGCGGGACTAACAACAAACTTCAAAAAAAACGCCCCCCCAAACAAAACAACCCCCCCCCCCCCCCCCCCCCACCACAAAAAAAAGAAGGAGAGATCACTATAATACCGGGCCCCGCGCCCCCCCCCCTCCAACAAAAACTATTATATACATAACATAATTGGCGGGGGGCGTTTCTTTTGCAAACAACACAAAAAAATAAAAAAAAAAAAATTAGTTTTGCCTTTTGAAACCAATTAAACCCAACCAAAAGGAAGTATTTAAACCCCCCCACAAATAAATTGGGGTGTTTTTTTTGGAAAAAAAAAAAAGATTTTAAAAAAAGCTAAAAACCCGGTTTGCCCGGTTAAACAAAAGGGTTCCACCCCGGGATATCCCGGGATAAAAAATCCCGGGATCTTGAAAAATTCGGGATTCCCCGAATTCCGGGATATCCCGAATTCCGGGATAAGATTTTTCACCGTCCCGAATATCCCGTGATTCCCGAGACACACATTTCTTACATATTTTTTCGCTATGATACTTCCCAATAAACTTCAGTGTACCGTTTACGCGCATTCAATATAACCGATACAACGCCAACATACATATTTACTGTACCTACATCGATGTTATACATCATTCATGAAAATGCATCATTCCTTTTGTGTTGGTTCAGTAAGCATTCGCATTTTTGCCTACACATTTAACACACACACACGCGCGCGCGCCAATGCGACGCAAGCTGTCATTTCCATTCAAAACATTGTTTTCATTCAATGATTACTGGTTCTGTGTTCATTGAATAATTTCGGATTGCCGTTACATCAAAGTAAGTAGTAATACAAAATTTGTGCTAATGTAGCCTTACATCCAATTATTTTAAAGGCATGGCAGAAATTTGGAAACACTTCGATAGACTTGCGGATGACAAAGAAAAAGCACGATGTCGGAAGTGCGAGCAAATTTTGTCGTGCAAGGGCTCTTCGAAAAGTGGCTTGCTCCGGCACATGAAGAACAAACACGACATGGATTCCAAACCCCCCACAAATCCTAGTGAGTCTGCTGCAAAAGTTAAGTCATCCACACCGAATGTCCCAGTGAAACAAGTATCGATGCTCAAGTTCGTTAAACGTCAGTCACTGGCGGAAATTGTAGCTCGGCTGGCAGCAGAGGACGGATTTTCGATCATTGCAATCACCAACAGCAAGTTCATCAGAATATCGATCGCAGAACATGGATATTCTCTGCCAACGTCGAATACATCCGTGATGAAGCTAGTCGCCGAATACTATGGATACGCTCAGCAGCTAACGCGGGTTGAAATAGTGAAGCGTATCGATAGCGGTGAACTGGTTAGTCTCACTTTGGACGAGTGGACAAGTCTAAGCAACAAGCGCTACATAAACGTGAATGCCCATTTCGCTGACGGATCATTCTACAACCTGGGTCTCGGCAAAATTCGTGGATCACTACCTGCTGAAAAGGTTTTGGAAATGGTCAAGGATATGGTCCGGAAATTTGGTATTAAGGATGGAAACATTGTAGCATCAACAACTGACGGAGCTCGAGTCATGACGAAGTCTGGAAGATTGTCGGATTACCTTCATCAGCAGTGTTACAACCATGCGATTCACTTGGGGGTTTGCGATGTCCTGTACAAGGATCAGCCACCGGTACCAATTGAAAATGAGAATTCAGATAGCGTCCATTCGGATTGTGATAACTAGGATGATGAAGTTGGTTCTTCGGGTAAATATATTGGAATGTTCATGTTCATATTAAAGAAAACAGCTAATTTATTTCAATTATAGACTTGTACACCACGCGATTTGGAAAGTCTCTGAAACGTATTCGAAGAGTCGTGAATTTTTTTCTAAAATCGCCTGTTAAGAATGCACTGCTTCAAGAAAAAACCACGAAAATGTTACATAAACCACTTCAACTGTGTGTGGACGTCAAAACTCGTTGGAACTCGACTGAAACGATACTGGAGCACTTCATTCGCGGTTTTGATTGCATCAAAGAGACACTTTCCGAAATAGGCCTTTCAGGTTTTATGTTGGACAGTGATTTCGAGGTTGCAAAAAACCTTCAGGAAGCTCTTCAGCCAATCAGACTCGCTTCGGAAGCATTGGAAAGACGAGATGCTACATTGCTGTCTGCGGAAGGCAGCTTGAGTTTCTTGTATTTGAAAACGACCTCTTCGATGCAATCACGAAAAGAATCAACGAACGGCGCCAAAAGGAAATAATAACAGCGCTGAAGTCCGTTGTCAACGCAAGTGCCAGCAGAACTGGAAAGCTCATCGAAAACGCAAATGATTAAGTTCATCAAGGAACTGGGAGTTCGATTGTTGCAAGTCTGCCAAAGACAGACCGATGATGATGCTGCCGAGTTGAATACTGGATTATCCAGTATGCATGACGATTCAGGATCGACACCATCGAGCATGCATGAAGAACTGGAATCGGCTATAAAGGAATATGCCAACCCGTCCCAGACTGATTCGGCAATGATTGATTTTTCAAAAGTAATTGCGAAAGAGCTGTCACTTTTTGAGCTACATGGTAAGTTGAGCCCGAATTTTGAAATCATTTTCGGCGGCTTAAAATCAATCAAACCGACGTCAACCGATAGCGAGCGCATCTTTTCGAACTCCTCAAATATCTGTTCTAAAAAGCGAACCTCACTGTACGATGAAAGCATTAATAACATTTGCTTCTTGAAGTCGTATTTTCAGAGAACGAATTCAAATTGATAAGACCAGTTACTTGAGTTGAACCATTGATTGTTTTATTGATGAATAAAACATATTCCTAAACCACAAAATTGCGTTACTAAGCACATTGAAAAATTTCCCGGGATAAGCAACAAATTTCATCCTGAATCCCGGAAGAAGCAAATTGGTCGGGAAATGGAACCTTTAGTTTAAACCAACAGTCCGGATGATATTGGGGCCACTAACAGAGTGTGATAGTGGTATTTCATTAGAAAAACAAGGTAATTCATCTAAACGCTTAAGAGCCAACTTGAACTGATCTAAACCAACAGTACGGATGCCGCTAGAGTCACTTACAAAATGGGACAGTGGTTTATTTCTTCCAAGAAAGGGTGGCCCGACGAGCATGGTGAACGAATAATTTGGATCACAATTAATTATGTACCTCACCACCGACCCATCTTACCCGGCGTATCACGACTTCTCATGCTCACTCGATCACTCGCGCAACGAACAGTAAGCAACCGAAACAATAGACAAAACGCTACGCCAGATAACAAAATATTGCGGAACAAAGTATCGACACAACCGATTCAACCGACTCAACCGATGGTCGACGCAAACCTATTAAAAATATTTTCTTTTAATAAAGATACAATGGCTAACAATTACCTGCCTTGCTTCACGTCCTTGAGAACACATACTACCTCACGAGTCGCCTGTACCCAACTCCGCAGGTGTGCGTCCAGTTTCTGGTACATTAATTCATCGTTATGCCTTACTGAAATATTATTACTTAAAATGGTTTGAGAAATAGAGAGATATTAAATGTTATCTTCAAAATTTGGTAAAAATAAATTGTTGCCTGAAAAGAGACAAAATTAAGAATAAATATGAAAGTAGAATCCTTGTAGTCCCCCGGATGTGTGAAGAGCATAGCCATTTCTATGAAAAGATACTAAGAGTTATTGTTGCGGGCTGTCGATAGTTGATTATAACTATGTGTTGGACACTATTGGCTGAAATGAGCATTGAATTAGAATAGTGAGAACATTTCATTCAATAAATGACTACAATACTCAGTTATTCATTAAGCTGAAGCCCATTCGAACTATATCTGATGAACTCAGTCGGCTGTTCTACTAAATAGCCCCTTAATCTTGAAAGGTTACTGGCATATACTGTTACTGTCACGCTCTATTGTTAGTGAGTACATATAATGTTTGAAGGTTAATTATTGGTTTGATTTATAAACAAATCATCTGAAAGCTCGTTTCTATTTATCTCTTCCACTCACACTCAGCTACTCTCAATGTATGCTTCCCTAAGCATCCTGTAATAACCTAACTATAAAATCACAATTCACCGATTCCAAGTCGCGAAAGAAGTTCCCACCGCCTAACATGCAAGTGGGCGAAATGTTACAACTTGGAAAAATGGTAAAAGAAATCGATGAATCAACCTTCTCAGATTTATCGCTAATATGCTATTATGATAAATTAACAAGCTAATAATTGCATGCTAGGTTGTGATTTGAAAAACGTCCAGATTCATGAACAAAAAGTCTGGGCACTGATGCAGCACGGCATCCGAACTTTGGATTTGGAAATTTTGGGTCGCTTAACAAATCCTCAAACAAATGTGCAAAAGCACGTTGGCCGAATTTAGTGTCAACAAGTGGGTGCTCCACTCCAAGTTCCCCTTCTTTCAAACTCACCCACAGTTCAGTTGACCCATTGAGTTGGACACAACACAATAGAAAATATTGTGATGGAGCACGGACGTTAGGTTACTAAATAGATGTATGAAAAATACTCTATAAACTTTTTTGAATTTTATCTGAAAAATCCAAATTTGGCCAACACCCACCTTTACTCATTTAAGATCTTGTCACGAGTGAAGAAACTAAGCATTTTTCACATTATAAAAATGAGTTAAAAGCTTTTTTTGACATATGCACAGAATGCTCATTAATGAGTAAATGTAATTATTGTTTATTATTATTATCATGGCATAACGTCACAATACTATAACATAGCCTGATACACAATATCCCTCCATAATGCCCGATTCATGGCTGCTCCTCTACAATCTCTTGGGCACCTTGTACCCCCTAGGTCTTGCTCCACCTGGTCTGACCATCTTGCTCGTTGCGCCCCACGCCGCCTTGTACTAACCGGATTCCCATAGAACACTATTTTTGCAGGATAGTTGCCAGGCATTCTCGCAACATGTCCTGCCCAGCGTATCCTTCCAGCTTTTGCCACCTTATGAATACTAGGTTGCCGGCGAGTTGCACGAGCTCTTGGTTCATCCTTCGCCTCCATAGTCCGTCCTCCTGTACTTCACCAAAGATGGTTCTTAACACCCGTCGCTCAAAAACTCCGAGTGTTCGCAGGTCCTCTTCATGCATTGTCCACGTCTCATGCCCGTAGAGAACAACCGGTCTTATTAGCATTTTGTACAGGATGCACTTCGTACGGGAGCTAAGTCTGTTTGATCGAAGTTGCTTGTGGAGCCCATAGTAGGCACGACTTCCACTGATAATCCGCCTCCGGATCTCACGGCTGTTATTGTTGTCCGCAGTAACCAGTGAGCCGAGATAGACAAATTCATCGACTACCTCGAACTCATCGCCGTCGATCGTTGCATGTACTTCGTTTTGGACGCATTTATCTTCAACCCAATCTTCTCTGCTTCGCGCTTTAGTCTGGTGTACTGCTCTGCCACCGCCTCAAATGTTCTGCCGACAATATCCACGTCATCGGCAAAGCAGATAAATTGACCGGATCTGTTGAAAATCGTGCCTCGCATACTAGGATAGTTGTTGATAGTGTGTATTATTCGTTGCAATTCCTTTTTAATGGTGTCGGCTCGCAAGGCCCACAACCAACCCCACTATCTCGCAGGAGCACCACCGTGATGCTGCTGTTTAACAGTCCCAAGCACCACCAGGACTTTCGGCTTTTGTATTTAGAGTCCTGGGCGCACTAACAAGACGGTGGCTCAGCCGCTCCAAACATGGAGAACGCTGTTTTGAGCCTCCCCTAATATGGAGAACAGACGCTCAAAAGGGTGAAGGCTTGGACTTTTACCCTTATTTTAAAAAGCGGGGTGGCTCGCTTTTGTCAGGGCTGCTTTCGGATATTTGTGGGTTTTTGGAAGAAACTCAACAGAGTCCAAAAACTGCTCAGTCCCCCCACATCCTAAACAGTTCCCGCCGCTCGTCCGGGGCTACTTATTCGTGTATTCAGTAGCTGTCCATCATATCTGATGGAAACCCACCATCCGCGACCCGTGCACCCGCCGGGTTGCTTGCAGCTCAGCCCCTTCACCTGCTCTACGGTCTTCCCGGGAATAAATGCAATACACTCCTTAAATGAGTAATCCACTAGGAAATTCCAGTTTTACACGAAAATGCGTACTTTATAGCAATTAAAGTGTAAGATGGGAGTGACGTCTCCTTAACTGAATTGATTTCGAGTTTTGCAGTACTTACGAAGAGCCTTCGACCTCACACTTTTCAGGTACTGTAAATGAGCATTAGACCGAGGAGGTTTACGAGCAGGTCTTCTCAGAGGAACAAAATCTGATATAGCCCGGGACACAACCTCGTCAAAAAAGTCTATCGCTTCATCGATAGTGGAGCATGAGTCAGGGATTGGCTCATTGCAGCAAAATCAGTTCTTCGGAAATGCAGGCCATGTGGATCAGTACAAAGGAAATAAATAGTAAAAAATAAATAGATAGTACCACCCAACAAGGACCGGCGGCGAGGTAAATTAAAGAATCGGAGGCTCCCACACCACACCATCCCCTACCGCAGCCTCCATTACCCAAAACACAACAACCTGTTCTGAATTAAAAATTTAAGATTAAATTTATTTCCGTAAAACAAGAAGGGCGAAACCCACCCAAAAAGCACAGCAGACAGGAGCCTATGAAAAACAATAACGACAATTGTGGGATGACGAATTGTTGGAACAATCCAAACCAACCCCAACCGGGTGGAGTCCCCAAAAAAAAAACCCAAGAAGCTGTAACCCAAACGGAAAACCCAACCCCAATCGAACCGAATATGTTCCCAATTCCGCCCAAATCAGATTTCCTATCGGGAGGTAAGTACATGGCGCCGATACTTACAGGGTGTGGCAGAAAATAATGCGAAAATGTTCAAACTTGAGTATTGGGTTAATTCGTGTAGCTAGTGACTAATTTCTGTCGAAAGTGTATTTGTTTATGTTTACTTTCAAGTGCTGCATCCAAACATTATATTTGTTTCATTGCAAATTCGTCAAAATGTTCGCGAAAGAAGTGATCACCAGTTTGTTGTTCGCCCAGAAGAAGCCGAAAGAGATTGCCAAGCTGGTAGAGTGCCATTTGGCAACAGTTTACCGCATAAAAAAGTCCCTGCAGGATGGTCCTATGCAGCGGAAGCCGGGAAGCAGACGTCCGCGCTTTGCACGCACGCCGAACGTGATCAAATCGGTCCGTGCAAAAATTGCTAGCAACCCGATGCGTTCCATAGGAAAACTTGCAAAGGAAGCCAATATTTCGGAGAAATCCATGCGGAGAATCATCAAAGAAGACCTGCATGCATCTTCCACAGCCTGAGCGAAACGCCACTTGATTACGGACCGGGTCAAGGAACTACGAGTGACTCGTTCCAAGAGATTGCTTTCCTTGTTGAAGAAGGAAAAAGTGATAATCCTGTTCTCCGACGAAAAGCTTTTCAGCATCGATGCTGTGGCCAACAGCCGCACGGACCGGTTCATTTCACCGCAGGAAATGGAGAACGTTCCGAAAAAAGTGAAATTCAAATTTCAAACCAAACATCCGGCTGGTGTCATGATGTTTGGCTTGGTGGCGTCCAACGGTTTGAAAATGCTGCCTGTTTTCATTGATGCTGGAGTTAAAATGAATACCGAAGTGTATATCGGTACCTTAAAGGACCAAGTGCTTCCTTGGATGAAGGCCAACTTCTCCAAGGACCAAAACGTTGTCCCACAGCAGCATGGAGTGCTGTGTCACACGTCCAATCGAACCCAACAACGGTTGAACGATAACATGAAGTTTTGGCCGAAGGATTTGTGGCCCCCTAGCAGTCCAGATCTTAATCCGTTGGATTATTTGATTTGCGCATATGTTGAAGCACGAGCCTGCAAAACATCACACCCTCGTGTGAAAACCCTGAAGTCAACCATAACACGCACTTGGCAGTCAATTTCGGAGGACTACGTCTGAAAGGCATGCTCTGGCTTCCGGCGTCGGCGTCAATAAAAATGGAGGACACATTGAATAAATTTGTTTTAAAGGACTTTATAAAGATAACTGCTCTCGAAAATGTTGATATTATTGCTTGAATTAGTTGAAAATGGGATTTGAAAGAAATAGAAAAAAAATTTCGCATTATTTTCTGCCACACCCTGTACTTTCTTGTTGGGGTTTTTTGTTGCAACCCTAACCGACCAAGGGAAGGATAGGGTGGGGGGGGGCCGCGCCCGTGGGTTTTTTAGGAAAAAGAAAACAACCGCCCCGCCCCCACCACTAGAGGTTTTTTTTTTTTTTTTTTTTTTTTTTTTTTTTTTTTTTCCGTCTTCCTCCCCCCTCGCGGAGCCCCCCCCCCCCGCGGAAGAGACCCCCCCCCCCCGGCCCCCCACCAACCCACCCCAAAAAAAAACCGGGCCCACAGCTTTACCTCCCCTCCGAAGGAAGACGTGACCAGATTTTTTCGCCTCAGAAAAACCACCGACGTCGACTGGGATTGAACCCAGACCCACTGGGGTGCCAAGTAGCAGTCACGCTTTACCACTACACCACCGACGCCGGCGAGTGCTATTTATACGATTACGATCATTCCGAAAAACTGTGAACTGATCTTCAAATAGTTGACCGGAATGAATGTGATCATTGTGCCAGGTTTTGGTGAGAACTATTACGTCAAAGTTGGACTCGACGGCAGCTGAGAAAAAGTCGTCTATTTTCGTTCGGAGATCACGAACATTATGATAATAAGCCAGTAGTCCGTGAAGCAAAGCAGGCGTGCAATCAAAGTGACTGGAATTGAAGGGCGAATCAGGTCCAATCAGGTGGAGAAGAAGTGGTTAAGTTGTATTAGTGTAATGCAAAATACTGTAATTGTGTTCGTGAGATGATGCATAGCCTGTTTTTTGTAAGCATGGGTGACGTAGATCCAAAAACATCAATTTACAATAGCAGCAAATCACAAGGTGGATGTTTATTTTCGGTACTTGGTGTAGTTTTTAAAAGGTTTCGACTGAAAAATGCCTTCTTGTGCACTAAAAGGATGCGGACAAATACTAAACTTGCTCTGTTATTATTCGCTTGTTTTTGGAGTTTTACGTCACGACCCGATATCATGGATTGTTTACTCATTTTTCGTTACTAATACCGACAAACACCATGCTCTTCGCCACCTGTATAGACCTCGTTGAATCAGGTCTAGCTGGGCAAGTAATGGAGTCGTACTTGCCTGCAGTAGCGTTTTGGAAGACCCTCTCCCCACACCCACACGTAGGGCCGGGACCGCTGCAGGTCGCTGGCTGAAATGGCACGACTGCGGTGGGCATTTTGCCTCTTCCGTTCGTGTTTTCTACTGGGCTCATAAATGATTCTTTATGTCTGTTATATAGAAAATGCAGGATCATAAGCAATGTAAGTTTTGGAATTAATAATTTTTTTTAATTAAGCGGGAATAAAACTTGTTTTTAAGTAGAATTTGTATATGATCCGTATATGATCATTTATAAAAAAAAAACGTGAAAACGTTCCTATCTTTTCAAATTCATACCGTGTGTTAAGTGGGGGCTAAAAATTATAGAGATGCATAAATGCAAAGCTGGAAAATGCATATAAAATATTGTGAAAGGATGTAATAATACAAAATACTAATAGCAATTCTAGTTGTAATGTCTGCATGTCTACAGGGTCTTGCTGCTAATGGAGACCGATTTGCGTATCCATTATGAACCTGAAAGTTAAGATAATGTATCATAGCTACGAAGAAAAAAAAATAATTTAAAATTATTATCCGATAATTGGGAATTCCATGGATGATCTGAAATTATATACCGTATAAGGAATAGTATATCTAAAACTCCGATGTGCTCCTCCGGATCCTTGCATCGCAATAATCATTTGTAGTTAATCTCACAGTTAATACAGTAATTTTAATCAATGATTTGAACCATTTGAAACTCATAAGTTTGCAGATAAATACTGTGGAAAAACTAAATATGTAATGTGATATAACCACAATGGAACTGACTCTTAGCTATGGGTCTTGACAACTAATCCCTTGAGCCCTTGCGGCACGTCTAGCCGGCCAGTTCAGCGCAAGGGAATCGAACCATCACGCCAGCTCATCTGGAAATCGACGACTCTAATTACATGGAACATAAATTTTGCAATCTCTTCTCAACACAACAGCCTCATTGAATCGCCTTTTTTCAAAAGACAATACATGTCATTCTTCTCCACTACTTTCAGATCGATCCCGACTCTGACGCCACTGGTCAGTCCAGTTTCAGTCCAGTCCAGGCCGGTGCTGTGACAGAAAAGGAATTCACTCCGGTCATGCTCGCTGGTCAATGAAAACCGAACGACGCTGCGCGCCGCAAAGTCATATCGTCACCGCTCGAGGAAAAAGGCCATCTCATTCGACGATTGAATTATGCTCCGGCATGCGTCCACCTAATGATCCGTCGTCGTTCGTCGTGAGTTCGCCGTTCCGCCAATCAACCACGGTAGAGGTGGTGTATGTGTGTATGTCATTGTTCTACCCGATCCCGTAACTTGCCGTAAGCCCGTTCGCCTAATTGACCCCGAATGCGTCTTCCATGATGATGGCGACGGCGGCGACGTCGGAAGAGTAACGAAACAAAGAATCATGAATCTTGGGTCCCATCCAAATAGTGAACTTGATCAACTTTATGCGCCGGAAAATTGGAATTCCCCCGGTCCCGGTAGTGCCCCTCGGATTGTTGTAGTGTTCGTTTAATTTTGAAATTTATCGTCAGTATTTTTAAGCGAGAAAACAGGCCGTACTGCAGACACCACCAGTTGAGATTTCGTGCAATAAATAAAGTCCTGCAGTGTTAAAGGAAATAAACTTTTTCCAACGGTGGAAGCTAGTTCCTCGCAATATGGCCAAGAAGAAAAAACAGCAACAGACCCCGATGGTGGTTCCGACGACCAGCAGCGGTGGGAGCCATTTCCTCCATCATCAGAACGGTGGCGCCCCCAAGAAGCTGCACAAAACTCGTGACTCGGACTGCTGTAGCATCAATTTCGTTAAATACGTGCTTCATATATTCAATATCATCTTTTTCGTAAGTACCTTTTGCTGTTAATTTTTAATTAAGTTTATCGGATAGAATCGTAATTTTCCGCCAAGTCGCCAGGGAGCGAGGAATTGAATTCCGATGAGAGAGCGGTGGTGCAAAGGGTCATAATTGAAGGCCCTATTGACCGAGCTGAAATGGCTTTGTTTGTCGCATGCTGGGTCAGAAGCAGCATTCAGGAAACGACTTTCCTGAGGGAATGCTCTCTTCCTATTATTATTATAGCAGAAGCAGACTGTCTGAGACGATGGGACATCCATTGAACAACAGAACCGACGACATCGATAACGTCGATACGCTTTCCTGTCGGTGAACTTTTGTACCCCTTGCCTTTCCTAATGAATGACTTCTCCACAGATGGCCATTGACTCTGTTTTCTGTCTGCGTTCACGTTAAGTGCATGGGGTTGGGTATAATTTCCTCTTAACATGCTTTTCGTTTCAATTTATGTCATTTTTTGAGTTAATGAAGAAATTACTTCGCAATGAATGGAAGCTCTTTGGGGGGAAGCACTTGCGATGATTTTCCGTACACTCTCCAAGTTTTTGTTTCCATCCAGCGTCCATCGTATCTGACAGCCTCCTAATTATTCGACGGAATGTAATTGAGATGAAGGACAGAATCGATGTTGCCATGATACATGCCCACTGAATGAAGAAAAGACAAACAACCAACTACAGTAGCTCAAAAGTTATTCGGCTGGTTTTGCTTGAGAAGCTTACTCTACCAATATTTATTTTGGAAAAAATCCCAAAGATAAAGACGAACAAGTATACTTCAAACCATGTTGTTCTTGATTTGCTTTTAAAATAAAGAAAAGATATTTTTTCGAGATCAAAAGTAATTTAACAACGCAAAAAAAAATATAAGTATTCAACAGATGTCAATCGAAATAACGAGTAATTGTAAGGCGGTAGGCTTCAGTACTTTGTATCGAAGCCCTTTGACTGGATAACAGCCTGACAGCTGCGTGGCATTGACGCCACAAGATTAGTGATTCGATGCGGTGGCATTTTATTCCATTGTTCCTGAAGAAATTGAAAAATGTCGTCAAATTGAAATAGTGCTGTGCTCGAACACGTCTATCGAACTCTTCCCACAAGTGCTCAATGAGGTTCAGATCTGGGTTTCGACTGGGCTACTCCATAGCCTTCATTTTGGCCTTCCTAAAATATTCCTGCTGCAACTTCAAACGATGTTTTGGGTTATTATCTAGTTGAAAAATCATCGACATAGCTTTTATGGCAAACGGCGACATGTGATTTTTCAAAATATCTCTATAAAGTATACAAGTTGGTCCCTGATGTCGTTGATATATATATCAATGGTCCAACACTTTTGTTGGAGAAACAACCCCATACCATCAAATAACCTCTGCCTTGATTTATAGTTGCAACTGGGTACCGAACATCATTTTTGCGGTTGATAGGTCTGCGAACGTATTTTATCCCATTGGAGGAAAACAAATTGAATTTGTTTTCATCGCTCCACAGTACTTTGGACCAATCTTCGCCTTCCAATGTTGGTGGGTCGAAGCAAACGCAACCCTAGCCTTTCTATTGTTCGCAGAATTGAGTGGTTTCTTACTCGACAGACGAGCCGTTTTCGAGAATCATTTTAACCGAGCTGTCGTCCGACATTCTAACGACATGCCCAGCCCATATTAGTCGACCGATTGAGGCTGTGTTTTCGATCGGAGGTTGTCCCAGCAACTGATGCAATTCATAGTTTATTAGCCTCCTCCACGTTCTGTCTTCCTTCTGCACTCCACAGTAGATCGTACGCAACACCTTCCATTCAAAGACATTAAGGGCACGTAGATCCTCCACTAACAATGTCCATGTGTCGTAGCTGTAGAGGACTACCGGTCTAATGAATATCTTGTAGATGGTCAACTTTGTAGTTCGGCGAACTTTGTTCGATCTTAGCGTCCTTCGGAGTCCAAAGTAGGTTACAATTGTCAGCCATAATGCGCCTTTGTATTTCTCTGCTGGTTTCGTTATCGGTGGTCACCAATAAGCCCAAATACACAAATTAATCTAATACCTCCATTTCATCATCATCTGAACTCGTAGTGGAAATAAAATAAAATTGCAGTACGCGTTCCCTAAATACGATTATTTTAAGTTATTTGAACATTCACTCAAATAATTGAAAAATATTATATTGAGCTACAAACAAATCATGTAAAACACTATGTGAAACGCCTTTTGAGATAAATAATCTAGACAAAACGGCGACAAAAACTGAAATTTACACCGAAATTCACAAACGGCTTTATACCGGCAAAATCGAGCAAATATAGAAGCACAACAAAACAAATAAACGTCATATCGGGAATGGTTTGCCGTGTTGCCATTTTTTTATTTCTTCAAAAAATTTAATGACATATGACTTTTGAGCGCTTCTGTAGGGTCATTGATGGTAGCCATGGTGATTCTACACTGACATCTATTATACTTTTGCATGTTGAAAAATCAAAATCAGATCAAATACCAAGCGGTTCCTGTTGATGAATGCAAAAACATCTTAATGTCTGTTTCATTTCTTCAAGACGATCCCACGTATTACGAACCAGATCATATCATTTTGGAGGTTTTGCAAATGTTTTTTTTAGAAATATATTAAAAAGTAATTGGTCGATATTTCGGATGAACTTTCGAACTTTCCTTCAAATCTCTCCTATCATTTCTTGCACATTTTCTCTTGGCCGGTTTTTCCACCATTTCCCTTAATCTTATGGTGTTTTGCTTATTTTATTACATATCTTAAATTTCCGCTTGATTTTCGCCCAAAATTTTTCGATGGGGCAAAAATCTTGACAATTTGGTGGATTGATACTTCTTTTTTCAATAAAATCGACATTACAGGGTGCGGCAGAAAATAATGCGAAAATTTGTTCTATTTCTTTCAAATCCCATTTTCAACTAATTCAAGCAATAATATCAACATTTTTGAGTGCAGTTATCTTTATAAAGTCCTTTTAAAAAAATTTATTCAATGTGTCCTCCATTTTTATTAATAACATCCTCGAGCCGACGCCGAAAGCCAGAGCATGCCTTTCGGACGTAGTCCTCCGACATTGACTGCCATGTGCGTGTTATGGTTGACTTCAGGGTTTTCACACTAGGGTGTGATGTTTTGCAGGCTCGTGCTTCAACATATGCCCAAATCGAATAATCCAACGGATTAAGATCTGGACTGCTAGGGGGCCACAAATCCTTCGGCCAAAACTTCATGTTATCGTTCAACCATTGTTGGGTTCGATTGGACGTGTGACACGGCGCTCCATCCTGCTGTAGGACAACGTTTTGGTCCTCGGAGAAGTTGGCCTTCACCCAGGAAGCACTTGGTCCTTTAAAATACCGATATACACTTCGGTATTGATTTTAACTCCAGCATCAATGAAAACAGGCGGCATTTTCAAACCGTTGGACGCCACCAAGCCAAACATCATGACACCAGCCGGATGTTTGGTTTGAAATTTGAATTTCACTTTTTCCGGAACGTTCTCCATTTTCTGCGGTGAAATGAACCGGTCCGTGCGGCTGTTGGCCACAGCATCGATGCTGAAAAGCTTTTCGTCGGAGAACAGGATTATTACAACAAGGAAAGCAATCTCTTGGAACGAGTCACTCGTAGTTCCTTGACCCGGTCCGTAATCAAGTGGCGTTTCACTCTGGCTCTGGAAGATGCATGCAGGTCTTCTTTGATGATTCTCCGCATGGATTTCTCCGCAATATTGGCTTCCTTTGCAAGTTTTCTTATGGAACGCACCGGGTTGCGAGCAATTTTTGCACGAACCGATTTGATCACGTTTGGCGTGCGAGCAAAGCGCGGACGTCCGCTTCCCGGCTTCCGCTGCTTAGGACCATCCTGCAGGGACTTTTTTATGCGGTAAACTGTTG
This sequence comes from Aedes koreicus, assembly GCA_024533555.2. Taxonomy (NCBI): domain Eukaryota; kingdom Metazoa; phylum Arthropoda; class Insecta; order Diptera; family Culicidae; genus Aedes; species Aedes koreicus. The sequence continues at coordinate 137,923 of JAHHFK020005663.1, read as the reverse complement.
CCAAATGGCACCCTACCACCTTGGCAATCTCTTTCGGCTTCTTCTGGGCGAGCAACAAACTGGTGATCACTTCTTTCGCGAACATTTTGACGAATTTGCAATAAAACAAATAGAATGTTTGGATGCAGCACTTGAAAGTAAACATAAACAAATACACTTTCAACAGAAATTAGTCACTATCTACACGAATTAACCCAATACTCAAGTTTGAACATTTTCGCATTATTTTCTGCCGAACCCTGTACGCCAAATCTCATATGCGACCTATCTGATCTTTTTAAAATGTTAAGATTCGCTTACAACACACAGCAAGCCGACGTATCTGCGCTTAAAAATTACAACCGGTGTATCTGACGCGACGCAAGTGCTAAACGTTCTGAAAATACCGACGTATCCAACCGGTGCATGTTACAATCAAGATGTCACACTGACGTATCTAACATGGATATGGTATGGAGGCAAACCGGTGTATGTGTTAATTTTCCCAAAAATAGAGCGAAAGTGAAGGAAAACTAGGATTTTTACTACTTTTTATATTATTTAACCATGATAGAATCAACAGATCGAATAAAACTTGAAATACAGTTAAATAGGATATAATGACAGCATCTGGAACTTCTACCTCATGTTTCTCAATTCCTATCAAATGTTAGATACGTCTATTCGAAAAGTTATGCTTGAATTGCCAATGGTTTTTGAGTTATCGTTTTTTGTCGTGAAATTTTGCGTTTTCTACCATAGTGCAGTGTTGAAAATGTCACAGACTCTGCAACCGCTCCAAGTAAAGATTGAAACATTTATCTTAATCTAATGTCAACAACGGCAAATCTAATGTCAACAACGGCAAGCACATCGATTGAAGCTCCCCTAGTAACACATAAAAACAACGTCGCCTGTCTCCCGTTATTAAAAAAAAAAGGCACCACCACAACAGATCCATCACTGCCGTCTGCATTAATTTGCGCCACTTTACCAAGAGAGTATTTTCTAAGTGGCATCAGGCTCCAGTAGACAAGAGAAGTGCGTGTGCCGGCCGTCATCTGAGAAATGCATCGCAATAAGGAACAACCCTCCGGGCGCAGTATGACACGTTATAATGCTGGCAATTCATAAATATTTAATTTACGCTTATAAACGTTATGAATGAATGAATCACTGACAGGCTTGCCGTTTTACCTGTATATCACCAGCGCAATGCTGAGTAAAGAACCAACAACTAAGCATTGTCGTCGTTTCAAGCGATGCTGCAAGTCTTGATTGTGTCGTTCATTGGATATTGAAGCTTCAATTTAATCAGATAGAAACGGTGAAAAACCGATGCGCAAAGCCAGCAGCGAAAAGATTCCACCGGGATTTTCACCCGCCTCGCCAGGGTTCGGCTTGGTTTTGAAATCAACACCAGATGACCGTCGGGATTTGAGAGCAGATCAAAACCTTCTTTTGGCATACCTACAACAGACCAATGGTGCTGTAAAAAAGACACTATGTTGTTTTATCGCGAGCTAAATGGTGCAATCAGTAGGAAAAATCAAGATGCTCGCCGACCCGACGTTCGTTGACGTTCTCGCTTTCCATGGCTTGCTACCGTGCACGCTTCGCTGTGTTTACGCTTGGCCTGTGCGGATCTTGTTTGTTGATGGCAGCTCTGATGCTGAGGTTGTCCAACCGACAGGCGAACAAGTTGTTGTGACGTCGTGTGTGATCGGTGGGGTTTTTATGAGAATTCGAGGAGATTATGGATTGCAAATCGATTTCCGATGCCCGATGTGGTTTAAAGATTTCGTTATCACCTTCCATCAACCAGCATGAATTTTCATTTAGTTTACCAATTATTTTATAAATCAATCCGCCACACTACACAACGTCCCAAAACGGCCGGGACCACCTTGCACGGTCAACCGAGCCAACGCTAACGCTAAGATTGAGAAAGGAAGAATCTCACGCGAAATGCCCGGCTGGCAATCACCCGCTAAAGAGACAGCAGTGTATTTAAGATTAAAAATTCCAGATAGAGCTCGAGATGCGCCGCTGGAATGACAGCCAGTTAGTTGGTAGCACAAAAAACGAAAATCACATGCCTCGTGTGCCCTGCCCTGCCAACGGGGACGTGGAGCGTAAATTTCAATCCAAAGATTATGACGGCGAAGGCCGTTCGGCTTGTCACGGGTGGCCGATTCCGGATTCAATTAGGCGGAATGTTTGCTTGTTTTGCCTCTCGATCTCGTTCAAGTTCGGACTGAAGATATCACCAGGCTTCAAGCGGTCGTCTCCGTCGTTGTCACACACGCGCATCACCTATAGACTCTTGTTTGCTCACCACCAGCCGGGTGGGTCTGATCTGGGAATTCTTTCCGCTTCCTCTACGTGGCTGAGGTCGAGGATCCGAAAGTATGTTTTCCGAAGGGTGTCATTGTACGATAACCGATTCCAGGAGAAGAGAGCGATAAAAAAAATGTAACAAACTGATGTGAGGTTGGTCTTCTTGGCATGTTTACTCTCGCCGTCCGAAGAATGGTAACAGAGCTTGGTTCTACTCGCAGGTTGTAAATACATGTTTACATTGAGTTGTTCATAAGCCGACTCTTGAGTCAATGTTTATCAAAGACACTTTTTTTATGATTTTGAGGGCTTGGCGTAATGGAATGGTAAATTTGATGGACAAGTAGAATTCATAGTCAACAAAGTATTGGCGTCGAAAGGAAATTGATATCAGACTGTGAACAACAATATCAGCGTCAGCCCATTGCATGCGACCAATTAAAACAAAAAAAGCTGCATTGCTCCGAAGAATAATAATGCGGACCTTATCCGTTGCATTGCAATAAATCTACCAAGGAATCTGCATACTCCGTAATTAAACACTGCATCGTAAATTGACTCACCGAAAACGACAAAAAACTGTCACCATAGGCCATAATTATATCGTCATCGTGCGTTCCGTTGCCTGTCGCTTCGTCGCTGTCGATATCACTATGTTCATTTTGGAAATTGGAGAACATTAACCGCCCCTTATTTGGTCTCATCGCATCAGGGAAAAATTCCATGCGAAACCAAAAAGTGACCAATCCAACCCAAATTGACCGACCTGCCTGGCTCCTTTGACACACAAATCAAGCGTTCGGGGTTTACACGGATTATAACAACCGTGAGACCCCGAGAAAGTTGGCTCTCAACATGTGCCATTTTTCTCTCTTTTTGAGGCAACCTGAATATCCGATGGCTACTGGCAAAACGTTGGGGTGCGGCACGGCGGCGCTCGGGTCGGAAGAGTATTCATTTTCTCCACACATCATCAACGCCCGGCCGACGTCGGCGACGAGCGGTGAAGAGGAGATGCAAATCAGCTTGGGCCTCGGTGGAAGCTGAAGGTCATCGGTGAACCGGTTTTTTGCGTGTGTTGAGGAATGGCTTACAAACTGGACGGGTTGTGGTTTGTTCCTTTAAGCTTGGTATCGACGGCCTCTCGGCCCGGTCCAAGCTCAAGAATGTTTTAATGAGTGAGTTGTGGCGGCTTTAGCTGACCGCGTGTCCGGCTGTCAGTTGATTTATGTCATTCTAGATAAGAAGTGACGGTTATGATTGAAACTCGCACCGTACGATGTGTACTGAGGTGGTACTCGGATCGTTGTAAACCTGCTACCTTAAGTTTGAAGAGCTGTCAAATCTAATGAATCTGAGCTTGGGAAATTTCGTTGGCAGAGGCACGGTTTCGGCAAGCTGGGGAAGGTGGCTGGTCTAATTTCCGTTCTGGATGAGGAAAGCTATAGTGAGTGTTTCGTCGGCCCCCGATTTTGTGTTCCAGAGGAAATGTATAGATCGAGTCATTTAAACCCGAAGATCTCCTCAATTAGACACATTTTTCAAGTACACAAATTCTTGTCAACTTATTCTATGTAACAAACTTTTTTTTTTTTTTGTAAGATAAACCAATATCCAAATATCAATTATGTTCAACGGCTGCAGTCTATTCTAAATTTTGACAATTAAATATACCAAAGGAAATTTTCTATTTTCAGGCCGTTTTCAGCGGTCGCGGTCTATTCTAAATTTTGACATTTAAATAGACCAAACCAAATTTTCCATTTTCACCGGTGCGTTCTAATTTTCATGTTCGAACAGTTTTGGTGTAAAAAAAGTAAAACTATCATACGCTTTGTTTTATTTTGTACCGAATTTGGAACGGAATCCAGCGCGTTCTAAATGTGTTAAAACAGCTGGAAAAACGGCGTAAAACAACAACAAGGGCAAAGTGCACAAACGCGTGGATCGCTCGCTCGTTTTTCGGTAATTCTGTTTTCAGCGGTGTACGTTGTGTTAAACTATTGTTGTGAATGCGACAATTAGCCATTAATTTGATAAAATAATTTCTCGATCAATTAAATCCGAAAGTTACGTGCCGTTATCAATAGTAGGGGAAAGTGCTCTCATGTGGGTCTATAGAGCTAGAATTTGGCACATATTGGCACTGATATAAAAGGTTGTTTAAACAAGTCTAAAATGCTTTTACAGCTTTGTTTATTTTTATCATGCATGATTTTGTTAACAAATATTTTTTACACTATACTTGAGTATTCCCCAAAAAGATGAATTTCCCATATATTGAGTTCTGTGCACTAGGGAAGCATAGGAAGGCTAGTAAGAGAGATGCTTTAGAAAATTCCAGTCACAGATATGATTTTTCGAAGTATTTGAAGCATTTCAAATAGCAACACAAGTTTGCACTCCTGGAAGTAAGTACACAAAAGGAAGAGTGACACAAGTTTTGCCAAGCTGAAAAATCCCAAACATCTCGCACCTTGCGCAATCAGCTAATAAACCTAAAAAAGGCTTTTGAAATGTATGCGACCTTTAAGGGGTTGCGCGAGCTTAGATGCGGGATATTTGGAATTTTTCAGCTCCGCAAAACGTGTATCACTTCCTCTGCCGAGAAATTACTTCCAGAACCGGGTGTTGATTCACGAGGCAGTTATGGGTCAAACAACGTTGAAGATCAAGACGGAAGTTTGGCAAGGTTCCATCCTCTGGTTCGGAATGTTCAATAGTGCTAATGTTGGCGTAGTGATCGTTAGTTTTGCGGATGACATCGTATTGTCGATAACAGGCTAGTGGAAAACTGTTGGTCGGCATATGAAAAGTGTCATTGCTCCGAAAGGATTGATGACGAACTGAACTTCAATAGCTATGGAGAAGGCGGCGAAGGCAATCAACGGGGTGGGTAAGACCATGCCAAACAACGGTGGACAAGTTCGTTTCCGTTTAATACTTTCTTCCAGGACAAATGTAGTGCTCGATGACGCGATGCTCAACTGACTGAGAAACGCGAACCTTTTGTAGAGGGGCTTGTAGAAAGTCCTGTCGTATGAAATCTGTGGGTGTTCGAAATTTAGGCACACCTAAAAGTCGGAACTAACGGCGATCCCGGAAGAGGTACTGGCAATGGAGTTTCAACTCAGGGTTTTCAACCGGTCGGAATGCTTTATTCAGGCCTGAAATCGTTGTCAAAACAGAGTTGAACTGAGGTCGCAGATTACCCAGCACATTACCGATGGTTGGTCAGCTAGTGTCGTACTCTCATCAAGTGAAACATAATAGTTACGCATATGAAAGCTTCCTCCGTTTACATTATTTTTTATTTTCAGCTGTTTCAGCAAGAAGGAAATCCTTCACATCGTTTACCATAAAACGGCACTTAACAGCCGCTCATCTTAATATTCGCCCAGCACCAACAAGTATTGGGAGGAATAGATCGCGATAAACTGGCACCTTTTGACTCGAAAAACTCGGAAACTTTGTAGAATCATTTTGAAAAGTCGAACGAGCTTAACACCAACCAAATTCAAACGAAGCAGGCGAAGTTCCAAAACAAAACAAACGAACGGCATCACATAAAATTTAAAACAATGGCGGTGTAACTGGAAAACAGTTGATCTATTTTTGGTGGTCTATATTTCTGGAACTGTTATAAAACTAGACCAAAATAATAGAACACCGCTGAAAACGGCCTCACCGGTACGTTCTAAATTTCATTTTCGAACAGTTTCGATATAAAAAAATAAAACTGTCATACGTTTTGTTTCATTTTGTGCTGAATTTAGGCCGTTTTCAGCGGTGTTCTATTATTTTGGTCTAGTTTTATAACAGTTCCAAAAATATAGACCACCAAAAATAGATCAACTATTTTCCATTTTCACCGCCATTGTGCTAAATTTTGTATGATGACGTCCATGTGTGTGTTTTGTTTTGGAACTCCGCCTGCTTCGTTTAGATTTGGTTTGTGTTGATTTAACTCGTTCGACATTTCGAAATAATTATAATAGTTTCCGAGATTCCCGAGTCAAAAGGTGCCGATTCTTGTTGGCGCTGGGTGAATATTAAGATGAATGATTGGTTCCAGACAGTGAGGGTTATTCCGAGAGTCAAAACGACGTTTGTCACTTGGTGAAGTGAGAAAAGCCACCTGCAGTGACGTGACTCTCCATTTGATTTGCCGAGTCACGTCACTCCAGGTGAATTTTCTCACTTCACCAAGAGACAAACCTCACTTCGACTCTCGAAATAACCATCAGTATTGAATTCCGCGGCTGCTTCGTGCTGTTTTATGGTAGACGATGTGGAGGATTTCCGTCTTGCTGAATCAGTCAAAAATGGAAATTAAGTTCCATGGAAATTTCCTTTTTAGGAGGAAGCTCTCAAACGCGTAACTATGAATGTTTGACTGGACAAGAGTACGGCACTAGCTGACATAAAGGATCGGTATTGAGCTGGGTTATCTGCGACTCCAGTTCAACTCTATTCTAACAACGATTTCGGGCCTGAAGCATTCCAACCGGTTGAAAACCCTGAAACTCCATTGCCAACAGGTTTCCTACGTCAGGACTTTCTACAAGTCCCAATGCAAGAGGTTTGCGTTTCTTAGTAGTTGAGTATGGCGTCATCAAGTACTACACTTGTCCAGGAAGAAAGTGTTCAAAGGAAACGAACTTCCATGGTTTCTCGCAGATGATCATCAAAAACCCATCAGAATATATTCCATCAGTTCCAAACGATGCAGCAAGTGGAATAAAAGTCTGGAAACGCCGGAAGACGACGTGGAAATAAAAATGTTCCGAACAACTAGACTGGATGTTGAGACGTTCATTATAACATAACTTATTCATCTTCCTGATTGGCACAGGAGGAAGTGCAGATGATGAAATTGAAAAAGAAAACACCGTTGCCGGGTGAACCAGAAAATGTTTGTTGTTGACGATTTAGACTTAGACTTAGACTTCGTACCTTTTTTATTAAATAAATATCATATTAGTTTTAGGTTAATTTGATAATGTTATATAGGTGAGGGGCATGAAGAATATAAATTGGGAGCTAAGATATCTTTGAGTATCTGATGTGACTTTATATATAATGTCAGAATTAGTGTACAGCAACTTTGTGTATAACGTTCAAACCAGCAGTAAAATCAATTGTCAATTGAATTTCCCAGCTTTGAACTGGAACAAAATTAAAAAATTTGAATTTTAGAAGGGTTACATTATTCAGGATTAAACGAGAGGTATGTGATACCCTGGATCTGTGCTCTGGATTTTAATACAAGCAATAGAACTGGATCAATTTTAGGTGGAATTTTACCTTTGCATATTTTCTGTTCACCCAGGTCGAGAGAACATGTATTAGAGGTGTTTCCATGTACCATTCTGCTAGCATTTGGTCATCGAAATCGCTCTTACGATCCGTATTCCTCTCTAGCAATCACACTCGCTGTCCTCCGCTAAGGTGATTCCGATAGGTATCATTTCAGCGATAACGAACCGGTATGTACTGTTCTGCTATGCTCGATTCTGTTAAGTATCAAGCTCAGCAATCCAGGCTGGGCCTCCGTACCTCAATATCGACGAGAATACTACTCTTGGTCCACCGTTGTCTGGCATCATCCTACCCACCGCGTTGATGACCTTGGCCGCCTTGTCGCGGGCATAGATCACATAGCTATTGATTTTCACTCTCTTCGAAGCAATGACACTTTGCATTTTATGACCAACAGTACGTCCGTTTTGTGGTGTGCAGCGCACCCCAACACCTCTTCCACCAGCCTGAAAATACGATGTCATCCGCAAAACTAACGATCACTACGCCAACATTAGCACTATTGAACATTCCGAACCAGAGGATGGAACCTTGCCAAACTTTCGTCTTGATATTCAACGTTGTTTGACCCATAACTGCCTCGTGAATCAACACCCGGTTCTGGAAGTAATTTCTCGGCAGAGGAAGTGATACACGTTTTGCGGAGCTGAAAAATTCCAAATATCCCGCATCTAAGCTCGCGCAACCCCTTAAAGGTCGCATACATTTCAAAAGCCTTTTTTGGGTTTATTAGCTGATTGCGTAAGGTGTGAGATGTTTGGGATTTTTCAGCTTGGCAAAACTTGTGTCACTCTTCCTCTTGACTACTTATTTCAATTTACCCCAAGGTGTGCAAACTTGTGGTGCAAGTAGAAATGCTTCAAATACCTTGGAAAAATCATATTTGTAACTGGAATTTTCTATCACATCTCTCTTGCCAGGCTTCCAAAGTGCACAAAATTCAATATATGGGATACAACTTTTTGAGGAAGACTCGAGCAACGTGTAAAACATATTTGTTAACAAAAGCATGCATGATAAAAATAAACAAAGCTGTGAAAGCACGTTAGGCTTGTTTTAACAACATGTCATAGCAGTGACAATATGTGTTTACGTATCTAGTATACTGAAAAAAATAACCATAGGGATGGATTACTTCCGCTAAAAGTTAACCCGCACACTTAGAAATTATGAATTTTACATGAGACGTAATTCATGTTTGTAAAAAGTCGGGGAACGCAAAGAAAGATTTCGTGTAAAGTTATGTCTCCTGAAACTGACACATACGCAGTTCGACAAAATATGTGTTTGATTGAATTTATTTTCTCATCTCTTTCAACTCATTCTTATGTGTTAAATGACGCTTGCATTTGTCGCTCTCAGGAGACAGAAATTTACATGACATTTTGGTAGTGTGCATCTTTTTCAACTTACCCTTAATGATCGTAAGACTTTAGCCATATTCACAAAACTGCATGAATCATCAAAGAACTTCATAATATAGTTCACTGAAATTCTTCAAACTTCGTAGAGCTAGTTCACAGATTTTTTGCAAAGTTTGAACTTACATATTTCTCAAAATATCAGTTCAGTTCAAAGAACTTCAGTGTTCAGAATTCCACCATTTCCAACCGAACTCCATAATGTTTAAAAAAAAGCTATGATAAAGTTCAAAGAGCTTAAGAAAAAACAAGGAGAACTTGAGCAAAGTCAGTAATCTTGATGGTTATATGTAATACTGTTTTCAGACTTACCGAAAAACGAGCGAGCGATCGACGCGGTTGTGCACTTTCCCCTTGTTGTTCTTTTACACCATTTTTCTCAGCTGCCTAAACACATTTAGAACGCTCTGGATTCAGTTCCAAATTCGAAACAAAATAAAACAAAGCGTATAGCAGTTTTTTTTTACATCGAAACTGTTAGAAAATAAAATTTAGAGCGCACCGGTGAAAATGGAAAATTTCGTTTGGTCTATTTAATTGTCAAAATTTAGAATAGACCACGACCGCTGAAAACGGCCTTAGAACGAAATCCAGCGCGTTCCAAATTTGTTTTGGCAGCTGAATAAAACGGTGTAAAACAACAACAAGGGCAATGTGCACAACCACGTCCATACCTCTCTCGTTCTTCGTTAAGTTTGTTATCAGCGCTGTACGTTGTTAAAATATTACTTACAGTATTACTGACTTTGCTCAAGTTCTCCTTTCTTCCTTAAGCTCATTGAACTTTATCATAGTTTTTTTTTCAGCTTTGCTGAAGTTTTGCTTGCATTGGTGAAATTCTGAAAACTGTACTGAAGTTTTTTGAACTGTACAGATGTTTTGAGAAATATGTAAGTTCAAAATTTGCAAAAAATCTGTGAACTTTGCAGCAGCTATACGTAGTTTGAAAAATATCTGCTAACTATTATGGGAAGCTCATTGATGATTTATGTAGCTTTCTGAACATGACTAAAGTCTTACGATCATTGAGGGTAAGTTGAAAAGGAAGGGACAGCTTTTAGCGGAAGTGATCAATTATTGCCAGATTTTTGATTCAAATGTCAAAAGTTCACCCACAGGCAAAAGGAGCATAAACTAATTTTTCTAGCAGCCATGTTCTCAACGATACAATACAAATCATCACATTATTTTACTCTATGTGGATCCGTTTGGAACACGGCCAGCCGTTTTAACTCAGTTTTGAGTCGTTTTCGACTCAATTTCGTCAAAAGTGGAGTCACTCAAATTTGAGTAAATGTTACTGGGATTGACAAGTCGACAAATCAAAAACATCGACTCAAATCTGATGGATGTTTTTGATTTGTCAACTTGTCAATCCCGATAACATTTACTCAATTTTGAGTGACTCCAATTTTGACGAAATTGAGTCAAAAAACGACTCAAAACTGAGTTAAAACGGCTGGCCGTGTACGGAAGGCCCACGCTTTCTTCCTTCCCTTGATTTGAAGTAGTAGAGCGATTTCAGACACTCTTTTTGCAATTGCTCTATTTCTTGGAGTCCTCTCTGCGGAACAGAGGTGGCCGGTGACAAGACAAATGATGCATTAAAGAAGTCGTCATTTTTCAGGATGCTTTCAAGAATTGGCTCTGTTAGTGTGAGTTTAGATTAAATAAGATTTTATCATGCATGGTTTTTGCAACACATATTTTTCACACGTTGCTTGAGTCTTCCCCAAAAAGTTGTATTTCGCAAATATTGAGTTCTGTGCACTAGGGAAGCATATAAAGACTAGTAAGAGAGATGGTTTAGAAAATCCCAGATTGATTGGGACTTAATCGAGTCACAAAGCTGTCACTTCAACCAGTTGGCAACAAGTGTGCTACTAGGATAATTTATCGAAGTATTTGAAGCATTTCAACTAGCACCGCAAGTTTGCACTCGTTGGGGTAAATTGAAATAAATACACAAGAGGAAGAGAGACACGAGTTTTGCTGAGCTGAAAAATTCCAAACATCTCGCACCTTGCGCAATCAACTAAAAGGCCTTAAAAAGGCTGGTGAAGCTGATGCGACCTTTTAGGGGTTGCGCGAGCTTGAGTGCGGGATATTTTGGATTTTTCTATCACTTTTCTGCTGAGAAATTACTTCCAGAATCAGGTGCTGGTTTACGATACAGTTATGGGGCAGACAACGTTGAAGATCAAGACGAAATTTTTGTAAGGTTCCATCCTCTGGATCGGAATGTACAACAGCGCATTGATGTTTGCGTAGTGATCGTTGGTTTTGCGGATGACATCGTACTGTCGATAACAGGCTGGTGGAAGAGGTGTGGACGTGCGCTGCAGACCGCGAAACGGAGGTACTTTTGGTCAGCGAATGCAAAGTGTCATTGCTCCGAAAGGAGTGATGAAAGGCTGAACTTCATTAGCTATGTGAACTGAGCCCGCGAGAAGGCAACGAAGGCCATCAACGGGGTGGGTAGGACCATGCCAAACAACGGTGGACAAGTTGCTGTAGCGTTTCGCGAAACTGATGGAATATATTGTGATGCGTTTTTGATGATCATCTGCGTGAAACCAAGGAAGATCGTTTACGTTTAATACTTTCTTCCCCGACAAGTGAAGTGCTTAACGACGCGATACTCAACTGAGAAACGCGACCCTTTTGCATTGGAGTGTGTAGAAAGTCCTGTCATAGGAAACCTGTATGTGTTCGAAATTCGGAGTTCCGAGTCAAAAAAAATTTAGGTACCGCTAAAAGTCGGAACTAACGGCGGTGCCGGAAGTTGTATTAGTAATGGAGTTTCAACTCAGGATATTCAAGCGGTCGGAATGCTTCGGGTCCAAAATCGTTGTCAAAACAGAGTTGAACTGAGGTCGCATATTACTCAGCACATTTCCGATGGTTTATGTCAGCTAGTGCCGTACTTTCATCCAGTCAAACAAAATAATCACGCATATGAAAGCTTTCTCGTAAAAAGGATATCTCTATTTTTGTCTGATTTAGCAAAAAGGAAATTCTCCACATCGTCTACCATAAAACGGCACGTAAACGCTTAGAAAAAAGTACCCAACGGAGCAGTTAAGTGTAGGAAGCCAACGTTGGGTACAATCATGTTAACCTACTGTTGGGTGCAATTGACTTACTTATTGGTAAAATCGCTCATCTTAATATTCCCCCAGCACCAAAAAGAATCGGGAAGAATAGATCGGGAAAAATTTGCACTTTTTGACTCGTGAAACTCATGTACTACATGTGACAGAAATCAATTTCCAATTGGCAATTTTGCCTGTCAAGGAGGCCCCCTTCCCTCTTGCCTACCATGCATTATGGTAGCTAAGGCTTGCTTCATTTAGAATTGGAACAAACTTTTGCTCATATTGTGGCGCTCCTGGTGGACAGATTTGGAAGTTCTTGGCGCCCACGTGTCGGGAATTTTGTCAGCTTCACGTATGTATTTTTGACATTCCGCAAATCGACTGTACTTTGTAAACAATCAACATGGAAGCCGAAAGAAGGGAAAAAATTGTGCACAGTTATTTGGAAAATCCATTGTGGTCTGCATCTAGGCTAGCTAAACAGCTGAAATTGCCCAGAAATACCGTATGGCGCGTTATCAAACGGTATAAGGAAACATTGACGACGATTCGGAAGCCTCAAGCCAATCGTCGGAGTGGAACTGTCGGCCGGAAACTGCGGGGTATGATTTTGAAGACGATTAAGAGGAATCCCAATCTGTCGGACCGTGATTTGGCCAGAAAATTCGGTGCTGCCCATAGAACCATGAAGAGAACTCGACTTCGGGAAGGAATCAAGTCGTATCGAGCTAGCAAACAGCCAAATCGGACCATAAAATAGAATAGTGTGGCCAAATTCCGTGCTCGGAAGCTATACGACCAGGTGCTGACCAAGTTCGACGGGTGTCTTCTGATGGAAGATGAAACCTATGTCAAGGCTGACTTCGGGCAAATCCCAGGTCAAAAATTTTACTTGGCAACGGCTCGGGGGGATGTTCCAGCCAAATTTAAATTTGTTTTTGCCGACAAATTTGCACGAAAATTCATGATTTGGCAGGGCATTTGCAGCTGTGGCAAAAAAAAAACGAAAGTTTTCGTTACAAATAAGACAATGACGTCGGAACTATACCAAAAAGAGTGTCTCCAAAAACGAATTTTGCCGTTCATTCGATCCCACGACTATCTCGTAATGTTTTGGCCAGATTTGGCAAGCTGTCATTACAGCAAAGTCGTTCAAGAATGGTATGCAGAGAAAGGGGTCCAGGTTGTTCCGAAAAACCTTAACCCACCCAACTGCCCCCAGTTCCACCCTATTGAGAAATACTGGGCAATCATGAAGAGGAGACTCAAGGCAAAGGGAAAGGTTGTCAAAGACATCAATCAGATGAAGACCTGGTGGAATAAGATAGCTAAAACGATGGACGAAGAAGGTGTGCGCCGCCTAATGAGCCGTGTTACAGGAAAAATTCGAGAATTCCTTCGAAACCGTGACGAATAATTTTATCCGTATTTTTTCTTAAAAGTATGAAGAAAACGCTACATTTGTATAAAAAAAGATCTTGAATTCAATAATAAATAACTGAAATACAGGCAATTGTTTTTGTTCCAATTCTATCTGAAGCAAGCTTTAGGTAAGAGTCTATCTGCTCGATCAGATACCGCCTTCCAAACATGCCCTACGCTCCATTTCAACTACGTCTATTCAATTTCTCAACCTGCTTACGGACCTATCAATACTTTCTCTCCACATCTTTTGTTCTAGCAGAAATTGCTGTCCACTCCTAGAGTTGCATTTTTTTTTCTCTTTGTTTAGAATTGCATATTGATAAGAATGATATTTCTACATCACTGACATTATTTCACATCGTATAAAATCAGAAGTATTGCTCTCGCAATTGAATTTTTATACTTCCCAGTCGGCATTTTAGAACACAGAAATTATTCTTAGAAAAGTCATACAGAACAAATTATGAAAAAAATGGTACCATCAATCACCATGTGCCACTATTATCTACATTGTGAAATTATTGGCATCACTTTGTCTAAAGAACAAATAAAATCTCGTCTAAAATACAATAGAAATAATGCACAGCATGTAAGTAAAACATTGTAATCAGTGTACGTAGTCTACTTTGCTTGACGAAATAAATAAATAAATGAACGGTAGCGAAAGCTGCAGAGACACAGAGAGAGAAAAGGAGGCGAGCAATAAGCGAATTGTGAGAGCAATAAGCTTGAAGTGCCTAAAAAGAAGAAGAAAGATCCGTTATTAATGAAACAAGTCAAAATTTCAGATTGATCAGTTTCCTCAAAAAACTTCAAAAATATATATTAATTCAATTAATTCAACATATTTTACCAGTCGGAAAAATTAGGCAAAAATGCGAGAAAAATGCGGGAATTTTTAAATTAAGACTGTGTGGCCACCAGCCATGTCCAAACACTACACTGCACGCCGAGTTACATTTAACCACGCTAGCGCGTGTATTGAATTCACCACTTTGACTTCGTGCTTCCAGACTAACACGCAACGCGGTGGGTACAACACTAATGTCAGTTTTTGTTTCGGCAAACACCACAACCGAGTGTTTCCGATTGTGTCCGATTGCGGAATAAACGCGTGGTTAATTTATTTTATTTCTACCCATGCCGTGCTTGTTAAACTCAATCAACTTATGCGCCCTTCACCCAACAGCCAAGAAAACACACCTAAAGGGCGAACACGAAATTATTGCGACACATTCAACAGGGCATAACTTTTTTACCATTGAGTAAAAATCAACCAAATTTTGCACACTTTCTCATTGATGTGTATTGTTTACATGCTGTCAAATTCGAAGTCTTGTTTTTCGATTCAACGAAAATGGAGGTGAACCAACGCGAGTCGAGAGAACAAATTCTTTCCAAACACCTGGAATTTCCTGACCTGTCGCACCGGCAGTTGGGAAAAATGTTGAATATTCACCATTCAACCGTCTCCAGAGTGTTGAAGCGGTTCCAGGAGCGGTTGACGTTGGACCACGGCAAAGGAGCTGGAAGAAAACCGGGACCGGAGAACAAAAAGACGGAGGGAAAGGTGAAGCGGATGATTAAAGCAAATCCCAACGTCTCAAGCCGTGATTTGGCTAAAAAGATCGGCATGTCGCAGAGCTACGTCCAGAATGCAAAGAAGAGAGCTGGACTACATACATACAAGGTACAGAACATCCCAAACCGCGATGAGGGCAACAATCGACGGCTAAAACTCGGGCACGGAAGCTCTACGAGAAGATGCTGACAAAATATGGCTGCTGAGTGATGGACGACGAAACGTATATAAAAGCCGATTTTAAGCAAATTCCGGGGTTAGAGTTTTTCACCGGCAAGAGCAAGTTCTATGTGGACGAAAAATTTTAGAAGAAAAAAATGTCGAAGTTCGCCTCCAAATATCTCATTTGGCAGGCCATCTGCTCTTGCGGACTGAGGAGTGAGCCTTTCGTGACAAAGGGCACAGTAAATGGCGAGATCTACAAATCTGAGTGCCTCGAGAAGCGCCTTTTGCCGTTCTTGCAGCAGCACGACGAAGCTCCGCTATTTTCGCCAGATTTGGCATCATGCCACTATTCTAAAAGTGTCCTGGAGTTGTATGAGGCCAATTCTGTCCATTTTGTTCCAAAGGACATGAATCCGCCAAACTGTCCGGAGCTGCGCCCGGTGGAGCAGTACTGGGCAATGATGAAGCGGGAACTTCGGATGAGCAAGAAGACAGTCAAAGACGAGAAGGACATGTTAAGAAAATGGAAAAAAAAAACTGAGAAACTGGTACCGGATGACACTGTAAAGACTTCGATGGAGGGCATCAAGCGAAAATGCGTTCAATTTTACACTCAAGGCTCCATCGATTAACTTTTCTTTTGATTTTTGAAGTAAATATATATATAAAACTACCCTAAAATTTTGGGAGCTTCAAATGGTGAGTTGACAACTTCGAAGGAGGGTGCGACCGACCTCTCGTCCTCACAAGTTCCTACCTCACGCCTCCACGAGTCATATGATCACAAAAGACTGCCAGCTGAAACATGGAGACGCTGGTTGGCGTAGCCTGGGCAATGTTGTCAATCTGACAATAGCGAAGTGAGGGGGTGCGACCGAAGATCTTATACCTTTAAATCATATTGTATATTTTCTATTCTCATTTTATTAATAATTTCAGCACGCTTTGGAATCATCTTTGCATTCCAAAACTATGTAAGAGCCTGGAGCAACATGCCAGGCATCAAAGGCGGAATTTGTATCTCAGCATTTCAGCATATTTCAACTATTATATTCATAAAAGGCTGGCATGTGCTTATACGTAATGTAGGCTTATATTTTAATGTTGTGTTTGTGGTATTATGGCCATTTCTTTCAGAAATTATCCCACCGGACTCTTCGTTCACTCTATCTTTGAAATGTTACTAGAACAGTATAAAGAAAAATATTACAAATATTACAATGTTTTATAAAATAATATCTTTTATTAAAATTTTATCTTTTATATTTCGAATGATCTATTCTGTTTTCAGCTTTCCCAGGTTTAGTAGGATATTGATACATATCTAACTTTTATTTATTTTTCAGTAACAATCCATTCAAGTTTGAAATTTGAATAAATTAGCATTTTTGTCTATAATGGTATCTTAATTTGTTGTGTACAAAATATATTATATATTAAATAACATATAACGGGGAAAGAGAGGGACCATCAGGGCACCCAAGTAAAACGATTTGGATAGGGAGCATGGGACTGCCTCCTCCCTATTGTTAACATTTCGTGAAATGAGGGCGGGCTCTTCGACTCCATCTATTGGGTTTATTCTGTCAATGGAGGGCTCGATTCTAGTGCTGTGAGTGTGAACTTGCCTCTGGAAGGAGATTCTCTTCCCTATATTCGCGGGTTTCGCGTAAGTGTCTCTGCTTACGGGCCCGCCCAAACGTTTTTGGCCCTTCATACAGGAGCTTGATGATCACAAACAATAATAGAATCCTGATCAAATCGTTTTTCAGATTATTCCACTGCTCTGGAAAGTTTCCTTGCTGCAATAGATGGTAGTATTACATCATCATCATCATCAAAACTACCCTAAAATTTTGGTTTGATTCTAAACATTATAAGAAAATTGGCACGACATTTTCGGTGTCGCAATAATTTCGTGTTCGCCCTTTATAAGTCACATTGTCAAATTTTTAGAATCATCCGACGAGCATTGCTTTATCCGTGGTAACCAGTGTCATACTGGGTGTATGTTGAGAGCTTACTTCTGATCGTAACCATTCGGCTCGGCTATTTGACCAAAAATCAAACACGGTGTCAAAAGCAAAACACGAGCTGTACACTCGTGTCGCGTCCATTACGTTGCGGGTTTATCGATAAGCATGAAACTAAAGTGGGCTCTCGTGCAGAACGGTCTGGTGTTTTTACCATGGCTGGTGGCCACCCTCTATACCCAATGATTTGAATATCTCCAATCCGCTCAACCAATCGCAATGTTTTGTGATATAGTCGGTGGAATATCATAATTAGAGATGACTCAACGCAGACGTCTTTCAAATTTGGCATATTGACAGGCAATTAGTTGGTTACACCCTGGTACCAAACAGCTAGATACTAAGAAGCGGGCCGGAAGATTCTAATCGCTACCTCCACCTATTGACTTGTACATTTTTGATAAAAACAATTAATGAATTGTAAAAAACTTCAAAGCGTATCAATGAATTGCCCTTTAAAATTGCAACACTAGATCTAGGTCCCCAGCTGCGATACAAGTGTGGAAATAACCGTTTCAAATATAGTCCGACTTGCCATCAATCGCCATGGGTGGTCCTCATATGACTGCGGCATCTTTCTTCCAGCATTCTCTCAAATCCACTTACTGTGGAACCCGTCCGGTGGCGCGATTTGTGTTTACTCCATCGCCTTCGAACACCCAAACAGAAGACTCAGTTTTCTACCAAAACTTTCCTCCATCGACGGGTAGTAGATCACGCGATGTGGGCGGCGGTTGCGGAGGAGGTGTGACTGGCGAAAATCGTGCTCACTTGGAGCAATTATTTATATTCTACCATGAACGTTATTACTTCATTTTCCTCCACTTTTGGTAAGACGTTGAAGATCGAAAGTCACAGCTCACAAACGACCAATCGTGAAAAATGAAAAATGGTAGTCCATGAGAGGGAAGAATCAACCTCTTAATTGATCCGGCATTCTTCCGTCATCGAGTTTGCGCTACTTTTTTTTCTTTCTTTTGTCGGTTGAAAGGTTATACCTGCAGAAACGTTCGCCGAGTGTGAGTGGGTGGGGATTCGAAATTGGATTTAGCCGTTTGTGGCACGTTTTGATTGTGTGATTCAATGCTAGGTGAAATTTATCTTTTGCCTTTCATAGAATATAGATAGCCGATAGATCATCTGGCACAATATTCACTCCAAATCGGGGACCGCCACCGCATGAGGCAGTTCCTATACAATCGAAATCGGAATTTCATTTTTGTCTATCGGATGACGCGGATTGGAGGGGAAAAAATGCCTAGAACCTGGAAAGTCACGAAATTTAATTTCATTCTGAAACGATGATACCAAACTGTCGCTCATTGTGTCGAGTTTAATTGAATCTGTCAGAGTGTGCACCTTTTTTCATTCGGAAAGTTCGATCCCAGATCCTGGAGCCAAATATTATTTTTCCACGGATATATTTACTGTTTATTTTGTCCAGTTTGCAGCGACATGTGTGGGGGGAAAAAGGCCGATTGACCTTTTCTCTCATTGAGGGTTTATTGTTCGTTGGAAGCGTGCGGGTAGGTTCAAGTCAATAAACAAACTCGGAAGGGTTCGCTTCGTTGGATCGAGAAAGATGAAACACAATTGGATGACTGATCTCCCAAAAACGGACATGACCGATGGAGCTGATGGTAGATTCTTCGGGATTGAATGTTATTGGTCGGATGGAATCACAGACATCAGTGATTCTGCTGTGGCGATACTGTCAGCCGAAATTGTGCCCGATACGAAATTAATGTCTTTTGTGATTGGTAGGAATGGTTAATGAAGCAATGTCCTGGATGAGATAGTGATGAGTAAATGTTTGGTAATGTCATTTTTTTTAACGAATCGGACACAAAACAGCCACTTTTACAACTACCGAGCACAATGAATTCCGGAATTCATTCGAAGCAAGAAGTCATTGAAATGAGGGAACAGTGCTCCACAAACGACCCATTTCATGAATACTAATTATCTCGCCATTCAATCCCATTCGCTTATTTGTTCAGCATGGCTTTACAAACCTAATAATGCTAGCGGAAGCCAAGAAGTTAATTACCGCATTGTCATCCACCTATTACAAACAACCGGTAAACCATTTGGTATCAAATTACAACCAATAAACGAAAACCATGATGCAATAAAACATCCCGATTTTCATTCGGTCGGCCGATGTAAACGGTGTCGAACAACCATCATCACCATCAAACAAGAATGGTCATTAGAAATCGTCCCTCCAACGCTCCCATGGCCCATAGTTCCGCCTAGTCGGTCGCTAATGAAATTTATAGCCCAACAAGTTCCCAAACTTGCCCGGCTGAGCTGGGGCCACGACGCTACGGGGCGCCTCACTACTTGGGTACGGTGTGATCGACATAATCGTCACTCCTTTCACGTCTCAGTTCATGAATTTAAATTTCTGCCGCCTCTATAATGATGGTTTTTGGTCGGGACGAGTTTTGTTCCGGATGTGTCCCGAAATTTTGGGGCACTAGCGGATGGTTGTTTTGAAAGGTAATCTATCACATCTGCTAACCTCTGTCAAGGAACCAGTAGTAAGCTTAGGTCTCTATTTGAACGCGAGCAGGTGAAAAACCCCCTCATTATAACAGACTATCAAAGCTCTATAAATTGAATTACTTAATTTATTTCCCAACACCTCATCGCCGTCTTGCTTGGTGGTAGGTCTGCTTGATCTTGGTTCAGTTATGGGAGGCATCAAATAAAAGCAAATGGGATTTAGAATAGGCTGGGAGATATAATTTTGGATGTAAAGATTGATGTTCATGGTATCCTTGTTTCAGGAGCTTGCCATGGGAAGATGTCCTAATTTCTATTTAAGTTGGAGGAAAGGAAATAATATGCTAGTTTTCAGAAATTAACAGAAAAGAAAAATCAGTGGGGTTGTGTATAACACACGACCGGTTGACGTTAGACTACGTTAAACAATTTGATTAGTTTCGTTAGTATGATTTGCTTCTTAGAAATTATTTGGCAATCGTGGAAAGGGATATTTGGTTTGAATATTGGTATAATGAAAGGGCAACGGTTGTGCTGGCTGTAGTGATTGTGTGTATGACCGACCAGCTGGAGACCATTATGCTTATTGCGTTAGAGATTGTTCGGTCTGTTTGGGAATTCAAAGCAAATTATCAATGATATTTTTGATAGCTAGCAGTCACGAAAATTTTCAATTGATTAAAGTAAAAATCTCGAAAATCTATCGAGAAATGATACAGCTATTTGCGTGCGAAGTGTTTCAGTTATTTTCAAATTTTCATTTGACCCCTACCCTTGCCGTAAGGTATGGATTTGACGAGCTCTCCACATGAGGAAGGAGAGGTAATTAGTTTAAATTGTTTAAATCGGTCACAGACATTGCAGCATGCTAATAACATTAAAAGTAAAGAGTTACTAGTGTATTGCCAGAACTTAAACAGGATGAAAAGTGCCGTTAAAGTTAATGAAATTTATAAGCAGGTGGCTGCATGTAGCTTTCCTGTGATTTTAGGAACAGAAACGAGTTGGGACGCTAGCGTTAACAATGAAGAAGTTTTCGGTGATCGTTTCAATGTTTTTAGGGGTTTTTCGCGATATATTTTTATCTAACAAAAATTATGGTGGAGGTGTTCTTATAGACTAAAATATATACTGGCACTAATTAATGAAAATTTAGCAATAAAAATTCACAAAACTGCCACTAAATTATTAAACACAGTGCCAACGAAAAAATAACAATTCGCACTAGAAAAACATAAAATAGCAATAAGAAATTGATAATTCATTTTCAATACTTCAAAAGTGACCGGTAAAACTTTCAAAAATAGCAATGGCAATTAGTATAAACGCAATAATAAACTGATATTTTTCCGTCATAATAATAATTTTTAGCGCTATACATGTGACAAAAGTCTTTAAATTTTTCAAAGCTTTCCAATCAAAACCAAACAAGTTATTTTAATTTTTATTTTTTTATTTTGGACTTTTTATTGCGATTTGTTTGGTTTCATTGGAAGATTTGAAAGATTTGAAGACTTTTGTCACATGTATAGCGCTAGAACTTATTATTATGACGGAAAACTATCAGTTTATTATTGCGTTTATACTAATTGCCATTGCTTTTTTAGAAAGTTTTACCGGTCACTTTTGAATTATTGAAAACGAATTATCAATTTTTTATTGCTATTTTATATTTTTCTAGTGCGAATTATTATTTTTTCGTTGGCACAGTGTTTAATAATGTAGTGGCGATTTCACATATTTTTATTGCTATTTTTTCCATTTTTATTGATGTTTTATTACCCTGCCGTTCTTATAACAGTTAGTGTTGATTATGATTGCGAACAAATTTAATCTTGCAAATGTAAAGAATTTGACCATGTTTGGGTCAAATGTCTTATTGGAGAGCAAGTTCATATTTTTGTAGCAGTTTATTTTCCTCCAGAATATGCGAGAAATGATTCTTTTGAACTATTTTTTAGTATTGCCGGTAATATCATTTCAAAGTTTGACCCCGAAGCAAATGTTCACATTTACGGTGATTTTAACCAGAGGGCAGCCAATTTTTTTATTGACAATGAAAATGAGTCCTTTTTGATTCCAATTGCAGGGGAGAATGAAACGCTCCGTACTCTATTTGACAAAAGTTCTGAAATCGGGCTCAGTCAAGTAAATCACTTGAAAAATCAGAATAATTGCTACTTAGATTTGATGTTCACTAATATGACCGATGATTTTTGCGTATCAGAGTCACCTACTCCTCTTTGGAAAAATGAAGTGTTCCACACTGCAATTGAATACTCCATATTCGTGTACGACAAAACCACAATGATGGATAATGATTTGTCCGAACCATACTATGATCTTAGTAGGGCTAATTCCAGGCAACGACCTGGAAAAAGCACCCGACGCCGTCCGGCGTGGATCGTCTGTATGATCCGCCGGTAGGAAATTTCGCGTCCCGGAGCAAAATGGAATTGAGCTCCCTGCACGTTCAGGGTTCCCAATCACACTCAAACGGCTCCGGATCAGCGTGGGACAGTTCATCAGGCTCAGGAAACTGAAAACTCCATTCAAAAATGGAATCCCTGGCAAAAAGTGGATGAAGCTGTTCGTCAAAAGACACTCTCAGGTGTCTCCCAGGAAATCCAACGTTTTCGGAAAACACAGAGCCAGAGTGACGAAGAATCAGGTAAATTGGTTCCAAGACTTGCTGAAGACGCTTAAAGATGAGGGACATGACCACCTGCTGCAGTTTCCACATCAAATTTTTAATTTGGACGAATCTGCGTTCCAATTGGTTGTGAGAAACAAAAAATACTTGGCTCCAAAGGATATCAAACATATTCAATCAGTTTTCGGCAACAGTGATAAGGAGAACTACACAGCGCTTTTCGCAGGAAGTGCGCTGATGAGCATTGATTTTTGCATCTGCAATCAAATTGTTCTGAATGCTTTGTATCCAAATTCCACACAAATCACTCAGCCGCTTGACGTGAGCTTTTTTGGGCCACTCAAAAAGGTTTGGGAAGAAACAATCCTTGATGAACGTAGTAGTCGTGGTCTCCAGACAATCCTTAAAGCGGAGATCTGCCCATTTATGAAGCGGGATGCATTCACTGGTGAGAAAACAGGGATCAGAAATGGGTTCAGAAAGAGTGGGATTTATCCATTGGACCCAGATGCGGTAGACTGCCATCTAGTGCTGGTCATGAATCTGCGGCTTCAAATGCGGAAATCGCTGGATCTGAACCTCTGGAACCTGAGAAGATCAAGTTGTTGGAAGCACTTGAAGGGCGCTTGACGGTTAGGCAGTTCACTGAGTTTCAGAAGGCGGAGAAAGATTTGATTTGGAAGGGAAACGTTGCAGATACCAACCTGTTCTATTTATGGCAAGCAATGAAGAAAGATTGTCCAGCTACTACAGTACCTGCTCCTCATTCTAAGGACCCTGCCACAATTGAATGCGGAGATGCTGTTAGCGATTGTTGTGTTAAATTAAAAATTGATTTTCTTTAGTACAATTCTACTGATCTTCTTAAACAGTAGCTGATCAGGCTTACCGCTAATCGAACATGGAGATCCGTTACCATATTCAGAAGATGATGCGTTTCATAAATCCTTCTTCGTTCCAACTTCTGAAATCCCTGGTCCAGCAAAAGAAAAACGAAAAATCATTCATCCTCCATCGGTCGCCACAAGCAAAGCATTCGTTGAGTTTATGAAAGCCAAAGAACTAGAGCAGAAAGCAGTTCAGGAAGCGAAAGAGCTAAAACGGAAGGAACGTGAGCAGAAACGCGCCGTCAAGCAAACTGAAGCAATGGTGAAGAGGCAGGAAAAGGATAAGAAAAGAAAAATTGCTGATTCTCTGACGAAGGCTTCAAAGGCAAAGAAGAAGCGGAACAAAGTTTCAAAACCGTTTTATAACTGAGAATTTACGTTTTTGTATATCGACATGAATTTGATTTGATTTGATAAGAAAATCGTTCAAAGATTGCACATTTGATGTTTGAACTAAATAAAACCATGAGTTACACACGTTGTTTGATGATTAAGATGCTATTTTGCCGAAATTGAATGAAAATACTAGATGCACGGTAAATGGGTCCCTACCCCCACGGTGAATGGTGCCCTACCACGGTGAAAGGAGACCCTAATGTACCTTATAAAATGATTCACAACAATTTCCTAAGTTCAGATAACAGTAGTTTATGATTTTTACTTGAATCATTATAAAAAAATGAATGTATTTAGCGATACACTCATGACTGTGGTTGAATTTGGTGAAAAGAAAGACCCTTAAGTCTCGCCATATTGCCTTAAATCCACGGTGAATGGCGACCTGACGGTATGTACTTATCAAAGAAAAATTGAATTGTATAGACTGACAAACTGTATTACGTGATCATGATTTTGGTCAACCATTGGATGCGTTCTACCAAATGGTGTATGATATTGTAGAACAAACAGTGCCTATGAAACAAAAGAGAAAATCTAGTCTTGAATCCCCAGTATGGTAGAATAGACTGGTTAACCTAATCTCAAAAATAGGAAACAAAAAACTCCTAAAGCATACAAAAACAAATAAAACTGATGAAAATCTATCGATTTATCTGGCCATATGCGATCAACTGAGTTTAGAATTAAAAAATGCATATGAAGAGCATAACAAACGGGTTGAGAATAATATTAAGTCAGACTCTAAATCTTTTTTTAGCTATGTTAAAGAAAAACGTAAGTCTAAGATCTTTCCGTCAAAAATGCATTTAGACAACAGGACCGGTATGACAACAAATGACATTAGCAACTTGTTCGCTGATTTCTTCCAGGACATCTATACTTCTCATGACGATAATGAGCGTGACTTACACTATTTCTCATACCTCCCCGAGCCAATGAAGGAGATTTCAGTTGATAATTTATCTGTCAGGGAAATCTTACATGCTCTTGAAACTTTGGATGCTTCAAAGGGTGCTGGACCAGACGGCTTACCACCTAGATTTTTAAAATCTCTTTCACAGGAGCTAGTTAAACCTTTATTTTGGCTGTTAAATTCATCATTGGAGTCCTGCTGTTTGGAAGGAATCTTTTTTGATCCCAATTTTAAAAAGTGGAAAAAAATCTGATATTAAAAATTATCGTTGGGTTGCTATATTATCAAGCATTCCGAAACTTTTTGAATCTATCATAAATGATAATATATTTTCACAGGTGAAGACTCTGATTTCTAATAAACAGCATGGTTTTATTGAAGGACGATCAACAGCCACTAATTTGATACAATTTGTAACTTTTTCTTTGAACGTAATGGATAAAGGAAATTGTGTTGAAGCGCTATATACCGATTTAAGTAAAACATTTGACAGAGTTAATATTCCACTGTTGCTTTTTAAATTATACAAGTTGAGATTCAATCCTGGGCTACTAAAATGGATTGAGTCTTACTTGACTCAAAAAACGCAAAGAGTAGGATTTGAGGGAAAACTTTCAACAATTGTGAACGATACATCGGGCGTGCCTCAAGGGTCTCATCTTGGTCCATTATTATTTATTTAATTTATCAATGATAGAGAACACATGTTGAGTTTCCTTCGTGTTTCAATATATGCAGACGACATGAAACTTTTCATGAAGATAAGTGAGACATCTGACCTTGAATTATTTCAACACGAAATCGACCATTTTTACATTTGGTGTAACAAAAAAGTGTAAGAACTTAATGTAAAAAAAAATGAAATTCCATTTCGTTTACCAGAAAATACACAATATTGCAAAAATCTATTACACTCGGCCAGAAAACTGTTGAAAGATGCAGTCAAATTAGAGACTTAGGTGTTATACATGATTCTAAATTAACTTTTGCCGAACATTATAATAATATCATTTATAAAGCAAGCAACATGCTCGGGTTTATCAAAAGGTTTAGCTTGAACTTTAATGATACACAACCAAAACGCTGTACATAACATATGTGAGACCCCTTCTTGAATATTGTTGCATAGTTTGGTCTCCATATGTAAGCCGTATATAGTCAGTTCAAAAAAAATTTTTGTTATTTGCCCTACGAAGGTAAGATTGGACGACTTTACCTATGCCGTCTTATGAGTCACGATGTATGTTGATTAATTTAGATGCGCTTAAAAAGAGAAGAGAATTTGCAATGAAAGCTTTCCTAAATGATATTATTAAACACTTAAACTTCCATCCTCCCTCTCGCTTCCTAAGAAATAGATAATTGTTTTACATAAACAGTCAAAGAACAAACTATGCAAAGAATAGGCCTTTAAATAGAATGATGTCCTGTTATAATAAGTATTGCGATATAACAGATGTGACAATGAATAAAAAAAAGGTTAAGAACATTTTCTTTTCGCAGTTAGGGTAATTAAGATATAACATATTAGACTTTAAGTACTATTTGTAAAATTGATCTACAATAGATTGACGCAAATAAATAAATAAATAGATCGTTAGACCAGCATTAGATAGAAAGTATGTTAGAAAATTATATTGTACAATCTTTAGAAAGCATTTGGTGGCCCTGAAAATCACCGTTTGATTTAAATGATGATACGGCCAATAGAAATTCATATGAGGCAATTATGCTGCCAACGGAAGATCATTCAAATATTGTCCTTTTGATCTCACAAATGAAAGAAAATGAATTTTGGGAGATATCATTAATCTTTAAACGGGCTGAAAGTCTCGATAATAAGGACAATCAATTATTATTAATCTTTGAAATGAGAAGAGGAAAAATAGTCGATTCATATTCAGTATATAAAAGAAACAATTGAGAAAATAACCAGTTGGCATCAAATCGATTAGGCATCGTACATATTCTCACTTTCAGTTTCTCAAAACATATTTCTTCCTAGAAGTAACACTCTTATCCAACGCGAATCGTTGACACAACAGAATAACTATTCATAACAGTACTAATTGGAATGTGCAAAGAATGTTACTTTAGAATATTATGTTCGAGGATCAAAACGTTATCTGTGATAGGAAATTTCTTGATACTTGCCGGAACGCAACATTCTTTAAAATTTTCCAACATCGATTGATGAATATGTACACGAAAATAAACATCTTTTATTTGACATTTTAAATACTTGAGTAAATAAAATGGCAATCGTAAAAACATCTAAAATAGCGAGAAAATCTCAGCTAAAAATTAAATATATCAAGAAACGAACGAATTAATAACGACCGGTGTTTAAATTTATTGTGACGGCAGCCATTTGTAAACTATGCACAATGCTCAAGGTATGCAACGAATAGAAAATTAAAATTGTTTAAGCCACCGCTGTCTGCCAATAGGTTAGATGTTAGATAATTTCAAATTAAACAAACTCTCGCAAAACTGGATTGGTCATCCTGAAAAGGACGGATTTGAAATAGTCCGCATTAGAATTGAATCCCGCTCGGTCTTTTCACGAAGCAGGTTTTATTTCTGCCGTTGCGCTTTAGATAAAGATGGCTACCACGAATATTACACACACAAACACACACTCAGGCTCCTTATTTAGCTCCTCGTGGTGGCGCTCACTGGCTGGCAACAAATCATCACCGGTTTGGGCAACCGACTGCCTAGTACACCACTGCACATGTAATGGCTTCCTAGCAACGGATGCCTAGCCAAGGGCTTGCTAGCAACAGCCTGAAGAGCAATGAGCTACCTGATCAGTGGTTTTTCGCCAGTGCACTTTCTATGGTACGTGCCACCACCAGCTGCCAAATCGACATTGGCGATTGCCGAACCGCACTACAGGTTTCATGCCATCGGGGTTGCCTCCAGAGTTTATGCCATCGTCAGCTGCTGATCCTTGATGGCTCGATGATCTGCCCAGCTCCAGCGACACTAATGAGTAAAATTGCGAAAGTGTACCCCTTTTATATCGTTCATTGCTGCATGAGACCTCCCTTGCTTACATTTGAAATCTGTGATAGGAAAGCACTGTGCATTTACCTCTAAGCAAAATTAGCCTGCTAAGACAAATTATGAGACTTCACCTTTTATTTGCTCTATTTTTAAAAGTTTAAAATTGTTAAGTGATAATGTTTGATAATTTAAGTGATACGCGGGAAAAATTTTAACCGATTGATGTTAACATATTGAAAATCTACTGATTATTTATCAAGTTATAAGCGTTTAATTTGTAACGACATTTCGTGACGGTCGCTTATTTTTATATTTCCAATTGGTACCCTACCCTTGCCGTTGGACGTAGTTTACGTCAAAACGGAAGAGGATTGCCTTTTTTTCTAAGCACAAAATCTGTCGAACCTTTTTATTTATTTGGCTTTTCTCTTTCCTTTTCATTCAAAAGTCATTGCTGCTTTCTATACAACATTTTGAATAATATGTCTACAGTACACAATTAAAAATTGCATACTTTTTTCAATTGATAAAATATTTAAAATGTATTTAAACTAACCGTAAAAAGTGTAATATATCGGACCGGTCTGCTAATGCAAGTCATTGCCTCTTCTATAAAGCAGTGCGGGAAGTCGTTTAAACGCATCGTTATTTTTGTATAAAATAATTAATCAGTGGCAGGGTAATAAAACATCAATAAAAATGGAACAAATAGCAATAAAAATATGTGAAATCGGCAAAAAATTATTAAACACTGTGCCAACGAAAAAATAACAATTCGCAGAAGAAAAACTTAAAATAGCAATAAAAAATTGATAACTCTTCAATAATTCAAAAGTGATTGTTAAATCTTTCAACAAAAGCAATGCCAATTAGTATAAACGCAATATAAGCTGATAGTTTTCCGTCAAAATAATAAGTTATCTTGGTATACATGTGACAAAAGCCTTCATATCTTTCCAACAAAATCGGATTAAAATAACAAAAAATTAAAAAAATATATATCTTTTTTTTGATTTCAATTGGAACGATTTGAAAAATTACAAATTGAAAAAAACATTTCAATTGCGAGGTAATTTAAACTGTTTTTTTTTCTGGAATAAATATTTCAGGTTTTTGCACCGCCAAATGTTACTTTTGTAAAGATAAATTTCTAGAATATGCCCCATTATTTAATCAACTCTTCAAGAGACCATTGTAAGCAGCCTTAATCCGGGAGCTAGAAAGTAATAGCTCTATTGCAGAATCAGCAACCCATTTCAAAATGTCTGAAGTGTCACGCCTATTCCAAAGTTATTTTCACATACAATAAGCTAAGCTGAGTAAACATTACCGATATCATTTGAATAAGGTTTCTGCAATACACTTCCAGATTTGGAAGCTTAACATTTTCAAGCCAGGAACGTATTTGGTATAATTTAAAAAAAAAGTTTTTGTTATATATTTATCATCAGATAGATCTCACCAAAGGTCACATATTCAAACAAAAATATGAAAATGTTAGTTGTTGATGCTTCATTGATTCCATGAAATAAATGCAAAATATACATTGAATTTACGTTGTTAAGCAACCCGTTAGAGTTGTAACCAGCATTAGGGAAAGGAGCTAAGTGCACCTGAAAATATGTGTAAGCCTGGCAAATGTGTATACGCGCTTGCTTCGTTTGCTGCTAATAATCTGGAAATGGCCGTGTTCTTCATTTCACTAGTTGGGATTTTTTTTTATTATCGTAAAGGTTGGGCCGAAAGGTCTCAGATTGTTATGAAACTTTGTCCACGCGTAGGGTTCATGGATATATGAACAAAAAACAATATTAATAAATTCAAGATTGCCAGTTTTCCTGGTAAACGCTGATTGAAGTTTTCCAATTTTCCCGAACATCAATAACTTAGAAAACTCATAACTCAAGAAAGATTCATCGTAGAACAATTTTTTTTCCAAACTATTATGAAATTTTCTCAAAATTTGGAAGAATTATAATCTTAAAAAAAATTTCGACAATTATCTTGATTATCAAAAGCTTTACGTTGTCATGAACACTCGTGACTTTGGAGGGGGAGGGAAGGAGAGGGGTAGGGGAGCGAGGCAGCATGAACCCCAATATTGGCATGGAATCCTATATCCAATTCAAATTTAATTATATATTATATTCAAATGTGTTTCATAGCGATTATACTTCTCCTTGTCCGACGCTTGGAGGCGTCTATAACATATATGTTATTATTTATTTAATTCTAAATCAAGGAAGTAACTCTTTTTTTTAGTTCCTACTTATTTAATAGTTTTACAATAATTTCTTATTCTAACTGTTGGAAGATTTTCGTTTCATTATTTTATCGAGAGGAAAATATACAATACATTTTAGATTTTTTGATTCATTAGAGAACTTATCTACATAAATGCATTGTTCGTCTTTTGGAATAAACGCATGATAGTGTTGTGTCCCTGGAATTGGAACAAGATTATTTAACCCTTCCAGTAACATCTTGTATTTTTTCTAAATTAAACAATGTTCCTACGGATTCTCCCGTGGAAGCTGTTTCCTTCGATGAAACCGACAAAATGTAAGGTGAAGACTGTTCCTCAATTTTTGTTTCGGTAGAAACTGTTATAGGAATGTTCTCCTCACTATTATTTGTAAACCTTAAGCGACATTTTGTATATAATTTCATTTTATTCGTTACCCAATCCATGCGTCTGGAATGTAGCTTATCTAAATAACTCTGAGTTATTGAACGCAAATGAGCGCGTTAAGCTTCGTAGCTTCTCCATGATCGATGCCCAAGCAACACACAAGTTTTATAACGGTTGAAAATACTTTTATATGACTAGATTTGGTTATACAGAAGTTTACTTAACATAACATCGTGAAGATGTGTTACTCGGGTGGTGATGTAGTGTCCTTGATAAATTTTAGATGTAGCAATGCACTGAACTCTTGAAGTATGATGAAGCATATTCTTCGAAACCGTTTCACGCACGGATGAGCCACTTGGTGATATTCGAGGGGAACTAATGATTTGTTTGTTCGCAAACGCCCTTGTATAGGAATTAGCTTTGAGCCTTTAATTCAATAAGCTCTCTACCTAGCAGCTGCCTTGAACAAAACTAACGAACCGCATAGAAAAGAGAATTCGCAATGATGATGTTGTCCTGAATGATGTTATTATGCAACGAGTAAACACACAAGAGTTTTTAGAAAATATAAACTTCTATGCTCCCTCTCGCTTTCTAAGAAATAGACAATGGTTTTACATCAAAGAACAAACGATGCAAAGAATGGGCCTTTCAATAGAATGATGTCCTGTTATAATAATAAGTTATAATAATAAGATGTGACACTGAATAAAAATACGCTTAAAGTTAGAATCCGGAATCACTTATTTTGTTGCAGCGGCACGGAAAGTGACCGCTGCAAGAATTCCTTTACAGCGGTTTGTTTACCTAGACGCCCAGTTTCGGTGATACAAATTTCACGGTGTTTCGTGCTGTGACTTAAAATGTTATTTCAGATGGAAGCCGAGAGGAGAGAAGGAATGCTGCACACCCTCGTTGATAATCCAACGTGTCCCCAATAAAAATCGCAAAAATGTTGAAAATCGCCAAGCCAACCGTGTATGATGTGCTCAAACGTTTCAGGGAGCGAAAGAGCGTGGATAGAGTGCCTCAAGGTAAGCGTCGTAGTGGAACATATCCCAACAAACATCAATGTCGAATAATCGCTTGTTCAAACAAATTTGGAGAAGTTATTCAGCATTCTAGAAGAAAAAGCTGAACAACTTCTCCAAATTTGTTTGAACAAACTGTTATTCAGCATTGATGTTTGTTGGGATGACCGCAAGCTGAGCCAGAAAGTGTAGAGAACCGTCAGAGCAAACCCTGGACTATCAGATAATGAAATCGCACAAAAATACGCTGCTGCTCGCAGTGCCGTTCGAAGAATTCGTTTGCGAGCAGAATATCGTTCTTATCGAGCCAGCAAGCAACCAAACAGAATGTTGAAGCAAATTTTCGTCACCAAAACTCGAGCTCGGAAATTGTACCAGCAGGTTTTGACGAAGTACCAAGGATGCCTGCTCATCAACGATGAAACCTACGTCAAAATGGATTTTGGACAGCTTCCTGGCAAAAGATTCTACATGGCGACGGCACGAGGAGATGTTCCTGCGAAGTTAAACTTTGCTTTTATGGACAAATTTGCCAAAAAACTGATGATTTGGCAAGGGATATGCAGCTGCGGAGCAAAGACCAAAGTGTTCGTGAACGAATAAGACGATGGACTCGAAGCTGTACAAGGAAGAATGCCTCAAAAACCGCGTACTACCTTTCATTAAAGTCCATAAAGGTCCCGTGAAGTTTTGGCCAGATTTGGCGAGTTCCCACTACAGCCGGGAAGTCATCCTGTGGTACTGGGAAATTAACGTAGATTTCATCGATAAAAACATAAATCCAGCCAACTGCCCGCAGTTCCGGCCCATCGAGAGATTTTGGGCAATAATGAAGCGAAAGCTCAAGAAAAGTGGAAAAACAGCTCGGGACGCGACTCAGATGACCCAAATGTTGAACAAATGTGCCAGGAAGTTGACTCCGGAGGCATGGGCGGAATTGAAAATGAAAGTGCGAAGTTTTATTAGAAACGAAGATAATTGATATGTATTGATATTTTTTTCATTCAAGTACAGCCCAACAAACATCGGTGTTGAATTAGAGCTTGTTCAAGCAAATTTGGAGAAGCTATTCAGCTGTTTCTTCTAGAATAGCTGAATAGCTTCTCCAAATTTGTTTGAACAAGCTCTAATTCAACACCGATGTTTGTTGGGAGTGAATTACCTTTGTATTGATGTATTAAACTTATTTTTACGTCAATCCGTTACCGAGATACAGATGATTTTATTATTCCGGATTCTAAATGGACAGAGCTTTAGAAAAAAATTCTGTCCGTGGTTAAGGTAATTTATATATAACAAATGAGACTTTAAGTACTATTTGTAACAAAACTGGTCTACAATATATTGACGCAAATAAATAAATAAACTTACCTGAAAAGCATACGTTAGGTACCTATAAGCAAATTGGAGGAAGACACATTTCGGATTTTTTTTTTAAATTTAGTATGAAAAATAGTCACGAGCCCATAGTTTTTCGAGCATTATTCAAAAACCAAAAAAAGCCCATTGCCAAAATTTCAGCAATGTAAGCTATGATTTAATGAACAAGAAAATATATTTTTTCAAAAAAATTCATGATTCAGAAAATGGTTTTTCCGGCTCTTTTAAGAAATTTTCCTTCACTTTGGAAAATTTGTTAAGAAATTTTCTTAAGATTATATTTTTTTCCAAATTTTTGAGAAAATTTCTTTAAAGTTTGGAAAAAAAAATTGTTCGACGATGAAGTTATGAGTTATGAATTTTCGAAGTTAGTGATGTTATGGAAAATCGGAAAACTTCAATTGGCGTTTTTACGGAAAACTGGCAACCCTGGTTTTTTTAATACTTTTTTTTGCATATATCCATGAACCCTACAAGTGGGCAAAGCTTCGTAACAGCTACTTCGGCCGAATCTGTACGACAATATAAAAAATCCCCTTTTCTACTTCTTATTATAAACATTGTTTTTACCCCACAGTCTGCCAAAAATCAAAATCGTCCGCTATGGAACGACTCTAAATCGAATTTCAAAACTGTGTTTTTTTTTTCAAGTGGAACGGCAATAAAAATCATCAGCTCACTCGCGACAAAGCGGGAAAACATTCTCCAACTCCAACTAAGGAAGTTTCTCCAACTGGGAATGAACAGATTTGGCCACACCAATGAGCAAAACTCGTTCAGAGGCACTTCGGAACACTATTTAACATAAATTTTGATCAAAACTACGATAATTGATCAATTTTGCACACAATTTTGCAATTTTTAACATTTTAGGTAGAAAAAAAAGCGTTTTCTTCGCTCTAAACCACAACCTTAGTTTTTCCATGACTAGGCCAGCCAAGGTGACACAGAAATATATGTTAAGATATTACAAAAAGTAAATCATGGTTTGTTGACATTTCGCAACTATGTAATTTTGGAGTATTTTAATGAAGTCATCACTAGACATTAACTTCCTGGACGGTAATAGCCTTTTTTTTTTTTTTTTGATAAAACACTTCACTGAATTTACAAGAGTATCTACAATATGAGTTAACTCTGCCAGTTCAAGTAAAGAACTAAACTGGCTCTAACTGTTTGTTTTTTTTGTTTTGTTTCTGTATTATCGAGATTTTCAGCCTCGGGCTGGTTCATTTCCCTGGCTCTAACTGTACTGTTTCTATTTAATATATTGAACTGCTGACTTGTTGCCGGCTTAGCGTGGTCGTCGATATTTCGAAGCCCTCGTAGCTTCGTGACAATGACTAAAGAATGTTTCGGTGGAGTGAACGATGCGCAGCCTGCTTAAAAGCTGACAAATTCAATTGTTAGGATGCGTCTGTACTCTAGACATTGCCTAGTCATTATCTTTGAAAATTCTATGCAGCAGTAGCGAAGATTAACATTACTAAACCTTGATGGGTTAAAAAAAGCCATTGCTCTAATATTGTGTATAATAGTATAAGATTGCGTCACAGTCCAAATCTCTGTTGAGGCGTCTTACCAATGTTTGAAGATTTCGAAGGACTTTTGTTTGAGGACTTTGGATAATATCCTCTCATGTCGATAAGTTGAGAAGCTTAATCATGATGTTCAATAGCCTATACCGTTACAGAAATTTAAACTTGAAACTTAAAGTCTGTCAAATATTATTTTATTGAAACCCTCAGAACCCCAGCTTGCTTTCGATCATTGCTAACAGCTCTACCTAACCGTATTTATAACGGAAAAAGTAATGCCTCATCGTGCAGCTTCCCTCATCTCTACGAGCATCATCCATATCTTATCATTTTTCTCATATCTTGACCATCATCGGTAACCAAGATGACACGTCGGTCGTCTCGTGCCGTCACGACCTTTTATCCTCTTCATTTTTATTTTCACCTCCCTAGTTTGAATCACACCATGCCGAATGAGCGCTTTTCGACGACCCGCAGCGATCCAATCGAATCACCCTCATGCCGGGAAAGGTGTGAACTGACGTCTTCTTTCTTCCATCCCGGGTTCGAGCTTGTCGTGCATATATGCATATCGGTCAGTTTTTTTTTATCGATTCCTGATTGATGATTCGACATGGTCCACATCTCAGGTTAATGGCAAATTGATGACCGATCCGGGCCGGTCGGAAGTCACAGAAGTGCATCGTTGGTAGTGGTGGTGCCGCACCAGTCGGTCGTAATTTGATCTTATATGTTAATAATCAAGTGGCTTCAAGTGGGTAGTTAATGATGTTTGGACTCGGTTAACCGCTGCGGTCAAGATTGCCATCCATGGTAGTAAATATCCAATTGGTGTTAATTTTATTTTTCCGCACCAAATGAGGGATATCGTACTTTTTCGATAGGAGAATACATTAATTAGGGATGAGGTGCAGGGGATCTCAACAGAGGTGGAATGAAAATACAGCTCGAAGAAGCAGGCATGTATGAATATTAACAGCTGGAAACCGCATAGTTATGGGTTTTTGTCGGCACCTTGGCATAGGAATTCGGTTTACTACTCAGTTTGGTTTGCCAAAGGAATGCCTCTAGGCGGGGGGCCTTCACCTGTGAATGGAAGTTGGAATTTGGCAAGTCTTTGTCTATGACTGGTAGATTATTGCTCTCTGTCTCTTTAAGGCACTGACAAAGATCACAGAAAGTCATGTCCATTTCAGTAGCCTGAGACCGACACATACAAGCGTCCTTAAGAAAATACGAATGAGTTAAAAAAAGTGAGAAAATAAATCTTTTGTCGAGATGCATATATTTCAGTGTCGAGAGACAAAATCTTTGTTTGCGGTCCTCAATTTATATCAAAGATTAATTACGTCTCATGTCAAGCTTTTAATTTCTATGTGGAAGATACACTCTTTGTTTACTTTTTCATTCATTCAAAACTGAATCGCCTTTACGCTTTTCGTTGTACAAGATGATGAACACAAATTGATTACAAAAACTAGAAGGTACAGCCCAATGGGGTTGTGCGCAAAGGTGACTAGGACTACACAGCAATGTGCAATCTAGATCGCTTGATTGGTTAAAGAGTGGCCAAAATTGGTTTCGTTCCAAATCTAATTCCCATACACTGAACGTTCGCACTACAATCTTAATTATTTGATAAGCCTTTCTTGATATCTAAATTCATGCATCTTGCTTTCATCCAGTGAAAGCAATAATATGTGTAAACTAATGTTAATTACAAAAAAATATTAGCATCCCTATCTCAGATTGATTTCCCTATACACAGACTTGATCACTAATAATACCCATACGCTATTGAAGCAATTGAATAGAAACTCAAAGCGACTGAAGATCAATAAAGGGCGATACGGTCAAAATTTGGTCAATATCAACTTGACGTATTTCTTTCAATTTTGCATTTAAAAAACCTGAACACCTCTCATTTTGAAGGTGTGTGTGTGTAGAATGTTGCTCCTATTTTGATTTTGGAATTCACTCTTCAGTTGTCAAAATGCCGTCCAAGCAAGAAGAGCAGCGTATCAAAATTTTGCTCGCGCATCGCGAAAACCGAGCTACTCGCACGCAAAGTTGGCAAAATCGCTAAAAATTGCCAAATCAACCGTTACAAATGTAATTAAAGTGTTTGGGGAACGTTTGTCGACAGCCAGGAAGTCTGGATCGGGGGGAAATCGAAAACCGGAAGCCGCTGAGACGACAAAGAGAGTTGCCGGTAGTTTCAAGCGAAACCCTAACCTATCTCTCCGAGATGCCGCAAATAAGCTGGGTGTATCGTCTACAACCGTGCATCGAGCCAAAAAACGAGCCGGACTATCGACTTACAAGAAGGTAGTGACTCCAAATCGCGATGATAAACAAAATACGACGGCCAAAGCGCGATCCCGGAGGCTGTACACGACGATGCTGACGAAGTTTGACTGCGTGGTAATGGACGACGAAACCTACGTCAAAGCCGACTACAAGCAGCTTCCGGGACAGGAGTTTTATACGGCAAAAGGAAGGGGAAAGGTAGCAGATATTTTCAAGCACACGAAACTGTCAAAGTTCGCAAAGAAATATCTGGTTTGGCAAGCCATCTGTACCTGTGGCTTGAAAAGCAGCATTTTCATAGCTTCCGGGACTGTTAACCAAGAAATTTACGTGAAAGAGTGTTTGAATAAACGTCTGCTGCCTTTCCTGAAGAAACACGGTTGTTCCGTACTGTTTTGGCCGGATTTGGCATCTTGCCATTACGGTAAAAAGGCCATGGAGTGGTACGCCGCCAACAACGTGCAGGTGGTTCCCAAGGACAAGAACCCTCCCAACACGCCAGAGCTCCGCCCAATTGAGAAATACTGGGGTATTGTCAAGCGGAACCTAAAGAAGACCAAAAAAACTGCTAAGGACGAGCAGCAGTTCAAGGCAAACTGGCTTTCTGCGGCGAAGAAGGTGGACAAGGTGGCTGTACAAAATCTGATGGCAGGGGTCAAGCGTAAGGCCCGGCAATTCGGATTTGGAAAAGCGGAAGCCTAACTGAATATTTTTCCTGAATTTTATACTAATTGAACTTGAAAAAGAAATTTAATTTGATTTTTTAAATAAACGATTTCACCGATTTACACGCGTTTTCCCTTGACCAAATTTTGACCGTATCACCCTTTAGTAGATGATGATAGAAGGGCAGTCGGTATAATACATTATCGCAATAAAAACCTACATTTGGCATTGAATCGGTGTTCCGTATGTTTGGTAGATTCCAGGTCCATAATAGGGAATTATTCCGTAGTATTCACGGACTCGAACATTTTTAGGTCTACATAAGTATGACATATGATATAAAGATACTCAATATCACGTAATATACCTTGTAGCGCGAATGGGTTATTAGTTATTTGTGACACTTTTACCCAAGAGGCTGGTTTCATTCACCTCCAATTGGATACGGTTTCTACTTGGCATATGTGTGTACAACACTGCCAAATGTGCAAATGTCAAAAACATTACGACTTCGGCACACGAAAGATATTTTTCGCAATTGACACCCCCTGAAACCCAGCCCCCAACACTCCCAAAGACATGACAACTTTCTTTTCCAGTTGTTTTGGTGGCCTAGACATAATTCAGTTGTTTTTAAAGAAATTTTACATGCTTAAAGCGGATTTAATTTTATTTATTTTACCAATTTAATGTAGTAACTCAGTATTTCAACGTATGAGCTTGAGCACATTTTACAAAAAAATAACTGACTTCCATGTGAGTTGAGTATATAACTCAAACAAACATATTCTGTAAAAATTGTAAAAATTTTAGATGAGGTAGTAAAGGGCGAACACGAAATTATTGCGACACCGAAAATGTCATGCCAATTTTCTTATAATGTTTAGAATCAAACCAAAATTTTAGGGTAGTTTTATACATATATTTACTTCAAAAATCAAAAGAAAAATTAATCGATGGAGCCTTGAGTGTAAAATTGAACGCATTTTCGCTTGATGCCCTCCATCAAAGTCTTTACAGTGTCATCCGGTACCAGTTTCCCAGTTTTTTTTTTTTTCATTTTCTTAACATGTCCTTCTCGTCTTTGACTGTCTTCTTGCTCTTCCGAAGTTCCCGCTTCATCATTGCCCAGTATTGCTCCACCGGGCGCAGCTCCGGACAGTTTGGCGGATTCATGTCCTTTGGAACAAAATGGACAGAATTAGCCTCATACCACTCCAGGACACTTTTAGAATAGTGGCATGATGCCAAATCTGGCCAAAATAGCGGAGCTTCGTCGTGCTGCTGCAAGAACGGCAAAAGGCGCTTCTCGAGGCACTCAGATTTGTAGATCTCGCCATTTACTGTGCCCTTTGTCACGAAAGGCTCACTCCTCAGTCCGCAAGAGCAGATGGCCTGCCAAATGAGATATTTGGAGGTGAACTTCGACATTTTCTTCTTCTTAAATTTGTCGTCCACATAGAACTTGCTCTTGCCGGTGAAAAACTCCAACCCCGGAATTTGCTTAAAATCGGCTTTTATATACGTTTCGTCGTCCATCACACAGCAGCCATATTTTGTCAGCATCTTCTCGTAGAGCTTCCGTGCTCGAGTTTTAGCAGTCGATTGTTGCCGCTCATCGCGTTTTGGGAAGTTCTGTACCTTGTATGTATGTAGTCCAGCTCTCTTCTTTGCATTCTGGACGTAGCTCTGCGACATGCCGATCTTTTTAGCCAAATCACGGCTTGAGACGTTGGGATTTGCTTTAATCATCCGCTTCACCTTTCCCTCCGTCTTTTTGTTCTTCGGTCCCGGTTTTCTTCCAGCTCCTTTGCCGTGGTCCAACGTCAACCGCTCCTGGAACCGCTTCAACACTCTGGAGACGGTTGAATGGTGAATGTTCAACATTTTTCCCAACTGCCGGTGCGACAGGTCAGGAAATTCCAGGTGTTTGGAAAGAATTTGTTCTCTCGACTCGCGTTGGTTCACCTCCATTTTCGTTGAATCGAAAAACACGACTTCGAGTTTGACAGCATGTAAACAATACACATCAATGAGAAAGTGTGCAAAATTTGGTTGATTTTTACCCAATGGTAAAAAAGTTATGCCCTGTTGAATGTGTCGCAATAATTTCGTGTTCGCCCTTTAAAATGTAAATTAGACTATTTACTCTACTAACTGTTGTGTGTCCAACAAAAAAATCACCTTTAAGAGGCAGACAGGGAACGTTTTTACCCAAGGAACTAAAATGACCATAACTATGTAAATTTCCAACCGATTTGGAATATTTTCACAGTTTTGGATTCAGGAACTCAATTACTTTCTTAAATTGGTCTAATTTGATCGATGGGCATCATCCGTCTCCAAAAACATCGGATACCTGGACCATGTTCCGAAAATGGTATTCTTGTAAAAGATTACAATAGAAAATCAGCACTAATGACACTAAAAATCATTCAAAGAATGCACAGGAATGTGTGTGATTGCCAAATGAACATCCGGTGACTGAATCCTGGAACAGTCACCCAGGAGCAGGTTCCCATGGGGTCACGGATGGTCAAAAAATTATTTGAATTGAACCCTAACAATATGGGTGTCAAAATTCTTGGAATCGTTTCAGAAGAACGTTTGCCATAGTTATTTGACCATCCGGTCACTTGGTTTAAAAGTGGCCAGTTCAGAGTAGGTTCGCATGAGGCCACGGATGGCCTGACAATTATTTGAAATAAATACTAACAATATGGGTGTCCAAATTCTTGAAATCTTTAAAGAAGAACGTTTGCCATTGTTTTTGGACCATCCGCTAACTTGGCTTTTGATTGGCCAGATGGGACATATAACATTGTTTTTGAGAAGGTTCTCACGAGACCACGGATGGCCAGAAAGTTATAAGAATTGAACCCTAACAAATATGGGTGTCAAAATTCTTGGAATCGTTCCAGAAGAACGTTTGCCATAGTTATTGGACCATCCGGTCACTTGGTTTTGGAGTGGAGTTCATTTATTGCAAACATTTCTGCTGTATTCAATGCAACCCGGTTTTAAACAAGAATCGAATTTCTTTCTGGTTTTTCTGCGTTTCATTCCCGCACCCCTGCATATTACAGTAATCGATCGAATTGAAGCTGTACAACGGAAGTTCATTAGGTTCTCTTCCAAGAACTTGATCAATAGCTGTCCGTGTGAAAAATTTGGCCAGCACTTTTGGATTGTCCATCCGTGATTGTATTGCCATATCTGTAGCGATAGTTCCTGACTCGCCTTTCTTACTCTAGACTGGCCAATCAATAGCTAAGTCATCGGATGTACCTATAACGATAAGAAATTTTCTTCTGGAACGATGCCACGAATTTCGACAGCTATATTGTTAGATATCAATTCTTATAACTTTCTGGCCATCCGTGGCCTCATGGGAACCTACTCTAAACTGGTCAATCCTAAACCAAGTGACTGGGTGGTCCAATAACTATGGCAAATTTTCTTCTGGAACGATTCCACGAATTTTGACGCTCATAT
This sequence comes from Aedes koreicus, assembly GCA_024533555.2. Lineage (NCBI taxonomy): Eukaryota > Metazoa > Arthropoda > Insecta > Diptera > Culicidae > Aedes > Aedes koreicus. The sequence goes on along the minus strand of JAHHFK020005663.1, from coordinate 97,128 downwards.
TGTTAGGGTTCAAGTCAAATAATTTTCTGGTCATCCGTGGCCTCAAAAAACCTCCTCCGGGGTGACTGTTCCTGAATCAACTCACCGAATTGTCATATGGCAATCACACATTCCTGTGTATTCATTCCACAGTTTTTGTATCATTATTGTTGGTTTTCTATTGAAACATTTATAAGTATACAATTTTCGGAACACGGTTCCGGATATCCGGTTTTCCCGGAAACGGACGATGTCTATCAGTCATATTAGACAATTTAAAGCAAGCTGTTGAGTTTCTGAACCCCAAACTGCCTAAATATTCCAAATCGGTTGTATATTTTCATAGTCATTTTAGTTCCGTGGATAAAAACGTTCCCTGTCGGCCTTTTACGTAATAAAAAAATCAGAAGCCCATCCTCGCGCCTCTCCTAGCTATGTCATCATTCTTTCACTCCGAGATGATAAGTTTTAACGAGATATGAGATGTCATAAAGTTTCAATATGCTACTATGACAACTTGATGAAATATCATGTTTTGAAATCGAAAAAGGCAAGTTTGTACCCTGTTGGACACATAACGGTTAAGCCTTTCTTTTCTTTCTTTTTTTTTTTCTCTCTCTTTTTCTTCTCTTTCCTCTTCTCTTCTTCTTTATTATTTTTCTTCCTTTCCTTTTTTTCCCCTTCTCTTTTCAACTGCCACTTTACAGTTTTAAATTCGTCTTTATTCTTCTCCTCTTTTCTCTTCTCGTTCCCCCTCCTTTATCCTCCGATTGACTTTTTCTTTTGTTCTTCTTTCTTTTCTTTTTCTTTCCCTTTCTTTCTCCGTTTCCTTATATTCATATCAATCTTTCCTCTCTCTTCTTCTTTATTATTTTTCCCTTCCCTTTATTTCTCCTCTTCTCGAAGATATTATTGCAAATTTCATACGATTCTCTAATGGAAAGAAGTTCATAGAACGATCGTATGAAAATTTTCCTCACGGAAAAAAAAATTCAATCGGGATTCGAATCAAGAACCTCGGAATCCGGAGACGAGCCACAATTCCACCAGACTATTCACGCTTGATAAGTGATGTCAATTGAATGTATATAAGAGGCAAATTTTTCTCGACCAATACAACAATAATCATTTCAGGAGCAATAACTATTAGGCCAGCAAAAATAAAAGCAGATTGCTGTTATAAAATCAGCATCAAGCAGCAAATAGTGACCATGGCAACAATAATTAAAAATGTATAAATGTTAGTCTTGTAAAATTTCAATAGTTTTAACAAACTTTTTCAGGATACCTTAAATCAAGATTTTGGTGAATTGCTGCTATCGCTGGAAACGAACGAAAACGTGCTTAAAAGTGGAACCACAGAATTTTAACATGTTACAACATTTCTTGCAATTCAAGATCAACCAAATGAAGATCATATATAATAGATACGAATGCTTGTAGTATTTTTCATTAACAGAAATATATACACTATTATATAAATATTTCATGGGAACGGGAGGGACCGTCAGGGCACCCGATTGAAGCACTCTGGATGGGGCAAATGGAAATTCCAACTCCCCATTGCTAACAGTTTGCGAATAGAGGGCGAGCTCTTCTCCCCGCCCATTGGGGCATCCTGATGTTAAATAGCTCGCTCTTATGACAAATTGTTCAGTCTTGTTGTTGAAAGGAGATTCTGTTTATCTCTGTGGAAACGTATAAGTGATGTTCCTTTCGATCCACCCAACCCGTTTTTGGCCCTTCATACAATGGCATGATAAGGGTAATCAGTGGTTATTAATGCTTGATCAAGTCTAACATAGAGGAGAGCCCATTGTTGTCGAACTTAGTCTCCGTGCTGAAATGGGTGGTAGTACATATCATACAATGCAACAATAATCATTTCATACGATTGCTTTGGGGTGCATAGTTCCGATCGTATGAACATCGTACGGATAATTTCCTGAGTGTATACAAAGAAATCCAGAGGAATGAGATCTGGCGGTTAGGCAGGTCATTCTTATGATGATATGAAATGAGGCTAATTTTGGCGACACCACTCCTGTGTTGCTTTCGATTGATGAGAAGGGGCAGAATCCAGTTGTAAACAGTAATTTAAGTCTGTAATCAATTTCGAAGCATGGAGTAACAAAACAGGTTTTATCTAGTAATTAAAGGGTGTTCCACATGAAATTGCATCACGAAAAAAAACGCTGTAGAAAATTACCCATCGGGTATTTTCTCTTGAAAATTTGGTTAGAAGTAGTTTAGAGTGTTTTTATATTGTATTTTTATCGCTGTCAGTTTTTCGAAAATTGGAAACGGACTTCCGGCAGCCTCCGGGGCCACTGTTTTTCACCGCCCAGCACTAGTCTGATGTTCCGGAGGAAGTAAGGAAACAGAAACTTCCAAAGTTTGCCAAGAAATACATGATTTGGTTAGAGATCTGCTCATGTGGCAAACAGAGTGCGTCGGTCGTGACTACCGGGACTGTAAACGGGGAGATCTAGCTCAAGGAGTGTGTACAGAAGCGTATGTTTTCTCTGCTGAAGCAATACGAGAGCCCTACGATTTTCGGGTCGAATCTAGCTTCGTGCCACTATTCAAATGTTATCCTGGATAGGTACGAAGCCAACGGAGTCACTTTCATACCCAAGGACATGAGCCCCCCAACGCACCGGAACTAAGGTCCATCGAAAAATACTGCACTATTATGAAGCAGGCACTACGGAAGTATCCCACGGACGTCAAAACTGAGGAAGACATGAAGAAAAAGTGGGTTTCCGCACAGAAGAAGCTGCAGCCAGATTTTGTACAGAACCTTATGAGTGTAGTTCAGCGTAAGGTTCGAGCGTACGGTTACGGTGTTGAAGTTGAATGAAATAAATATGCCAAAAGCTTACTAGTCAATTATATTTTATGGTCTGAAAGTTTGAACATGATCAGACAACTAGGTAGGTTTTCAAAAGAGTTTTTTTTTTTTCGTGATGCAATTTGATGTGGGACACCCTTTATTGTTGATTTTCACTCCTCACTCGATGAAAACTAGTGGAAGCTTGACGTTTTCTAAAATTCCACCCCATATCATTACTCTTGACACATTGGGTACCAACCTGTCTGCAAGCTTCGCTGCATACAAGCTCGTTCAGATCTACTCTAAATAGACTAACTTTCACTCAGTTTCCATGCTAAATGTCAAAAACTGAGTAACCTGAAATAAGAAAACTGAGGAAATGCTACTCTGATTGTAAAAGCGCTATAATTATAAAAATAATAAAGCTGTCAAATGCGAAAAACGTGGTTCAGTCCAAGGTTTAGTCAATATATCGGAAATTGATTCAGAAACGGTTCGGAAGTTAAAAGGAAAGGAAATTTTTTTTATGTTAAGAGAACTAAAATATCGATACTTAAAAGGATTTAGCTCTCACATCTCCACTTGTGGAAACTTCGTTCCGGGATATGAGAGAAAATTGAATTGTCCGAAAACAGCCGTATAATCACAAGCCGTAATACCACAAGAGTCCCGTCGGACGATCGCCGTCAAGCTCTTCCAGTGCGGACGATCTCGAAAAATCAATTATAGAAATAAAATAAATTAAATTCTGAAATTAAAATAATATATATTTAACTAAAAATCACTCTGTACGGTTTTTAATGGAAGTGAGTAGCGTTTACTCAGATTTTTTAGTCAGCTTAAATTAGATACTGAGTAATGTTTACTCTAATTTTGTCAAGTGACCTAGTTAATAAAAAATGAGTAACCCTACAGCAACTCTAATTAGGATAGTTCCACTTTTAACGAAACTGAGTCGTTTTCTACTCAGTTTTTAGAAAATACAAACAAGGTTAATTGAGTAATGTTTACTCTTATTTTGACAGGTGACCTAGGTAACAAAAATGAGTAACCCTTCAATTACTCTAATTAGGGTAGTTCCACTTTTAACGAAACTGAGTCGTTTTCTACACAGTTTTGAGTAACTACGAACGAGCGTGTATAGTCTATCATTCTGTTGGATATGATAATCTTGAAACATTTTTCCATCCAGAGAATTTCACATCCGGCATGCTGCTTCAGCAATTCCTTGCTTAGATTCGTCATTTTTTATACGCTTTGAGTTTCAAATCAAGGGTGACGATATTCTGGATCAACGTATGGGAAACATGTAGATCCTTGACCAACGCTCGCCCTGATTGTGTCGTATTCCGGCGAATTGCCCACTTTCTTGTTTCTCTATCATTTTGGTCCTAACTAGTAACCCTCAGAGTACTGAATAATTCGTAATTTAACTTGAACTAACAGTGAAATCATAAAATCTCCGCGTGCATTGTGTGAGCCGTCGCGAATACAATCGATTGCCTATCGAAATGTGTGAGTGTCGGTAATATTTCCCCGTCTTTGTTTTGTTTTTGTGCTTCGCCCCCGCACCCGGAAGAAGAGTTATGGCTGGCCCACAATTGATACGTTGCGGATGCGTTTGCGTGAATTTGACAGTTCTCCCATAGGTTTTCTGTCAAATTTACGTCAACGCATCCGCAACGTATCAATTGTGGGTCAGCCATTACATCAGCTTAGTTTTGGTTATTAGTGGTAATATTGTGACACTCGGGCATACATTATTAGTTTAGAGTGTTTTCCACTTTTTCGCGAGTGAATCGATGATTATTAGCAGTTTTGAAGCTCGATATAGAGTCGCCTCATAGCGGGGATTTGCATTATTAGCAGAGTGTGGAGTGAAAAAAAAGACTAGTGCAATGGAGAACGACCATTTGCTGGTCAGAAGCGGCAAACGAAAGCAACGCGCATGGGCGGGTGAAAAGCTTGCACATAATTAAGGGTGCATTCACCACGGGGTGTAAAGAGTTTTGTTAAGCAGGTTGCATATCTAGCGGGCTGTTTAGAAACGTTAATTTTTGCGCTTATTTAATCACGAGTGCATGAAATACACCACAAAAATTTTTTTTTTAAATAAAAAAAAAAATATAATGAAAAAAGAAACAACCAAGGGAAACAAATATTAAAATCAATATAATAAAAAAAAAATATTATTAAAAAATAATACAAACGTCCCCCGTTTGGAAAAAAAAAAAATAAAAAAATTAAAAATTTTAGGAGTGTCCCCCACCTAAAATATATATTATTAATTTAAACGCGGGATGTATATAATAAAAATAACCCCCCAAGGGGCGTGACTCTCCACACATTCTTAAATAAATTGCTGGATCTCCACTAGAGCGGTCACTTTCTAGCTCCCGGATTAAAGCTGCTTCCAATGGTCACTTGAATGATTGTTGTAAACAGATTTCTTCCATAACACCATTTCCGGCCGATGGGTGTTAGATTAGACACACACACATACAACTAGTAATCCTCAGAGTACAGAAATATGCGGAAGCGGCCATCTTGAGCCAATCGAGCAGCGAGAACTGTCAAAATCTGAGCCAAACGAGCATGTTTACTATTTGCTGAAATGTTTCGATTGCTAAGTATTACAATTGAGTTAAAATAAATGGTTTATATTTATATGCTTCAAAATCAAAAATAAAACATTCGTATTCTGCGTATTCTGCGTATTTTATAAACTCGTGGTGTTAATAAAAAAAAATGTAATATTTTATTATTCTCAGTGTTCGATAATGTTTCTTGTTATGCTGAGATGAAAATATATTTGTATAGTAGGCCATTTTTCACTCAAGTCAATTCACTTCACTGATGCCGAAGATTATAGGTGTTTTTCTACTCTGACACAGTGTCCAACGTCAGTATTTGGAAGAGAATTCTGCTCCAGTGTCCAATTCTGTCTGTTTGTTTGGTTTGCATATCCCCTCATAGCCTTTCAATAATGGAATCGCCCAGTCTGAAGTCAACATTAGGAATCACCTATTAATCCTCAGAGTACAAAGATATGCATTGATTCGATGTTTTAAAACCTCCGGGGTTAGGGCAAAACATTGCAATACACTTCATAGTAGTTAATTTTATACATCCTCATAATAAATCACTTGTACGTTATAAATGTAAACAACAATTGGAGCTGACAACAACGAAGTCAGACACAAAGCTGTAACATTTTACTCTGCGGAAGTGTTGGCAGCCTTTGTACACAAAACGAACACCGTTGCCAAACCGTCGGATTGAATTTCCGCATATCTCTGTACTCTGAGGATTACTAGTCCTAACCGTTGAATGAGGACCATGCCTTTGGTTGATTTTGTACGTACCCGTCTCGTTGTATCTTATTTTGGTGTTCAAGCCGTCTCAACATCTCACACGGTCTAAAATTCTTCAAACATAAATCTACTACCAGCTCTCGTTTTGCGTTAATCAAAACAAACAATCTTCCAAAACAAATCACAGATCGACAAAGATTTATCATTAGGGCCAAACTGACAAACGTACCCAATGGCTTTTTCCGCGAATTTCTCGTCATTGAAAACTCCCCTAATCAATCGACTGCGCACGTTTCGAAGAGGAAGAGTTCATCTATCCGATAGAATTGGAGGCTTACATGAGTAGCTTTTGTGCCACGAGAAATTTACGGAAGAAGCCATTGTTTACGTTTAACTAATGAAAAAGTATTGTCGAAATGTCAGAAATGGAATGGAAATTGAAAATATGCAGATATCGGTAAACAAAACTGTACAAGAGGTACACTGAGATAAATAAAACACTGACAGGCAACCTGTAGATTGACAAGACCAATGAGTTGTTCGGATTTTGGGAAATTTGGGTTCGTCAGAGTTGACTATTCTCAAAAACCGTTTTTCAAACCTCTAATTCTCTGATTCAAAAGTTCCCACAATTTATTCAGGAAGTTGAAAATTAAAGATTATGCATCAAAATCGATATTGTCTTGAGTCGGCCGAATAGGAAAAAGTCACAGGGAGCCAAATCAGGTGAATTCGGTGTTTGCTGAATGGTATTCGTTTCGTTTCTAGTCAAATGTCCATGAATAACGATTACATTGTGTGACGAGATTGATCCACGAGTTGATTGCCCACAAATCTGGTCTTTTTTGGCGAATTGCTTAACGCAAACCCGTGATACACAACCCTAGCCAAGTAAAATAACAAACTGATATCAATATTACCAGCATCATCATGGATATGAAATGAAGCTTTTTGCCAGAAGCACTACATCAGTTATAAGTGTATGAATTTGATATCATGTTGATAACATAATTTGAAATCATCTCAAGAAATTTGTTCACATCACAAAGTTTGCTATCAAAATGAACTCAATGATAATAAAAAGTTAATATTGTGATATCCAACGAATATTAATTTATCTCTTTTGTTATTTTGGCTGTTTATTCAGCCTAAATGATAGCATATTTACTGATCAAACACTCATAATCTGATATCAGAACTTGTTATCAATTTGGTATAAACCTTTGCTCGGGAACATCCTTGGAATCCATGAAAACTGTGAGCATCGCCTTCTTTTTCGACTGAAAACGACGTGGTTTCTCGGGCATTGCTCATTCGGTGCACGCCATTCACTTACTTGATATCTGGATTGCGTGTCATACTCATAAATCCACGTCTCGTCTCCAGAAATGATCTGTTGGATGAATGTTGGGTCAGATTCGGCCTTGGAAATCATGTCTTTTGCGACTTTAACGCGGCCCCGTTTTTTGCAAGAAATTCAGGTGAAAATTGTACAAAATCGAGCACACACACAATCGCAGATGTACTCATTACGACGTAACTTCTACAAACGTTAAGCCACAGACAAACAGACATAACACTCGTAAACACTCTCATTGTACGCCCTAACAGTCGCTTCAAATAGTGTTTTGTTTGGGACTGTCTCCGCACTTCCCTTAGTGGCGCCACTGAAGTGTTCAGCAAGTCATCCAATATCGAACTGTTCTGTTTGTTTTTGTTTACATCGCGATGGGGAGAAATGCGAATTTGGTTTGTGCTCAAATAGAGCAGAAGAAGCGACAGGGAAAATATTCAATTTTTCCCCTAAGCAGCATGGAAAGTACATCGTATTTATTTAATCAATGTATTATATAGTTCATATTTGAATCACGTATTTCGACAAAGATTTTTCATTAGGGCCTAACTGACAAACGTAAACAATGGCTTTTTCCACGAATTTCTCTTCATTGAAAACTCACCTAATCAATCCACTACGGTCATTTCGAAGAGGGAGATTTCACCCATCCGATAGAATTGGAGGTTTACAGGGATAGCCTGTGTGCCACGAGAAATTTACGGAAGAAGCCATTGTTTACGTTTGTCAGTTAGGACCTAATGAAAAAATCTTTGTCTATTTATAGTTTTGCCTGCAGTTTTGCTGCTCTGACGAGCTAGCGGAAATATTTTCTGTAGGACGTGTGGGTGCAGTTCGACTACGCCGGATTTATTCGGCTCATTTCCTGCAAGAGGCGTATCCACATCGGACGGAAATAAGGTAAGCAAGTAATAGATTTATATGCAACTATTTATCAAACTCAAAACTCGCAGACTGCGCCCAAATAGATTACCCATCGTTGATGAAGGTTATTATGAGCTAGAAGTAGCGAAATGCTATCCTGGAGCACTATGTTTGAAACTAGTATCCTTGCATTGACTGCATATAGAGAGCGATTTTCAAAATATTTGTACCAGAATCGTAAATAAGTAAAACCAAGGCAATCTAAACGCGTCGAGTATGATAAATTCGAAGCCTGTTTGCCCATCCTGGTTCAAAACAACTGTGAATAAGCTTTTCAACATACTCATCTCTGGTTATTTGAAACAACTAAGACAAAACCGGAAAAATACAGCTGTTGCAAAACAGAGGCAACAGTAAACGAAACCGAAAGGCAATTGGGATGAACCTTCCCGAAAAGTAAAATAAAATGTAATAATGCATTTTGTTTTTATGTTTTTATATTTATCAAATGTAGCCGTTCTCAACTGAAATAAAGAAATAAATTATAAATATTGATACGTTTGATAGTACTTCATAATTAACTACTATAGCACTTGCACTAGTAACGTTCTCATTATCACTAATGCCTATTCCGCAGATACGTAACATTCCATATTCACACACAGTGTGGTACACAATTTTGATGCTTGGAGGATTGGATAGCTCTCGGAACAGTTCATCAGCAGCATCCAAACCCGCAACATCTACACTGAAACCGGCCAGTACCCATTAATGGGTAAAATATCACCCATTTCGAACTTAAGTGGGTTAACTCCTTTAATGGGTAAAACGATTTTACCCAATAATGGGTAAAAGGCCTGTACGTCAGGCAATCGGGTATTTTTTACCCATTTTTCAAAATGTTTGTTATTTGGGAAATGGGTATGAAATACCCATTTTTTGATATGTTTGTTATTTGCGAAATGGGTATGAAATACCCATTTATCGTGATTTGTTTTTAATTGTGATATTGAATAATGAGCATTACAATAAACATAATAGATCACAATAACTGAATGTGTATTTGTATTTTGACAACCCTTTAGCCTCAGACCTTTTACCTATCAGGTATTTTAAGTTTCATTCGGGAGTTTTCACACCGGCAAATATTCCGGCGACGTTCCAGAGAGGATATCCGTGGAATATATCTGAAAGGATTTAAATGATTTTGACGTCAACTTGATGAAAGCTTGGATTTTACGCCCCGGAAGAGACACATACTCGGAAGTACGATTCTACTGATGAAATTGAAGCATTTTATATTATAATATTAAATTATTAACGTACCTCTTAGTTTTTGGATGTTTTCGCTATCCAGTTTAACCTTCAGTTCTTCCATATTCTTCGCGTTTTCGTGGAATGGATTCCGCGAAGTTTTACCATTTTTCGAACCACGCACTTTCAAATAAACAAAGCGAGCCAGGAAAATGCTAAGATCTTTTGTACCCATTAATGGGTAGAAAAATACCCATCTTTTGATCTCTCATTAAAAATAAAAAATGGGTCTTTAGTATGCATTATTTTGATTTTTAAAGTACCCATTTTTTGACAGTTTCATATACTATCGAAAAATGGGTACATATTTACCCATTAATGGGTACTGGCCGGTTACAGTGTACTCAAACCAGGTCCAGTGTCTCTCGTGACCGTCAGCAAACTACAATCATATGAACAAAAAACAACTTTAATTTACGACCAAGTAGAAAGTCTTGCAAACACAGATACTTACCTACAATTTCCAACTGTTTTACAAACTCTTACTATATCTACTATCAATACTACATCTAAAAACATAGAAAATTGAGCCGCAAAATGTTGTAAATTAAAAGTTTGTTTTGATTTTCAGCGCACAGCTGATGTGCCGGCGCACTAAATGTTGTGAACGACAGGTCAGCAATGTTATTTTATGCCAATTTCGTAGTTAGTAAGAATATCACGTCACACGCACAGAGGGGGAATACAAAAGATGAAAAATGTGCATTGCCAGGTCCGTTATCCACGTCATTCAGATGCACTGACGTTTTGATAGAACGGGGGAAAATCAGTTGGTAAAAAAAACTTTTTGTACAAGGGATGCACCGGTTGTAAATTAATGCTTCGGATTGTCTATAACAGAGGGTGTTAGTGTACATGAAAATTACGCTTGACGATATTTTTAGAAGGATTTTATTTTAAGAGTTATGTCTGTTTGTCTGTGGTTAAGCTATCAAGCAAAACATTTCTCAGAATGTCAATGACAGATGTTGCAACCTAAGGCCAGGCGCCCACTGATGTGGCGGAGGTGCAGCATCTGCTAGCATGTCAAAACACCTTGTCGAAGTTCACCTTACACCACAAGACTTTGACTCGATATGTTGGTATGTGATACCACACCTCCGCCACATCAGTGGGCGCCTCGACTAAAACAAAAAGAAAACTCAAATTGGGTGACAGAGAGTGGACACGGTCGTGATTCCAGGAACTTTTTTTTATCAAGGTAGTATTCCAATAAGGTATAGACCTCATTGGTAGTATTCTTCCATCAAAGCACTTCACAGTGTATATTCATATGATAACTTTAATTATTTAGTTTTAATTTGATTACCTTTCCTATACTGAGCTATTCTTTTAGGCTGTATTTTTCTTCAATTAAACAACACATACTCAAAAATGCAGCTGTTTTTGTTGGCCATAACAAAAAAAAATTTCACACGCAGTTTAAATAGAACGATAGCCGAATAAAAGAGGGGCTGCTAACAAATAATTACACTCACTTGAGAAGTTAAGTGCTTATTACAAACACTTTTAAGCTGCGAAAATACTCATAAAAAGGTGAACTCTGCTTGGCTTGCCTAGAATTTGTAAATACCCCTACATATCCATGAAAAAAAAAGTTCTCAAGGCTAACCACAGCAAAGGATTGTCCCACTATTGTGGACATGCGATCCAATGATAGGTAAATCTTTGGCAACACAACTCCATCAATCCTTACCCCATCCCGGAAGATTACCTACAATGTTTTTCTATTCGACAAGTTTTCAAATAAACGCTAATTCCCTTTCCTGCTTTCCATCAAAACATCCACCGCCTAACTGGTAACGAATGAATGCCCTCCTAACGCCCACTCATGCCAACAGTGATTGCGTGCAAAGTTTGTTAATGCAAATTGCGTGTTTATTTACCTTTTCTGTCTGTGTGTGGTTTCCCTTCGCTCCAGCTCAGGTTCAAACGCTCCAAGCTTGAGTCTATTTACGGGTAGCTGCATCTCCCACTCCTCTACCTCAAAGTAAGTATTCCCAAAGAGAAATTAAAGAATACCGATAAAGAAACGTAGTGTGCGGTGTGCCATCGCCGTCGAACTTCCAGGCCTGCTTTACGTGAGGATAAAGTTTTTCTCCTTCTTGTTTTCTTCAACATCATCAACAAACTCATCTCACGGGTGGTAACTCATTAAAAGCAGTCCTATGGCTGGAATGGAACTTTGCAAGACTATAACGAAAACCGTAAAGAGAAGACGAATGATGGAGTGGTGGGGAAAAGGAATTCATAATAAAAACAGCTTTTTGGCTTATCAACATGATCAACAGACAGTGTATTTTTGGATGAATATATTTACATGATTAGATTACTATAGTTTCCGTAACAATAACAAGACAACAATTATTTCAACAGCACATTCCTTGATTCCGCAACTCCGCGATCCTAGGGTCGCTTAGAATGATAGAATCGTCTTCCACACAAATCCATGGCCTTCTCTGATCATTCGCCTTCTGTTCTAATATCACGCTTGCAATCTTTGTGAACACATTCTCCACATTGAAGCACTCCTTGGCTGACGTCTCAATGAACGCCATCCCATGTTGATCGGCAAACCTCTTGGCATCCCTCGACGGCACCTTCTTCAGTTGTGGATTGTCGTTCTTGTTCCCCACCAACAGTCGACAAATTTTCCCGCAGTTTGACTCCACCTCTTGCAGCCAGTGGTTGACACGGTTGAACGAGCGCTGGCACGTTACGTCATACATTACCACCACTCCGTGTGCCCCTCGGTAGTAGCTGCTGGTGATTAAACGAAAGCGCTCTTGGCCGGCTGTGTCCCAGATTTGAAGCTTCACACGTTCGCCATTGATCGTAACGGTTCGAATTTTAAAGTCCACTCCGATCGTGATCAGATGCTGCCGAGGGAATTTGTTATCAGCATAGCGTAGCAGTAGCGATGACTTACCCATTCCACTATCGCCGATGATAAGCAACTTCAATATGTGCTGGTAATTGCTGTCGAAGGGGCACATCTCTAGCTCCTGAAGAGTATGGTAACTATAACGACAAGGAATAATGCTGTTACTGGAGAGTGCCGGTGTTTTTATACGGAATCAAAACAAATATAGTTTAGAATCAATAACCAGCTCCTACCTACCAATGCTAGCACTTTCGTTTGGAACACCATGTTTCAAAGATAATAAGAAATCAAAACCGCCAGAGAAGACTGTCAAAGGCAAGCAACACAAAATAATTGCTTACCCCTTTCGAGGCAAATTTTGTTCAGATGTATTTAAATCAATCGCATCAATACGTTGATCTGAAGACAAATAAAGCTTTGCACGCAAAAGCTAACCTCAACTTTTGTTATAAGAGTAAAAGAGATAAAATATAGGAGTCGATACAAAGGCCTCACCAAACTGCAGCGTTTTTATTACCGCTGCCGCAGCGAAATCGCGGCGAAAAAATCGCTGCGATGAGATTACATGGCGGCTTATGGGAGCGCACAAACCGACGCGATTAAAAAACGCATCGCGTCGGTTTGTGCGCTCTCATAAGCCGCCATGTAATCTCATTGCGGCGATTTTTTCGCCGCGAAACCCCCCGCCCCCAGCAAACCCCCGTTCCCTATACTCGACATTTGCACACATCCGCCCCTCTCCCTCGCACGTCTCGCACTTGCCGGTTATTAGGTCATCTCCCTGCCCCCACCCCCCATTCGTTCCCTCCATCTACACCACTCTAACACCAATTCGACTTTTTTTAGTTTTTTCCCATCACCACAGTAAGAAAACCAATCAACCGACCCCGCTCCCTTTATCGCGTGCCAGCCACGCATCGCCCTAAACTACAACTTCCCACCCTGTCAATTCATTTTTTTATATTCAAACCAAATCGTCCCCTAACTTTCCTCTCATAAATAATTTTACTTTTTTATTCTTCACTTTTGTAAAACATAATTCAATTCTTTTTGTTTATATCTTTTTTATATACCTTCCCTTAATTAATTTCTTTTATTTTCATAAAGACTGGACTCGGAAAAAATGAGACACACAAAAATGATCACCAAAAATTCATTTTAAATCGGATACTTCTCAAATTTTCAGGATTAAATAACTTATATATTAACTATGTTTTGGCATAATTAATTTATTGAATTTCCTCCCCCAAGCTGAATGCTCGTACATTTCTCTTAACACTGCTCATGAGATCTTGGGCGAGGCTTTGTCCATCTTCCTCACACAATTTCTCCCAGATCTCTCTCCTTTCTTCAACTTCTTCTTCATTATCGCCCAAAACTTTTCGATCGGACAAAGTTCTGGTGTATTTGGCGGGTTCGCCTCCTTCGGGACCACATTAACGCCCTTCGCTTCGTACCAATCCTTTACAGGCTTGGCGTAATGGCACGAAGCGAGATCCGGCCAGAACAGCGTGGGACCACGGTGAGAGCGGAGGAAGGGCAGCAAGCGCTTCTGCAAGCATTCCTCTCGATAAATCTGCCCGTTTATGGTGCCGGTTGTAACGAACGGCTTGCTGTACCGTCCGCACTCGCAGATCGCCTGCCACAACAGGTACTTCTTCGCGAATTTGTGCATCTTTCTCCTCCGGAACTTTTCCGGAACCTCCATGCGGGACGTACCGACAAAAAACTCGAGGCCGGGGATTTGTTTGGTGTCCGCCTTGATATATGTCTCGTCGTCCATGACGAGACAGCCTGGCTTGACCAGCCACTCACGGTACAGCTTCCGCGCACGCAATTTGGCCACCGTGTTTTGCTTGTCAGTCCGGTTTGGCGCCTTCCTGACCTTAAAAACACGTAGCCCAGCCCACTTCATGGTCTGCTGGACGAACCACTTCGACGAATTGACCTTTTTGGCCACGTCTCGGGTGGAAAGTTCGGGTTATTCTTAAAGTACTGCCTTATCTTCCGCGCCTTCTCGGGGCATTCCGTTTTCGGTTTTCGGCCACTTCCACCGCGCCGCTCGATGGTCTTCGTCTCCTGGAACATCTTCACAGCGCGGGACACCGTGGAATGGTGGATTCCAAGCCTTTTGCCGATCCATCTGTGCGACTGACCAGGATTATCGATCACCGCGCCCAAGATTTGCTGGCGTAGCTCTTCTTGTTTCGAATGCATCTTGAAAACTACTTGATAGATCGCGATAAATAATTTTGCACACATAAACATAACACTCTAAACTAGTATTACCCAAAAATTTTATTAATTTTTACCCACGCGATAAAAAATTACACCAAAAACAAAGTGTCGCATTTTTTCCGAGTCCAATCTTTAAAAAGGCGCGAAGCAAGGACCGGCCAAAAATTTTGAAGGCTTGTTATGCTGTTTGATCAAGGGTAGCCTTTTTTGCAGCACTCCTTCACGTAGATTTGAGCATTAATTGTGTCTATCGTAATGAATGGACGACATATTTTTCCACATCCGCATATGGCCTGCCACACCATAACCTTCTTGCCGAATTTTTCGGTGTAAATGGCTTTCACTGATCCAGGAACATCCTTCCCCTTCGACGAGGTATAAAACTGTAATCCTGGCAGAGTTTTATAATCGAGTTTTATGTAGGTTTTATCGTCCATGATAACACAGCCAGAATTTTTGGTCAGCAGTTTGTCGTACAGTTTTCGAGCCCTCGGTTTCACAGATTCAGCCTGTTTGGTGCTTTGTTTTGGCTGCTTCTGGTTCCGACGAGTCTGCAGACCCCTTCTCTCCTTGTCACGAATAACATTAGTCGCCGAAGTGCTTAGCTTTTTCGCTACATTTCGGACTAATGCTGAAGGATGACGCTTGACATAGTCCCTTACCTTTGTGTCGATTGTAGGGTCAGCGGAACCGGGTTTTCTACCCCGTCTCGAAACAATCTACGAAAGAGCACTGTTGTTGATACTTCCGTAATGCGGTTTGAATTGCTCCGACGCTCACACCTTCTTCCTTAGCCAGTTTTCTGATCGAAAGACCACTGACGGAGTCGTTTGTGCACAATCCGTTTTCTTTGCTCGGGAGAAAGACCACGCATTTTCAAACTTCCGTGCGAAAAATTGAAAAAAAAATGACAACATCAGCTTACTTTTGATGTAAACAACTGAACGCAGCCAAAAGTTGGTTGAATACTGCACGCATTTTGAATTGACGGTTAATCATTAGTGTATTTATAATTATCGGAACAGTCTATAAGTACCTTACATGTCACCCAATAGCACTGAAGAATCTATTAATTTTTTGAAACTGTCGGCAAAAATAAGCCGACATATTTTCCTCTCCTCTTTTTTAAGAGATATTATTGTTTCAGTTGAAAACCGAATTTATCGACTAGCGACAATCGATCCATATGTGTTGTAACTAATGTCGGAAGTAGCGCGCCATATGGCGCAGCAGATGCGTCATACAGCGCGCTACTTCCGACATTAGGAATAACGTACAGAACAAGAGCAAAATCGAATGGCGCTAGTCGATAAATTCGGTTTTCAACTGAAACCATAATATCTGCGTTTGCCTCAACTGTACCTGTTATTGATTGTGAATGTTCCACTTCAACAATTCGCTGTAGACGATGGCTTGGCAAAAAATGTACATTTACTACCACTGCTTTGGAAAATGCTGTATCGCTTTCCACAACGGCACTTTCGATTTTAAAGCAACTTAATATCAGCAAATAAATGATCAATCCGATCCACATCGGCCCGCAAGTTCTAAAACGATGTAGACTCGGTGTGGACTGATATGATTCATATTCTTTGCCAGTTCGGAGGCACGAAATGATGTTCTCGATACGTATCTTATCATACGAGTCAACCATTTCTTTTGAAGCGGGGAAAATGGCTAATTGAAGGTTTATTCTAAAGAAAAGTGTCCTAATCTAAAGCACTGAGGAGCATTGGCACAAGCAGAGCGATGAGAATTGAGATAGTTAGAAGTACGATAGACAGCCAACGTTGTAATGGACAATCTCAAATCACAAACAACAGAAACGTCAACCAAAGATTATGGTGCATAGAAGCGTAACTAACCCCGCATAGTAATAACATAACTAAAGTCAGAATGACTCAATCCAAATTTTAAAGACCAATTATCAAGAAAGTCTAAAATCAGTTGATTGACTCATGTCGTTGTGCAAATGTATTTGTATAATAAAGGACTGTAAATATTACCCAGACATTTCTTCTCCTATCACTGTAAGCAAACACTGATCAGCTGCAGGTCGTGTGGAGACAATCATCATCAAAATCACTATCTTCGAAAACTGTGTCAATACGAACTATTACTAGTCGCAGCCGGAATTGGCTTCTGTTCCTGCTGGATCCATCTCTGGCACACACAATTATTGTAAGTGGTGTCAGAAGGTACGACGAAAAAAGACTCTAGCTCTAGATAATGCTAAGAAAAACGATTTTGCTCCTCATGGCTTCTGATCAACCTTAGTTGAAGTCATAATCTGCGAAAACGATTCATTGTTATTAATCAATACTCTTGAACATACCTTCGAAAACTCCCACCAGCCAGGCAATCCAAAACAAACTAAAAAATAACAATCAAGAAACATTACCGGTAAAATTAGAAGTTGTGTTTTCAAAAACCTCTAATTTGGAAATTGATTTCTGTCACATGTTGACTCTAGAAAGTGTAAACAGAAATTTTCACATCGCTAGAACCGTTCTGTGCCATTTGGTGGAATATGAGCACAATCAGACACGCACTCTTTTGCCAGTCAAGGTGGGTTTACAAAATCCCTACGCTCAATTTCAAACTACTTCTATTCAATTTCACAGCCTGCCGAACGCTACCGGACTTTCTCTTCGCATCTTTGGTTCTAGCAGAAATGGCTGATATTTCCAATTGCAAAACATTATAATTTAATCATCGCATATTTAGTAATGCTTAATTCTATTGTTATTATTAGCTATTGAGTTTAGATAATATTTCAATAAGAATAAGGTAAGTTTTATTCCCTGAAATGCTGTTTAGCAAATAAATAAAAGTACCATATATTACCAAGCTTCAAATTATTGCGAAACTACACACTTAGAAATTATCAATTTTACACGAGCCGTAATTCATGTTTGTAAAAAGTCGGGAAATGTAAAGAAAGATATCGTGTAAAATTATGTCTCCTGAAGCTGACAAATACGCAATTCGTCGAAAGATGTGTTTGATTGAATTTATTTTCTCATCTCTTTCAACTCATTCTTATGTGCTTAAGGACGCTTGCATGTGTTGGTTTCAGGAGACAGAAATTTACATGACATTTTGGTACTGTGTAGGCATACTATTGATTAAGAACGATGCATATTATATAAACATCAATGTTACTTAAATTTATATGGTCACCAACTATTATAACTATTTACAACTATTTATACTCATTGGTCAGTGAACAAGCGAACGGTGCAGTTCATTCGGTCCGCTCTCTGTTGCTTTGGAAGCTTTTCACAAGTTGTTTCAATTCTTCAGTATTGTTATTTTTCGCGATCGCGAGTGAAATCGAGTCTTGGTTTTGAAGAAGAAAAAGTTGTGTGTTAAGCAGTGCAACAACGTCAATAATTGCAATAATCAATATTGCCACGATATAAAAGCCATACTGCTCCGCATCTTTACGGCACGCACACCAGCAGTCCATCGTGTGTGGCGTGCATTCGGCCATCCACCAACTACCACCGACCAGCAACATCATCATTATCGTCATCATTATCATCATCAGCGTTGCCAATATTTTTTTTTGAAAAACTGTAAGAATGCAAAAAAAAACTGGAAAAAACTGGATCATAAAAAAAATCAAGAAATAGTCTACGTAATGAACAACCATATGTCGCAAATTACAATTTATATGTTGTATGTAAGATATATTGTTACAAATTGTGGAATTGTTCTGTAATGGTTTTAACATAAAATTCTTTACACTTAACACAGATGGTTACTGTATGCCATATTGTCATTGTAAGATTTCGTTAATTCTGGATTATATCCCAACATTTTTACATAAAATAGAACGAAAATAAAGCGAATACCCCCGCCTATTCAACATAGTGTTATTTGGCCTCTGCCATATGGTTAAAACTGTGAGGGATACTGTTAACTACTTCTTATCAACTTAAGGGTTATTGTCACAACAATATGGGAAAAAGTTATCAATAATATGGGGAATTGTCAATGAATGGTTTATAATTATGCGTGGAACCACGAAGGACATTTTATTTATTATATAACGCTTAACCTAAATGACGTTTCGATCTTTGAATCTGCTGTGGTATTAAACATGTACCACATTGAACCCACGCCCATTTTTGTGGAGGAATGACACAAAGTTTTTCAACCAGAAAAAGAGATATTATTTAAAGTTATTTGTTTCCAATAGATCTAAAAAACTGTTTAAAGCATTCTCAGTGTTATTTTGAAATCAGATGTAATCATATATGTGTAAACAAATAAAACTTAAACCAAGACTTTAACTGAATTTAAAATACAATATATATTTATTTGTTCACCTGGTCAATACTTTAACTTTACAAATATAACTTAACCCATATAACAAAAGCAAATATTCACTGTTCTTTGGTCTCTCTTCTAACCGACTCGTACATTTGATCATTAAACTTGGCTTTTATGTGTTGATTTATTTTAAGTTTTCCTGATCTTTCCTGACTGAAATCAGCAAAATTTTTGGGTGCCGAAATTCCCTTCATTGAGTTTGTCCCAAACCTGTTTCAAATTTTAGTTTTGTTTATATTGTGAACGAAAAAAAAACTCTTTTCACCGTCGCAGATTTATTGAGGAAGAATCAATAAATTTGGTATTAAATTCGGTAGATTCGGAAAAGCAAATGATATGTCAAACCTTTTCAATGCTTAAAACTTTCCCCCAAAACCACGTGGCATCATTTTCATGCTTCAAATCATCAAAGTCGATGTTTTTAAGTTCCGGAATTCATTATCAGTATCTGGATACTTATGGGGACCCTCCCCTGGATTTGGGCAAAAAATAAGGCAAAGTTTGTATTTTTTTTTTTTTTTGTGGGAGATTTAAATGGCGTAAGAACTTTCGATTTTGACGAATCAATTCCGATTATTACTTTCAAAACTTCAAAGGATTAAAAATATTGTGAAAATTAAGCTGCTGCGCGCAAAAACATGGGGAAACAACTTCAAGCCTGCAGCCTCTTGTAGTGGACAAAAAATCAAATCTAGTTATCATTTCTGAAAGATAATGAAGTTTTCTACGGTTTGCATTAAATTTCAGACAATTTAAACTTAAACCCATTGCAAAGTCATATTTGAACTAAAAAAAACTTTAATTTTCGCTACTTTTTTTTCATTTCAACCGTGTTCAAAAATTATAAACAGTCAGTCGCAAAATTGAGTGCACACCTATAGTTTCATTAGTAATGTAACGTTGCAGGGATTAAAAGAAATTAAATGACATCAATCATAGTTTAACAATAACTTTATTTCTCTTCCATATGATTGGTGGGCAAAATAAAAACAATAACAAATGAATTCATTACAAAAAAAATTAAAAAGAAAAAAAAACATCAATTCTCACCTGGCAAAATTGAGTGCACAGTCAACTTTTTATTAATAAAAACAAGTTTAAATGCCCGTAGACATAAAAAAACAAATTATTTAATATTTGGTGTGTCCTCCCTTGGCCTCCAGCACGGCTTGTAAGCGACGCGGCATCGACTCCACTAGCTTCTTAGTCACCGATGATGGAATATTCTCCCAAATGTTCTGAATCGCCGATTTGAGATCCTTCTTATTTGTTGGGTTAACATTTTTTAGTCGATTCTTAACCTCACACCACAAATGCTCAATAGGATTTAAATCAGGTGATTGGGGAGGAGTTTTGAGTTGTTTCGGGACATTATAGAGCAACCACTCACGTACTACGTAGGAGGTATGCTTGGGATCATTATCTTGCTGGAAGTAATAAACCCGTGGTAATCCCAATTTTTGCACCGAAGGTTGAAGATTTCGTTTCAGGATGTTGAGATAACCCATTTTATCCATGGTCGTTTCTATAAACTCCATAGTGCCGGTTCCACTAGCCGCCATCGAGCCCCACATCATTACGCTTCCTCCTCCATGCTTAACGGTTGGGCACAAATTTTGTGATTGCAGCTCCGATCTTGGCTTTCTCCACACCATTTGCCTTCCATCCGATCCAAACAAGTTCACTTTCGTTTCATCGGTGAAAATTACTGTGTTCCAGAAATCCTGAGGTTTGTCCACATGTTCTTTTGCAAATTCCAGCCGCTTTTTGATGTTTGCTTTTGAGAGAAGTGGTTTTTTCCTAGCAACTCAGCCATGCAAATTATGTCTGTGCGCCGCGCGTCTGATGGTATCGGCACTAACGGGTCTTTTAATGTTGTCAGCAACCTCCACAGCCAATTTCGGAATGCTTGTTCTAGGATTTTTTCGTAATGTTCTCACAATTTGCCGTTCATCTCCAGGTGTTAGAATACGCTTTCGCCCTCTACCAGCAAGATTTTTCACAGTCCCTTCGCATTTCCACTTTTTCATAATTTTGAATACTGTCGAATGTGGTCTACCAATGATTTCAGCAATTTCCCGCAATGATTTTCCACGGCAGCACAGACTTATTACCTGAGTTCGCGTATTAATATCCGTTTCCTTTCTTTTTGTAGCCATTTCGATTAGAACTCAGTTGAATTGCAGTAAACAATGAATATGACCACTCTGCTAGCAGCTGACAGATGCTCATAGTGACACTGTTATAAAACATCACGGAAATTTTCTATTGATAAATACATAAAATGAAATATGTTGACGAACACAAAAGTGGACACTCAATTTTGCGACATTGAAAATGGCTCATTTATCATATTTTCGACAATTCTAAAAAACTGAGTAAAAGTTTGCATGTTATGTGTGCACCCATCACTAGCTGCAAGATTAATTTATTGAACTCCATGGCAAATTTTCATGCATAGTGATATTTGTCTTGGAAATGTTAGAAAAATGTGAACTAGCAGGTGTGTGCACTCAATTTTGCGATGGACTGTATGCAAAAATGGTACCTGGCATCGAAAGCCCTCAATTAATAACTGTGGAAGTGCATTTAGAACACTAAGTTGAGAGCAAGCAACCCGGTGCGAGCCCTGCTACGCTTGCAACTAAATGAAGGAAAAATTAATAGAACTGGCACGTTTATGGTTGTTTTTCGGAATGAGTTATTGTCTTGACTAAGCAGGGGTTCAAACTTCTATAAGAACATGCTTCTTACCCGAGAAATACACGTTTTGTGTTTTAGTAACCTGGATAGTTCTCATGTTTGGTTGAAATTTGTGTTTCATTTGTATGAGAGCCCCCCCTTTGAGAAGACGGAGAGGTCTCAATCCACCATACAATCATTGCCTTAAAAACCCCCACATGCCACATTTGGTTCCATTTGCTTGATTAGTTTTCGAGTTATTAAGAAATTTGTGTTTCATTTGTATGAGAGCCCCCTTATATAGAGGATAGGGGTCTTAAACCATCATAAGAACCTTCCTCAGCCCGAAAAAGGCCTGCATACAAATTTTCACGCCGATCGGTTCTGTAGTTTCCGAGTCTATAAGGGTCAGACAGACAGATAGAGGGACAGAAATTCAATAAATCCCTCCAACCCCCCCCCCCCCAACAACCCAATTGCGTTTCGTTTGCTTATTTCGTTGTCTGGTTCGAGTAGAGTTTAAATTTGTTTTGGTTCGGCTTGAAAATAAATTTCATTTGCTTGATGAGTTGTTGAGTTATGCAGAGACTTCTGTTCCAACTGTATGGGAGGTTCGTACTGGTGATACTGGTCCCCACCCCACCAGAATAAATGTTACCGCCACACCCGTGTGGAGCGGGATCAAAACGCCCAACGTTCGTCCTCCTCTAGGCCTCTAATACGTTAGAGATGACGAGAAAAAAAAAACAAAAAAAAATTATTAGTTGGTGTATACAAAAAAAAACCAAAAAAAAAAAAGATTTTTCTTCTCCCTTGTACGCATCAAAACAGAGTGTGTACAAACTACCGCTAGAAACTATCACAAGCGATCAGTGGTACATGAGCGAGTTCCATCACGTTATTATTGCCAGTTGAGGTGGCAGATGTATCTGTGCCTCAACCTACCCCGCAGTGGGATGTTTGGCAATGATAACGTCCTTGGTTCGAGTACCACTTTACCCATGCCCTTTCGCTCAATTTTCAATACTTCTATTCCATTTCCAACCTACCGTACACTAACGGAACTTTCAACACTTTCTCTTCATATCTTTCATTCTAGCAAACATGATTGTCTACTCTTGGTGCCTCATGGCGATGAGCGAAACATCTCCTTCTACATCATAATCGTTACTCCACGTTCGGAGAATACAAATATAACAATTAGAGTATGAAGTTAATAAAACTATAATAAAATAAAAAAAATAAAGAAAATGTTCTAGTAAGAACCATAAAAAAAACTAATTGCCTCCATAACAACAAAAAATAGAACAAACCACACCAACCACACAAATCACCCTAAAAATTAAAGTTGGTTTTGTTTTTCTGCTTTGCTCTGTTCTTTTCTCTTCTTATTTATTTCACCACAAAAAAAAAAAAACTGTTTTGGAAAATATTGTTTTATACAAAAAAATTCACACCAAAAGAGGTTTCTACCGCGTGTTTTTCTCCCAAAAAAATACGCGATTTTTTTTATAGGGGATTTTGGAAAACGAAAAGACCGAAAATTAAATCCCCGCCGAAATTTATCCAATTTTAAAAAAAAAAAAACAAATTAAAAAAAAAAAAATCGATTAATTAATCATGAATTTCCTGAAAAGTGGAATTGGATGAAATTATCTAAACGAATGCCGAAGTTAGTGTCCGATCTACAGTTTATTTGCATACCATTGAAAATTTGATGCATTTATTTTTCCACATTTCAATTATATCTTATATTTCAATACGGCGATTGGAAAAAAAATCACAGGTTTGCCATAAAGCCAATTTTTCTTCGCAATGACTATTATGAAACTATTTGGTCTTATGGTGACTTCCTTCAATGCCAATTTGCCGTTTAATGCATTTACTGGAGGCAAAATGGTTTTAAAATGCTTTTTCAACTGACCATAATAAGATAAATTCAATGAATCCTAAAACGGCATTTCAATACAGCATTTTACGAGTTCATAAATTCGAAATAAAACCTTTGATAGGAGTAAAAGGAATTTGAGAAACAAGGTTTTAAGATAGTTGTAAACAAGCTGTGTAGGTTCTCATAAACCTGACTAAAATATGAAACCTATTGGCACCTCTTGGTGCCATAATAAAACCAAATTGATTTCAAGTGGCTTTCATAAAACTTTAATAAAACTTAATAAAGCAGGATGGTGTTAGCAATGTTACTTGGGCTGTGATGTATGGTTTACTCAGTTTACCACATTGGCATATGGCCTACCAGAGCAAGTATTTTTTGGCGAATTTGTTCACTTTCTTCTTCCTTATGTCTTCCGGAACATCAAACCGTGATTTGGCAACGTGTAACTCCAGCCCCGGTATCTGCTTTGCGTCTGCCTTTCGTCATCCATAACCACACACATCGGTTCCGTTAACCACTCTCGCTACAGCTTCCTTGCGCAGGATTTGGCCGCCGTGTTTTGTTGATCACGCCGGTTCGGTGCCTTGCGGACCTTGAATACACGAAGCCCAGCTCGTTTCGTGGTTTGCTGAACGAACCAGGCGGAACACTTTGCCTTCCTTTGTATGAAATCCCCCCGCCCCCTTCAGAAATGAGAGGGGCTTTGAATCACTATAGAAACATTCTTGTCTTTAAAACTCCTCACATGCGCCAAATTTGATTCGTTTTGCTTGATTAGTTCTCGAGTTATGAACAAATTTGTGTCTCATTTGTATGTAGGGGTCTAAATTTGAGAGAGTATGGGTCTCAAACAATCATAAGAACCTTCCCCAGCCCCAAAAACCCCTGCATACAAATTTTCCCGTTGGTCGGTTCGAACTTTCCGAGTCTATAAGGGTCTGACAGACAGACAGACAGACAGAAATTCATGTTTATGCATATAGAAATCTTGCCTCCAAAAACCCCCATTCGCTAAAAGTGCTTTCATTTACTTGATTAGTTCTCGAGTTATGCAGAAATTTGTGTGGCATTTCAATGGAAACCCCCCCGCCCCTCTTCCAGATGGCGGAGGAGTCTCAAACTACCTAAGAAACATTTCTCTCCTCCAAAAACCTCCACATGCCAAATTTGGTTCCATATGCTTGATTAATTCTCGAGTTATGCACAAATTTGTGTTTCATTTGTATGAGAGACCCCTCTTACAGAAGGCGGAGGGGTCTCGAGTCACCTTAGAAATATTTGTTGCCTTCAAAAACCTTCACCTGCCAAATTCGTTTCCATTTACTTGATTAGTTCTCGAGTTATGTCTTGCCTTTAAAATCCCCGCATGCCAAATTTGGTTCCATTTGCTTGATTAGTTCTTGAGATATGCAGAAACTTCTGTTTCATTTGTATGGGAGCCTCCCTTTCTAGAGAGAGGAGGTGTCTCAAACTACCATAAAAACATTTCTTGCCTCTACATCGGAGGCTTGCCAGCGATTCTTGAAGATGAACGGTGTTGTTCACAAGATGGGGGCGCCATTTCATCCGGCAACGAATGGCCAAGCGAAGTGGTACGTTCAAATCATCAAGCAAAAGTTGAAGGCGTTGAAGTGCTCCAAGTCTCAGCTGAATGTTGAATTGTGCAACATTCTGATTACCTACCGCAAAATGATTCATCCATCAACGGGGAAGTCACCATCACCGCTCGTGTTCGGTCTACAGATTCGATCGAGACTCGACGTACTGCTGCCGAAGAATGAAACTTCAAGCAAGGTTGATATTACTGTGCGTTAGTTCCTGAGCGGTGACCGAATACGTGTGCGAGATTTCCTGTCGAATGATAAGTGGAAATTTGGGAGGAACACCGAGAAGCTTGGAAAGTTGCGGTATGCTGCCGGTGTGGGCGCTGATCTACAAGGAGATTCAGTGAACACTCCTGGAAAGGAGGAGAACGCTACGAAGCAATCACTTGTGCTACTGATGATGTAACTCTTGCTGTTACGAGTCTGGTTGAGGAAACTACGGGTGTGGAACCCATAAATCCTTGCGATGATGCTGCTACGATGGTGACGCCTGCTCCTTGCGCCTGCTCTTTGACTACTGCTTTGACTACCGCCCAGCTGGTGTGTCGGAGTAAGTACCAACTCTACGACGATCTAGTCGGGTAACTATATTTCCCTCAGATACGCCCGCCATGACGATTCTCAATCTTTTCTTGAAATCATCGGTACCATTTGCTTTCTTCTTAGTTTCGAAGTTTTTCCGCTTAACTAGAGCCCAGTACTTCTCTATTGGGCGAAGTTCTGGACAGTTTGGTGGATTGGCTGTTTTTTGGCACGTATTTGATCCCTTGTACCTTATACCATTCCAGGACGGATTTAGCATAGTGACAAGAGGCCAAACAGACATTCTTTCTCGTACACATCCTTATTGACAGTGCCGGTAGAGACGAAACTTTTAGATTTTCGACCACAACTACATATGGCCTGCCAAATCAAGTACTCCTTCGGGAATTTGGACACCTTCTTTTTCCGGAAATGCTCGGCAACGGGGTTCCTTTGCATGGCGGTATAATAAGCCAGACCCGGAAGCTGTTTAAAGTCTTCGAGTACGTATGTTTCGTCGTCCATTATGATACAAGAAAATGTTTACAAAAAATTGGTGTAAAGCTCCTCAGCACGACTTTTTGCAGTGAAATTTTGCTTGTCATCACGGTTGGGCACCTTTTTCACTTTGTACGCCTTCAGTCCTTACCTTTACTTCACTTTTTGTACGTATGATTTTGACTTCCCAGCTTTGCGAGCCATATTTCACACAGAAAGATTGGGATTTTTCTCAATAATGGCTACCACCTTCTTGTTCATTTGTCGGGAGCATACGTTTCGATTTGTTTCACACCAACCTTCCGATCCACAGTCAAGCGCTGGTGAAATGATTTGCAAACACAAAACACGGTTCGTTTCGGTAGTTTTAGTTTCTTGGCAAGATCGCGTACCGATAAATTCGGATTTTGCTGCCGTTCGTACAAAATGCGTTTGTGCACTTTGGCTTGGTTCGACTTGGTTGGTAAATTGGAGAGTTTCAGCTGTCATATGAGTGAAACGTTTCAGTGAACCGTGAAATAATTCAAAATCTACACTGAAAGAAAAGTGTCCGAAATTTAACGTGGACAGGCTTTATATTAACCTTGTTTATTAATACCATGCCTGATCTGTAGTGAAAATGTCATACAAGATACGTTATTTTCCACCAGCGTGAAAAAATGAAGCCGGTGAAAAATTCTTTTTACTGAAACTGTTAACAGATAAGATCCAGTGAAAAGAAACGTTGTGGATCGCATCTTATTTGCTTGCTTTCTCTTTTTTTGTGGCACGTTCTCGCAAAAAAAAACTTTGTTGCACACTTCTCATGAACAATAAACTGTGAAAAGAAAACAAAACGACGATCCATAACATTTTTATTTCTCATGTTGACTAACAAAAATTATGTTTAAAGATTGTGCTCGAAAAAAATACAACACTTTCTTTTGTGTATAACTTTTGATTGCATGGGTAAAAACTGATAAACTTTTGGGGTTAAACTACTGTAGAGTGTAATGTTTAAATTTTGTCACAATCTGTCAAGTGGTTATCGAGGTTGCTTCGAAGCAAGAAGTGTTTCGATCAAAAAATTACGGGCGCTGTCGTGGAAAATCCAGTCCAATACCACTGGTTGATAGCGAAACAGTTGGGAATCGACAATTCGACCTTGTCCGGTGTGGTAAAATCTTAGAAGAAGACCCAGACGACCCAGCGACGAGCTGGCAGCAGAAGAAAAGCGAAGACGACCGACCACCGTGATCGCAAGGAAAGTGAGGGATTACTTCAAGCGCAATCCGAACCATTCGATTCGGGACGTGGCTAAGAAGCATCATTCACATCGTAGAAGGAAACCTGTCTGTCTACAAGATTCACAAAATTGTCAAGAAAGTCTACTTCTAATGAAACAGGTTGTTGTTAGAATCAAATTCACTCCAACACAAAAAAAAATGTATCCCTCCATAAGAAATAGTATGCTTTAAATTCTGAAACATGTTGTTAAACAAGTTTAAAATTTTACCAACAGACTCGCATGCTTGGTCAACCAACCGCTTAAATTTTTAGAAACATTATGCATAGCCGGTAAATTAAATATTTTGAATATTTACATACAGTTCAGTTTACTATACATGATTGAAAATTCGATACGAAAATTCCTCGGTCGAATGTTTCCCTAATTAATTTATCCCAGTGATATACATTTGAGGATCAAGTGCACGCTTGTTGGAATCGAGCCAACCACGACGACGGCAACATTCAGACCTATTCTGCGAGTCGAGTGAGCCTCCATTTGATTTCCACGGAAAATCACCTTACTTGATTCGACAATCGCACCTCGCAGTGATTCGTCTCGACTTACTCGACTCGCAGAATGTGCCTGATGCCTGTCGTTCACAAGCATGCATGAAAACTGCCTTGAGTTGTCAATAAACCGTTACCCGATTGCTGCGACGAAATTTATTCCGTCTAACTGGCAAATGCAACGAGTTTCTTCGCCTACTTTTCCCAGCAATATATCAATCGGAAAACGAGGAATCTCTTGGACACAAATCGAATGAACATATTTTCCTAATGTGTTCCAGCTCTTGCGGTCTCCCGAAAATTTATGCCACAGACAAGTTTGGAAAAATTTAGAGCATATCTCAGAGAGACTACAGATAAAATATGTCCATAACGAGCAAACACAACAATCGGCCAGCCACAGCCGGAGGGTAATGTGGAGATTTATGGCTGCACTTTTTGGACGACTTTACTACTTCTCTATATATGTGTGGAAAGCTGCCGGGGGAGCGATAAAAAGGCCATTTCCGCACTTCTTACGCTTACGCAATCCATTACAAGACTCGGACATTATCCAGACTGTCTGCGGGCGAAAGAGCGAGAAGAATCGTGATAGTCCAAAGTAGGTCAGTTTATTATGTGAGAACATAGAGTGGCAACCCTCCTCCGCCTCAGACTCCTGTCAGAATGCATTCCAGTTAAAAAGAAGTCCATCGAGAGTGATGTTTACATAAGAATCCTCCACCAGTAATTAACAGCATAATTAACTGAAACATGTGCACGTTCATGGGAGACAAGAAGCATTCGCAGCCCTACTTACAAACAGATCACCAAAGATTAAGGCGGTACAACAGAAAGAACATGTGTTCGCACGCCTTCTCCTTCTTCGGCTGGAGGCTTGAAATTGCGTCTGCTCTTGTTTGGTCTGGAGCGTGTCTGAGTGCACGATGCAGTTTATAAATATCGTTTACATACTGCACTGTCCGTTTGTGGGTTGCCTCTTGAATATCTATGTAAATACTTCCTCCGTGATTCCACCGAATATAGAGAGAGAGAGCATCCAAGAGTGAGTACTTGTAATTTGTCTTGTGAACAACCGAAAAAGCGCTGTTGACAACGAGTGTTGATTGTGGGAGGAAGATGTTTGTGATAAATTACATAACCGCATACTTTGAAATTTTCATTGTTTGGAATGAATGTAGGCATACAGAGATGATTTCATTAGCTATTTTAGTTCATTAATATCACCATTTTTTGGCATAAAAGACACACATGTAGAATAAAGGGCGAACACGAAATTATTGCGACACATTCAACAGGGCATAACTTTTTTACCATTGGGTAAAAATCAACCAAATTTTGCACACTTTCTCATTGATGTGTATTGTTTACATGCTGTCAAACTCGAAGTCGTGTTTTTCGATTCAACGAAAATGGAGGTGAACCAACGCGAGTCGAGAGAACAAATTCTTTCCAAACACCTAGAATTTCCTGACCTGTCGCACCGGCAGTTGGGAAAAATGTTGAACATTCACCATTCAACCGTCTCCAGAGTGTTGAAGCGGTTCCAGGAGCAGTTGACGCTGGACCACGGCAAAGGAGCTGGAAGAAAACCGGGACCGGAGAACAAAAAGACGGAGGGAAAGGTGAAGCGGATGATTAAAGCAAATCCCAACGTCTCAAGCCGTGATTTGGCTAAAAAGATCGACATGTCGCAGAGCTACGTCCAGAATGCAAAGAAGAGAGCTGGACTACATACATACAAGGTACAGAACTTCCCAAACCGCGATGAGCGGCAACAATCGACGGCTAAAACTCGGGCACGGAAGCTCTACGAGAAGATGCTGACAAAATATGGCTGCTGTGTGATGGACGACGAAACGTATATAAAAGCCGATTTTAAGCAAATTCCGGGGTTGGAGTTTTTCTATGTGGACGACACATTTAAGAAGAAGAAAATGTCGAAGTTCGCCTCCAAATATCTCATTTGGCAGGCCATCTGCTCTTGCGGACTGAGGAGTGAGCCTTTCGTGACAAAGGGCACAGTAAATGGCGAGATCTACAAATCTGAGTGCCTCGAGAAGCGCCTTTTGCCGTTCTTGCAGCAGCACAACGAAGCTCCGCTATTTTGGCCAGATTTGGCATCATGCCACTATTCTAAAAGTGTCCTGGAGTGGTATGAGGCCTATTCTGTCCATTTTGTTCCAAATGACATGAATCCGCCAAACTGTACGGAGCTGCGCCCGGTGGAGCAGTACTGGGCAATGATGAAGCGGGAACTTCGGAAGAGCAAGAAGACAGTCAAAGACGAGAAGGACATGTTAAGAAAATGGAAAAAAAAAACTGAGAAACTGGTACCGGATGACACTGTAAAGACTTTGATGGAGGGCATCAAGCGAAAATGCGTTCAATTTTACACTCAAGGCTCCATCGATTAACTTTTCTTTTGATTTTTGAAGTAAATATATGTATAAAACTACCCTAAAATTTTGGTTTGATTCTAAACATTATAAGAAAATTGGCATGACATTTTCAGTGTCGCAATAATTTCGTGTTCGCCCTTTATCATGAAAAATCGTAGTAGTCTGTGGTTTTGAACGACGGTAAACTTATGCTGTGAGCCACTTGGCGAAAATTTGACACTTTGGCAGTTATTTCCCCTCCGGGTGGATATAAGCCTCTGGAAGCATGGTTAATTTTGACAGTTCGGTAGTTATTTTCAGATCTCACAGGGATTTGACAGCGAGCTTTATTTCTAGCCTAACATGTAGAAAGGACGAGTGTTCCAAAATTTTGGGATATAAACATCACATGTATTTACGTTTGTGAATAAATCCTTTAACATGAAATGGATTTTAATCAATTTATCACATTTGGAACAAAGGTCCTTTGCATATATTCGGCGAGGAAGTAGTAATCAGAGTTCATCCCGTTCCAGAGAGAGCGTATGTTTGTTTTTGTCGTCTGTGAAAATTGGTGTTTCGAAATGGAGGGCAAGCCAAAGGCGAAAAAAAGTTTGAATCATAGCATTACGAGTATTATATTTATAAGGCTATTATTTGTCTCTTTCCAGTGACCACCACAGAAGGTTCCGGTTTAATGAACGCCCGGATTAAGCGCAACGAAATGTTTACAAACAAGTTTTGCGACAAAAGGAGGCCAAGTTTTGCGACAAAAAGGAGAACTAGTTTACTCATGCGTTGCGAAATATTTTACCCATTTGAATTGATGTTCAGAACCATTCAAGATACATCTGGAATGCACTTTTCACTGCAACGCTATTCTGTCGACCAGATCAAGGCGAAGTTGAATAATTTGGGAAAGAAGTACAAGGTAAATATACTTTTTTAGTTCGTCATTTCAGCAACTCATCGCTCCCCCAACTGGAGATGCCACCGAGAACGGAGAAAAGAGAACCGACCAATGGCCGCACTTCTTCAAAATGCATGAGTTCATGTCAACGCAGCAACAGCAACGGGGACTCAACCCTCAACAGCAACGGGGGCGTGATCAGATCAGCACCTAACAATCAGGATACTGTTCAGGATAACATTGATGATACTGGTGATTTCAACGTCAGTGACTACATCGTTTTTGATCCGGAATCACCGTTTCTCTGTACTCCCGACGATGCGCAACGATACGCTGAGCCTCTACGCCAATTGAAATCATTTCACCCGTGGCTGGTCCTTCTGTCTAACGTTTGCATTTAAAAAAAATGGACAAAAATTGCCGATTTTTCATGGTTTTACCTTCACCCGCACTAACAAAACTACTCATGCAGTGTCAATCATAGTAGCCCATGAGTCAGCAGACAAAATTTGACAGCTCTATCAATCGAACTCTAACCGTGATGGCAAAAACAGTGAAGCAACTCCGTTCAGAAGTGCGCGCGTTCAAAGAACGGCACCCGTGCGGCACTTTGTGGACGCCGGATACGACCGTTCCGGCATCTACAACATCTTGGCACTATTAGACAACAATCAGAGCATCGAAAGAAAGCCCGGTTCCGGACGACCGACGACCCTGAGCGACAAGAAGCTCCAAAGGATGCTGAACAGGACGACCGAGGGAAAAGTGGCTACATCACTGCGTGCGCTTGGCCGGGAGGTCGGTTCAACCGGCCAAACAGTGAAAAAGTACCTGGTGAACATGAACAAACATGTCAGGAAGCGGAAGTCGCGTCCACTGGTTTCGGAGCTGCAGGCAATGACGCAGCGGCAGCGGCTGAATAAGATGGTCAACTCGATTTTCCCGTCAAATCGCAACGTGGCGGTGGTGATGGACGACGAGACCTATCTCACCCTGGATGGCAACGACTGGCAGGACACTTCGTATTTTACTTCCCCCACGAAGGAAGTGAGCTCCGGGGTGAAGTTCATTTCACACACCAAGTTCCCCAAGAAGGTGCTGCTGTGGCTGACAATCAGCCAGAAGGGGATGTCAAAGCCGCTCTTCTTTCGCTCCAGACTGGCCGTGAACGGGGAAATCTATAGTACGAAATGCCTGCCGGATGTTGCGTCGTTCATCAAGAAATACCATAAGGGTGAAAACGCGGTGTTCTGGCCGGATCTGGCGTCGGCCCACTACTCGAAGCGATCATTGGAGGAGATGGAGCGGCTGGATATCGATGTGGTACTCAAGTCGGCGGAACCCGCCTAACGTCCCCCAGCGGCGTCCCATCGAGAATTTCTAGGCCAACCTGAAGCGTAAGATTTAATTCAACCATCCGAAAACTGAGGAGGAATTGATAAATAAAACGAAGAAAGAACTCAAAAACATGCCTACATGTTCCGGTTAACTGCCGGAAGGCCACTCGAAAGGGCGTAGAATTTTTTTGCAAGTAAGCGTAAATAATTACCTTCCATGCGAAACTTATCAAAAGCAATTATCTGCTTTAGCTTTTTTTATCACCATCCGAAAAAAAGTCCTTTTTTTAATGCAAACGTTACGATTCAAACCGAGAATAAGAGGAAGAAGCAATACTTGCAGCAGGACATGTTTGAATACTTTCGAAAAGAATCAAAGTCGAAGCGGAAAGAAAGCCCAAAATGTCTTATGCTAAGAGTCACAAAATATTACTTTGCTTTTCGACAACTCCGGTTCATCAGTTTCTGCTATTCCTCCGGTTCATCAGTGACAGAAGCGTAGCAATAGCTAATTCGAAACCAACCTGCATTTTAAATTGTCCTTTAACGCTCAATTTATCCTTTGCACATTTATCCAAAGAATGATCCGTTAGATTCCATATTGGTGTGAGTTCTGCTGATTAATAATAGCTTCCAATTCATGCAAAAGCTGCAAACGAAAAGCAATACGTTTCCCTGTATCGGAAACAGCTTGATATTCAGTTCCATCCTGGCTGTTTTGTGTGGGTACTTCTGGTGCGTCCAAATCAGCATCCATTATATTGTTCATATCCACACAGATTTCATGTAAGACACAACACGCTACAATAGTTTTGAATGTTCAGTTCTTACTTCTCTTGCCAATCACACCAAGGCCGGTGTGGCCTCTGCTATCTACAGAAGTTGTCTGCATTCTATTTGGTCCATGGCTGCACCTCGCCAGTTTCGCAGTATGCGAAGGGTCCGCAGGTCGCCTTCTACTCGATCGATCCACCTTGCTCGTTGCGTGCCTCTTCTTCTTGTGCCCGTCGGTTCGTTTTCGAGAATCATTCTAACTGGGTTGTCGTCCAACCTTCTTACGATATGCCCAGCCCATCGTGGTCGATCGATTTGAGCGGTTATGTGCTCAAAGTTACGTGCTACGATATCAACGTCGTCGAGGAAGCCAAAAAAATTGACAGACTTCCAGAACCCTCTCCACGATTCGAAGGGACTCGAGAGAGTCCCTGAGACTCGGACGACACACATCACTCGATCCATCGTTGCTCTGACCAACCGCATCAGTTTTTCTGGAAATCCATATTCGTGCATGAGCTGCCATAGATTTGTTGTTTTTCAACCGACCTATTTCCTCCTCAACTTCCTGGGGGGCCTTTCCGGTGCTCTTCAAAGTACTGCTTCCACCTTTCAGTCACCTCACACTCAATTGTGAGAAGGTTACCTTCCAAGTCTCTGCAAATATCGGCTTGTGGTACGTAGCCTTTGCTGTTCAACTTCTCGTAGAATTTGCGTGTGTAGTTAACACGGTGCTTCCATAGCTTCGCGGTCTCGTTCTTCCCTTTCTTTTTTCTTCGAACAATAGGTTTGTTCCAATTCCGTGTCTGTCTGTGACATTCATAAATCAGTTCGACGCCAATTATCAGACAGAGTAGAACTCGCAATCCATGTTTGTGATGTTGCTCAATACAATGTACAATAAAATTTGAAAATTTATGATTGAGCGTTTTCTTCCGGGTATTGTTGCCTGGATTGAGTTAGATTACCCTGGCATTAAATTTTCTTGGCTTTCGTTGGCTGTCATTCCTTCGCTGCAATTATCCCTGTCAATTCGCTGGTTTTCGGTTTCCGTTAGCAGTGATCGAGGTTGTGCGGTCGATGCAAATATCCGTGGTTTAGTGATAGTGCACTTGATTGGCAATTTTACAGTACAGCTGCGGAGTGCTAGTGACGTGATTGAAGTGATACGAACTTGAACTTGGACTTGTCCCGTGAACAGTGAATGGCCACGAACTGAAAGTGTTTTACCATCCAGCAGTACTGTAAATTTGCGGGTGATTTTTAAAAGGCGTGATGATGGTGAGAGAAGAGCTCAATGAGCTGAAAAAGCAGGAGAAGCAGTTGATCGGGCTCATCAATGGACTTGCACGTTTCGTCCAAGGTTTCCAAAAGGAGAAGCATGAACCTCAAATTGATGTACGTTTGGAGACCCTTGAAGAGGCGATGAAGAAGCCTCATCCACAACATTCAACAGCTAGCTGTAGTTGATAAATTCACCTATTTGCGGTCGTCGACAAGTGGAGAAGCATTACAGGAACTGAACTCTGTGGAACTGACGGGAGACAACTATGAGGTGGCCTGGAGGCAGCTGGAGAAGGAATGTGAAAACAAGAAGCTAATCGTGAAAGCCGCCCATCTAGATGCGTTGTTGGCTGTCTAACCAATAAGGAAGGAAAGTGCAGAGAGTTTAAACCATATCCGCTTTCGTTCTGTGTTGCAGCATTCTCGCCCGTGCTGCATTCTTCTCTTCTACTAATCGCTTGCATTCGCCATCAAACCAGTCATGTTTTCGATTCTGTGCAGAAGTACCTAGTGCCGTCATTGCGGGGTTACCAATGGCAGCACAAATATCTCTCCAGCCATCTTCAAGAGCTGTACCTTCTTCCGTTGATAGGACTGCTTCTAGCTGTTGCACGTATTCCTGTACAACTCCGATTTCTCATAGTAGCTCAATGTTAGGTCACGGCGTCCGAATTCGAAAAATATATCGTCGATTAGAACATGGCCAATATAATTCTCTGTTCATTGGTCAGGTGGCTTTATGGCTTTGTGGATGTCTTTACGGGGAAAGAAGGTACTTCGGACTACTAAACCACGGGAAGCCGCAAATTTCACACATCGTTGGCCATTATAGTTTAATACGGTATGCAGGCTGTTCGGCCCAATTAACGGTCTGTACATTGCCTCCCGTCCTAACTGAGCGTTCATGTCACCAATGACAACTTTCACGTCCCACTGCAGGCAGCCATCTTACACTTGATCTAGCTGCGCGTAGAGCGCTTCTTTTTCGTCCTCGGGACTCCCTTCATGTGGGCAGTGAACGTTGATGATGCTGTGGTTGAAGAAACGGCCCTTGATCCTCAGCTTGAACTTTCTCGCATTGATCAGAAACTATCGAATCACTCGTTAGTTCGTTGGTGTTGCCACAGCTCTGGTAAACAGTGGCCGCTCAATGTTCGCTTTTCCATACCGTTTGTCCTGTCCATTATTGTTCCTGCAGAAATTGGGTTGTTGAAGCAACAATCAAGGTGCAAATAGTGATTTGAAATTGCTTCACTGTTGTAGAACCCCTACTTCTGAAGTACACCTTGCAGTATGCACCTTACA
Source organism: Aedes koreicus (assembly GCA_024533555.2). Taxonomy (NCBI): domain Eukaryota; kingdom Metazoa; phylum Arthropoda; class Insecta; order Diptera; family Culicidae; genus Aedes; species Aedes koreicus. Next base: position 61,037 of record JAHHFK020005663.1, on the reverse strand, counting down.
ATACACTCTTGCGCTTTTCGGTACCTTTCGGTCTAGTATCTTTGTTGTTGTTTTGATTCGCTTTGTTATTTTGACAGAATATGTGAGGGTGTGTTGGTATGGGTTACGCTATTAGGGGCGAATCATTAAGCTTCGGTCCGAGCTTGGGACCGGTGTGCTAGTAGTTCCTGAGCCAAAAATTATATTCATTTTCTTCATGACTATCCAGCCGCTGGTTGAAGCTCGTCCTAGATTATCCTATCGCAGCCTGGGAAGCAGAGCGATTTACAGTTCCATATTCTGATTTTCCAATCGTAGTCTTTATTTCGTCGCCTATATGTCTTTGCCGATTGTTCCGGTCTGTATTAACTTCTGTATTATTTGTAACTTTTGATTTTGAAGGGCGGTTATCCGGTCCGTATTAATTTCTGTATGATCTGTAACTTTTATTTTTCTCGCCGAAGGACCATCGTGCACAGTACTGTATAGAGTCCAACGCTGGCACGAGGACGATGATCAGACGATGATCAGCCTCTCCTAACATGGAGAACAAACGCTGTTTTGTGCCGTCCCTGACATGAATAACAGACGCCCAGATAGACTGCACCCTTCTAAGAAGGCAGCCCCCCTTCTCTGTCACCAAGGTCCAACCGGGGTTTGTTACCCAATCTTTCCTGTGATTCCTTATACCCTAGCCGGCACCACGGGGAGGTAGGGATAGGAGTTACTGGACAAGAGGCTAAGGAAAACAGGATGATCTATGTTATACCTGCAGATACTCGAAGTACCAACGGTACGCATTGTCTAGTCATCCACCAACCATGTTCAGTTCTAGTTCTCTATTAAAAATACTTCTCCACCTCGTTTTCATCTGATCAAAAACGCGCTCAACAATGTTTCGTGCTTTACTGTGGACATTATTAAACCGTTTTTAAGTGCATCAAGCCTCCTCTCAACAGTTTCTTTAAATAGACTTACTATAGCAATTGGGTACAAGCTAGGTGATAATCAGGAGGAGGATACAATCTCTTGTAATATAGTGAGATTTACGAAACAGTTTACGAATGATATATTGGTCATTAATAAAAGTTGGCCATTTTACGTGATATGGGATCAAGTCCCAATCACTTCGAAGTTTTCTGACCACAAATCTCTTATACTATTAGGACTTCATGCATGAAATGTTCAAGAATCATTTGCTCCACTGGAGTATCCATTGGTTAGCAATTTGAGCGTAGTGTGTTTTGTTTTGTTTGTGATTTTTAGTCTCAAAAGCGTGAAGTGATAATGAACCTAAACTATAAGGGATGTATCGAAAATAAGCTATCCACGTACATTTGGGTTGTACGCGTCTATTTGTGATGGTAGTAATGTTCATCATAGCATGCTGTGCGTTTGACTGTCATTTTTCGTCTGTATACTTCTTTGCACGGTAAATTCTTCGTTTTCAAAATGTCGCGCATTGAAAAAGACGTCAAAATTAAGGTTTTGGACATATGGCTACGTGAAAAGGGTGTAACTATGCGACAATTGGCAAAACGCTTTGGAATTCATCACGCGAGTGTAAAATCCATCATAACCAAGTTTTAGGGACACTGTTTTTTGGATGAACTGCCAGGAAGAGGTAGAAAACCCGAATCTTCCAAACCTAAACTGGATCAGAAAGTGGTAGCTCTTATTCGGAAGAACAGATCAATTTCGATACGTGATTTGGCCTATAAAGTGGGAACCAGTGTCGGAATGATTCAACTTATCAATAAACTGAACAACCTAAAGTCCTACAGGAAGAAGAAAATCGCCTGACAAGGTGCAGAACAGAAGCAACGCGCAGCAACAAGAGACCGGAAATTGTATTTGCGAGTTTTGCAGCGACCGGATGCATGTATTTTGATGGACGACGAGACCTATGTCTAAGAGGACTCAAAAACCCTTCCAGGTCCACAATATTACACTGTGGTCGTAGGAGAGGATGAAAACGATATAGACAGGTCGATTCAAATGAAGAGGTTTGGTCAAAAAGTGCACGTATGGCAAGTAGTATGATCCTGAGGTATGAAGTCTACCATTTTTTACACTACCGGAACAATCAATGCGGAAATATATCAATCTGAGTGCCTGCAGAAAAGGTTGCTGCCTTTATAACAGAAGCATAGTACCCCTCCACTGTTTTGGCCGGATTTAACGTCGGCGCATTACGCCAAAACAATTCTCAATTGACCCACAGAAAAAGGTAAAGATTTCTTTGAGAAAGACATCAATCCGCCAAATTGCCCTCAGCTTCGCCCCATCGTACGCTATTGGGCAATTGTGAAGAGGGACACCAAAAAGACTAGTAAAGCAGCTGAGAATATGCAGAAGTCCAAAAAAATCTGGGTTAAGGCATTCAGAAAATGTGATGCGAAAACTTGTCCGGAACTTAATGAAAAGTCTTCGATCAAAAATTCGTGAAAAAATAATATTGATTTCATTTGGTCTTCACAATGCTCAAGCTCAATCCCGTACAACAAAGAATCATCCATTTGTTTGAATAAAACTTCATTTTTTTATATGATTTGAAAGAAAAATATGTGGATAACTTATTTTTGCTACAGTCCTTACTTGGGACAAAGAGGTTTTAAAATAGTGAGCCAATTTTAAATCACTAGTTTTCTATTGATTGTTCGTATAACCAGTGGCTGGATAGGCTAGTAAACTTTAATCCCAGTGTGGTGATGGAACTAATTTGTTTTCGACCTGAATGTCAAATGATTCATGGCATTTTTGTATCCATATTACTCATTTTAAAAACCATCCCAGTACGAAAGGAATTTCCGTCAAAAGCAGAATTGAGGTTTCTAGGCCATTGAATTCCTTGCTGTTACACGCGAACGCATATGCGTCTCAAAAACCCCTATTCCCACCAACAACATTAATAGAATATCGATCAATAATGTGTGCGGCTAGCACGGACAAAAAGCGCCTTGATTCTATTATTTCCACATCACCAATATGCCATCACGGATTCATCTGTTTAATCGGTTGAAAACTTGCATTTCTCGTGTACATCGTCTCCAGCGCTGCCTCCGGCGTTGTCGCCATCGCCGCCACAGTGCTGAACAAAGAGTCGTTTCTGTTCTTTACAACATGGAAAAAGTACTTCCAGCAGATTGAAGTTCCCTGTGATCAGGAATTTCGTCTGCTCCCATTTTGTCACTTTGTGAAGTTACCAAATCAACAATCAACTGCATCGCGCACTGACGAATCGATCAATTTCCACAATCGAACTCAGCACTCTGAATCTTCTAGTATGCCATGGGAAGTGCTGACGCGTGGGCGTTCAGTTCCAGCAGCAGCATTTCATCCCTCAATTTGCATTGTCATCGGTAGCTTGGGATCTCCAACGTGCGAGAAAGAAATCGACGACAACGACACGTCCCCGCCGATAGGGGAATGTTCCGGACGACGAAAACGACTATTTGTTTATATTACACTTTAAATAGCAAATAGTTACAGCGTGCATTTCGCAGCAAGACTACTCTTGAGAGATGAACCCAACAAAAAATGAGTGGTTGTTGTTCAAACAAATACGCCACGGCAGCAGCGAGACCACCATCATGCATTATGATGGTCGTTCTGCAATATTTGCAGGCTGGCGAGGGTGCCAAAAGGGGGAAGGAGGTGGTGTTTGGCATCCTAGAAGAGCCGTGAAATGTGTGGATAAACATGATCCGCGATGTATCAGTCGATGCATGCAGTTCTCTAATGCCTCATCGTAGCAACAATAAATTGAGGTTAGGCGAGAACTGACGAGAAATGATCACGTTTCGATCGTTTCTCCGTTTGATGCCTGAGTGGTAGGTAAATATCAATTGCAAAATAGGAAAAGAAAAATTCTTCCAAAGAAAACGGCATTGGTTCTGTTTTTGAATTGACAGAATTTGTTTGGAAATCAAATTTGATTTTTTTTAATATTAAAATAGAAAGAGAATAATTGATAACACGGTTTCAAAAATGCCAACATTTTAGGGTATTTGACAGTACGAGTCGAGTCTTCTAGAATATGGTGGATGAAACCAAGGTATGGAGAGTACCCGAATAAAAAAAATACCATTCATATTGTATTTTTAGGTGGTACGAGTCGAGTCTTCTAGAAAAAAATACCATTCATATTGTATTTTTAGATCTTATCTTGGTAAAAATTCTACACCCAAAATAAAATTCACATAATCAGTAGAAAATATCCACTAGAAATTCACTTTACTTTCATGTGATTCAGGTAGTGGAAAATGCTTTGCAAAATCAAGTAAATCAGCAGATGTTATTAATTAGTCAAGTTTTTTAGTATTGGAAAATATCTACATGTGTTTCCAGTAGTAGCTAAGTGAAATATTTTTTCAGTGTAGCTATGCAAATATAGCTCCAGTAAAATAATTATTAGGGTGGTTAAAGGTATCGATTCAACTCTGCCCCTCTCAATAGATTCCAGATTAAGTAATGGCTTCTCTCCCAAAATGTGAACTCAATTGGTTGCGAACTCGAACGGTTCTGGGGCTTTTTTCTCATCCTTCTAACTCTTCAGCATGATAACATATGGAACCGTTTCCTATCTGTTCGTACGAGAAACTATTTCATCAACAATTTTACATTAACAGCTTTGTCCAAGACCCCTTTTGATTGTACGTCAAGTTGATTAATTACACGTGTTACACGGAAAAAATAATGTTGCTAATGATCTACCTAATAGAAAAGCACTTCTTCCATTGCTGTAACACCCCTAAAATCTCAAGTTTTGGTTCAAAAACCGTTTTTGGGTAGGTTACCTTACATAATCATGAATAATTTCACCATTTATAGACTGATTTGTTTCTTCTTGTGTGTTTTGATAAGCTCAAATGCTAAGATTTTTAAATATGTACTGGTTTGAAAAGTTTTTACTGAAATTTTGTGAGCTTTCTTAAATCAACTTTCCTCCAGTTTAGTTGTAATACCACTTACTCCTAATGGAACATCCAATAATTATCTCACGCAAAAATATGTTTTTTGTATGGACCTTCAATTTATTTAGAATAGATTGAGACGTTTTCCCAAATACCCCCCCTGCGTTACATATTTAATGGACCTTCCCCATTTTTAAACTTTGGTGAAATCAAAGGAGCCAAATTTGTCAACATTTACTTATCTGAGACCACTATTACACTCAGCGAAATAAACTTTCGATTTTCATAAGATTGCATTTTGTTTATTTGCTACTAGAAATCGTTATGAATTTCATCAATTTACCTTATGAAATATAATGATGTATGAAAAATAAAAATATGGAGCAACCTGGATTCGAACCTTGAACGTTGAGGTTATGGGTCCAGTGACTTGACCACTAGTATATATCAACACTTGTAAATAGGAAAGCTTAAAGACGAACAACAACAACGTCGTGTAAAACAAAATCCATTCATAAGTCCTTATGAAACCTTAGTACCTTATGAAATTTAAAGCATCGTTCATAAGTAGAACCTTATGAAATTATTAAGATTATTTTGCTGGGTGTACGAAAACAAGGTCTTTTAAAAAAAAATCAGAGGAGTAGATTTTCAAAATATATTTGCAAGGAGGCACCCTACACACCAATTGTTGCCAACACTGGCAGCACGGCTTCAACGTTCTACACTGAACCCAAACATCATCCCAAGATCGCCTTAAAATTAAATCGATTGCGCCCCTCGAAAAGCATTCGGAGATCGGATGATTGTCATATGGTTAGATTCGAATGACGATCATCCATGTTTCCTATGACAATCAACCAAATTAAATTTGATGTGTGTTACAAAACTGTGTACATTTTCTGCGATACAAGAATGGTTTGAATATAATCCAGTGGCATTAAATTATTTCACATTTTACTCCCCCTACCGTTCAATCATGGTTTGCAGCGAGTAGACATGTCCCCATCTCTTCATTAGCAGCGGTCGGGTTTCCATGCTTTATTCATGCGGGTACCAGTTCTGATAGCGATTGATAAGTTTTTACCGTATGATGTAAAATGAAATGATTTTCAGCTTCATTTCGAATAATTTGCGTTACAGGACTTTTCCAATGCAATACGCATTCCACTTTGGGATGACGATTTTTCATACAGTAAGGTGAGGCCCAGTTAGAATCTTAACATAGACTATTGCGCATATTTCGGATATATATCAACGAAATAGTATTCTGTTTTAACTAAAATGTTCGAATTTCTGTGAACTTTAGAGGGAAAATACAAAAAAAATTAATCATCTCGATTTCGAAGAAATTTGCGGACTTTTCGTGGAATACGTTTCACTAACCGGCGCACATTATTCTCATCCATCGTTTTGGCAATCTTATTCCACTTGGTTCTCAATCCATTGATGCTTTTGCCGACACTGCCATTCACCTTCAGCTTCCTCTTCATAATAGTTCAAAATCTCTCTATCGGTCTGAGCTGGGGACAGTTTGGTGGGTTGAGTTCTTTCGGTATAAACTGAATCCCGTTGGTTTCATACTACTGTAGCACTGTTTTACTGTAATGACAGCTTGCAAGATCGGGTCAAAACATCTGATGAATGGCAATATTCACTTTTGAAGACGTTCCGTTCTGTACAGCTCTGAATTAAATGTCTTATCAGTGATGAAAACCTTGGTCTTCCTACCTTAGCTACAGATGCCTTGCCAAATCATGTATTTACGTGCAAATTTACCTGCAAACACAAATTTGAATTTGGCAGGAACATCTCCCCGAGCCGTAGCCAAGTAAAATTTTTGTCCCGGTAGCTGTTTGAAATCGGCCTTTACATAGGTTTTATCATCCATGAGGAGACAGCCATTGAATTTTGTCAACACCTGATCATACAGTTTTCTGGCACGGATTCTGGCCACATTTTTCTGCTTTTGATCCCTATTTGGTCTGAAGGCACGGTATGACCTGAAGCCTTCCCGGAAACGAATCGCGGTCTGCGATGTTGGGGTTTGCCTTAGTGTTCTTGGTGACTTTGTTCCGCAGTTGACGGTTGACAGTACCCGCCCGACGCTTGCTTTGAGGCTTGCAATCCGTCGACAAAGTTTTTCTGTATTTTTTTCAAAACACGCCACACGGTATATCGGGGAAAACCCAACACTTTAGCAAGTTTTGGCCCAGATCATGAAGGGTTTTCCAAATGATTGCGCACAATTATGTTTCTTCTCTCTTCTTCCATTTTGAATTTCTCTGAAACACGTTCGAACTGCACCGCGAGATGCCAGGTCCGACTAAAATAAAGTGTCTCGGGACTGGAGGAAGGACAGCAGGCGCTTCTGGAGGCATTCTTCTTTATATATTTGGCCGTTGAGGGTGCCTGTCGTCATGTACGGCTTGCGGCATTTGCCGCACGCAAAGATCGCCTGCCACACCAAGTACTTCTTGGCAAATTTTTCGACCTTCGTCTTCCGGAAATTCTCCGGAACTTCCAGGCAGGACTTGCCTCCAGGTTGGGGATCTGCTTGGCGTCCGCTTTAATGTACATCTCATCGTCTATTACGATGCATTTCGGCTGCGGTACAACTTCCCCTGGCGCGGGATTTGGCCACCGTATTTTGTTTATGTTAGTCAAATTAATTGTGAAGTGTGCTTGTTGGATTCGTCTGTCGATTCCGTTTTGTGGACGTGTATTGGATGCACACGTAAATTTCACGCCACCTGTGTGGGTGTGACGGTTCCCGGAGGCTCACTTTGGAACTAAAAAAAGGACAAAAAAAACTGTTGATCCATCGTTATTTGTGCTACCATGTTGTGATTCATGCCAAACTCTGGTAACCGCAACTTTTGAGTTCAACGTTCTTACACAACAACAAAAGCACCTGACTAAGCAAATAAGTGAAAACACGGAGGTTATGCATCGACTTGCTCTCCATAAAGAAAAGCCAAATTTAGTATCGGAAGCTATTGAGAGTATGGAGCTTGTTCTCACTAGCATAAAGAATGAGCTATCCTCAATAAACAGAAACAGTAGTTTGACTGGAAGCATTACGATGCTAAAAAAATTCTTAATTTCTTTGGTTGACACAGCAATGACGTCAACAATGCATTCTCTAGCAGGTGATTTAAAAAAGGATTAACAATGAGATATGTAAGTGAGCTCAATCAGCTGAGCATAGAAACGGCAGCCAGTTTAAGTATGCAAAGCAACTCTATGCTATAGCTCGATATCTTGGATGAGCTAAAAGCACTGACTGCGAACATGAACGCAATACCAAGACATGGGGAAGCACACACCAATACACTTTTAACTCCTTCATTTGATTCATTTCCCAGCCTGGCAAAAGAATTCATTCAAAACAATAAACACGACGCCGAGGACTTAGGGTGGCGACTTTTGGGAATGAGGAAGGTGTTGAAATAATTTTAATTTATCGACTAATTCGTATCAGCAAACTCTTCCACCAAAATCACAATTAAGTACAGAAATTATAGTTTATTGCCAAAATTTTAACCGTATGAAAAGTTCGGTTAAAATTCAAGAAATTCATAATAAAACTTTGGGTTGCTCATTCCCAATAATAATTGCAACTGAAACCAGTTGTGATCAAAGCGTTAGGAGTGAAGAAGTCTTCTGAAATTCTTATAATGTTATTAGAAATAACCGGAATTTGGAAATTTCTGAAAAAAAAGTCAGGTGGGGGTGTTTTAATTGCTATTTCTACCAAATTTAATTCAGAAATTATTGATACTTCAAATGTTAAGGAAATTGAACATGTACGGGTGAAAGTACACATGGCAGGTGAAACACATGTATTTGCCACAGTGTATTTTCCCCCAAACAACGCCCGTAAAGAAGTATATGAATTTTTCACATTGCAGACGAAATTATGTCTGGACTCTCCCCAAAAGTGAAAGTTCACATATACGGAGATTTTAATCAACGTAAAGGTTGTACGGAATCAAATTGCACCACTTTTAAATGTCTGAAACTTTTTACCCGTTGGGTATTTTCTATTAAAATTTTGGGTGGAATTAGTTCAATGTGTATTTGTTTACGCTGTGTAAGTTTCACTAGCAGATGTGCAATCTTTGCGAAGATGGAGCCAGAAGAACAGCACCGGCGCAAAGAAATTTTGCGCACGTACCTCGAAAATCCGGATCTTTCTCATCGTGCCATCAACAGGAAGCTGGGAATGGAGCATTCTACGGTGTCTCGTGTTTTTAATCGGTACCACGAACGTTTGATCATCGATTGGAAATAAAAAAGTGGCAAAAATGGATCTCCGTATAGTATAGTGGGTAGTTCAAGCTTTCAAGAGGAATCCCAACAGTTCAGTTCGAGGCGAAGAAACTGAATGTAACCAAAACTTTCGTGCAAGATGCGAGAAAACGTGAAGGACTACACACGTACAAAGTCCAAAAGGCGCCTAATCGCGATGAACGGCAGAATACGGTTGGTAAAACACGTGCACGGAAGCTCTACACCCAGATGTTGACAAAACCACATTGCCTCGTTATGGGAGATGAGACGTTTGTAAAAGCAGACTTCCGGCAGCTTCCGGGGCTCCAGTTTTTCACTTCTCTTCATAAACTAGATGTCCTTGAGGGCGTTAGAAAGCAGAAGATGTCAAAGTTTGCCAAAAAAAAAAAATGATTTGGCAAGCATTTTGCTCGTGTGGAAAGCGGAGCACCCCATTCGTGCCAACTAGAACGGTCAATGGGCAGGTGTACCTAAAGGAATGCCTCCCAAAGCATCTACTTCCTCTTCTGAGGTCACACGATGGTCCTACGATTTTCTGGCCGGATTTAGCCTCGTGCCATTACTCGAAAGAGGATTTGGAGTGGTACAAGGCTAAGGAGGTCAATTTCGTGCCGAAGCATCTCAACCCCCCAAACGCACCGGAACTGCGGCCAAATGAAAAGTACTGAGCTAACATGAAGCAGGCACTTCGGAAGCATCCTAAGGAAGTGAAATTGGAGGAAGATATGAAGAAAAAATGGAAATGGTGTACAGGACCTTATGAGTAGTGTAAAGAAGAAGGTTCATGTATTCGGATATGGAATTGAAATTGAACAAAGCAAACATGGAAAACTATTCATAACATGTTTTATTTTACTACCTGAAAGTTTGAAGATGATTGGTTGAACGGGTTTTGCCGAATATTTGTGTGTGTCGAAATTTGATTCCGTACACCCTTTGGTACTGATTTCATTCTAGACACTGAAAAAATCTTACTACCAGTCGTTGGGGAAAATGAAACATTGTAGTTAATTTTCGACAAAACTGCAGGTCTAGGGCTCAACCACATTAATCATGTTAAAAACCTGCAAAATTGCTATTTAGATTTTCTTTTTTTGCAAATATTGAGGAAGATTTCTATAAAGCTGAACCAATTTTTCCATTATGGAAAAATTAAACTTTTCACACAGCAATGGAGTTCTCTTTATTTGTTACAATACAAAAGACCCAACGACTTCGAATATGAAGAAATCTTCCAATATCATTAATCAAATTATGTTATCATAAGACACAAACTTAACAGAATTGATTGGCAAACCATTTTTATGAACGAAGCAAATATTCAAACTTTGGGTGAGGTTTTTTATAAATTATTGTTTGAAATAATGTTTGAACAAGTGCTACTTAAAAAAAATAAAACGAAAGTGTAATTCAATCCAGCCAGTTTGGTATAATGAACAATTAAAAAATTTGAAAAATCAGAAGCGAAAAACACACAAAATGAAGAGATAGTAACAGCAATACCCTGAAAAACTACTTGAGTATTTGCGATGAGCTGAATCTAACCATAAAAAATGCATCTGATAAGCACAATTCAAAAACTGAACTTGAATTTAAGGCTTGCCCAAAAACATTCTTCAATTATGTTAAAACTAAATTGAAATCCGATAATTTCCCATCTGGAATGCATCTTAACTCCTCAAATGTTGGTGATAACGCGGAAGAAATTGGCAATCTATTGGCAATATTCCTCCAAGAAATCTATATCACATTGAATGATGAAGATCGCGATTATGAATATTTCGATTTCTTGCCGGAATTTTCAAGGGACATTGGAGTTAGTCAAGTCGAATTTCAAAACATTTTGAAAGGTTTAAATAAAGGGTGTCCACGATGAAATTGCCACACACAAAATTGATTCGCAAAATTCGAGTTTTCATCCGAATGCCATCAAATTTTCAGGGATTGAGAAATAACTATTAAACTTCATTTTACCATTTTACTCGTATTTTATTTACAGTCCATACGCAAATGCCCGCACCTTGGCCTTAACCCCGGCCATAAGATTCTGCACAACCTGTGAATCAACCGTTTTTTGCATGTAAACCCATACTTTCTTCAGTTCCTCGACTGTCTTCACTACCTTAGGTCGTTTAAGAAGATGCTGCTTAATAATCGCCCAATACTTCTCGATGGGGCGGAGCTCCGGAGTGTTGGGAGGGTTGAACATTTTCGGCACGAAATTGAGCTTATTGTCCGCATACCACTTCAGCACGTCCTTGGAGTAGTGGCATGAGGCCAAATCCGGCCAGAAGATTGTTGGGACGTTGTGGGCCTTCAGGAGAGGAAACAGCCGCTTCTGGAGGCACTCTTTTATGTACACCTGTCCGTTCATCGTGTCCTGGGTCACGAAAGGTGCACTCCGCTTCCCGCACGTGCAGATGGCTTGCCAAACCAGGAATTTTTTTGCAAATTTGGACATCTTCTGAGTGCGGACATGCTCCGGAACGCTGAACTTATCCTTGGCCGTGAAAAACGGGTTGCCGGGAATCTGTTTGAAGTCGGCCTTCACATATGTTTCGTCGTCCATGATGCAGCATTCAACTTTCGTCAGCATGTTGAGGTACAACTTCCTGGCACGGGTTTTGGCGGACTTGTTCTGCTTCTCGTCGCGATTAGGGGCCTTTTGTAACTTGAACGTTCGAAGCCCAGCCTTAGTTTTGGCCTTCTGGGCAAAACTTCGGCTTAGGTGCAGCTTCTTAGCCACATCCCGAACGGAGGCGTTCGGATTTCGGTTGAAGGCCCCAACTACGCGGTTCTGATTTTTGGTATTGTACGGAATACTTTTTCCTTCACTTCTGGGCTTCCGATCAGTGGTCAACCGTTCCTCGAACCGCTTAATCACTCGCGACACCGTGGAATTCGCGATTCCCAAAGTTTTAGCGATGGAACGATGCGAGAGATCCTTGTTCTCGTGATGAATGCGCAAGATTTTATCACGCACGAGCTGTTCTTTCGACTCCATTTCCGCGAGTTTTAATCACAGGACTTTAAAATTTGCAGAATGTAAATAATGCACTATGAACTAAATCCACTCAAACTTTCATTAAATGCTACCCAACGGTTAAAAAGTTAGAGCAATTTCATAGTGTGGCAATTTCATCGTGGACATTCTTTACATTAGACGTTTCCAAAGGTCCCGGCCCTGGTGGAATACCACCCGTATTTATGAAAAACTTAGCAGTGGAACTTACAGCACCTTTATTTTGGCTTTTTAATATATCATTGGAATCTGGGATTTTTCCCAAACTGTATATTGACTAACAAGCAACATGGATTCTTCAAAGGATGATCGACTAGCACAAAATTTATGGAATTCTTTAACTATTCGCTGATAGCAATGGACAATGGTAACCATGTAGAAGCTCTTTATACAGACTTCAGCAAGGCTTTTGATCGTATTGACATACCCATGCTTCTTTTTAAATTGCAAAAAATGGATATTAAGTCAGGAATTCTCAAATGGATCGAATCTTATCTCACAAAACGTCAACAAATAGTTAGATTCAAAGGGAAGAAATTAAACCACAGAGAACAGACGTTCATCGTCGATCTACTACTTGTGTAAAACTTAAAACCGACATTTCAAATGTATGTCGTTATGCTCTTGGTAGGCGGCGAAGCAGTTTAGCAATAACTGTCATGTCAATGTTTATCAGCACATAACCTGAAAAGTTTTGTGTGTTTTTCTCTGCACTTGCTTTTAATGCCGGCTGCCTATATTAACTTTTCCACGCGTTTTTCAAGAAACGGTATATGGACATCAATGTCTGTTCTCTGTGATTAAACCCTATTCAAGTCACCTCTGGAGTCCCCCAAGGCTCTTATTTATTTTGTTTGTAAATGACGTTTCCTTTATTCTATTTCTATTCCATTAAATTTCTAGTTTACGCTGATGACATGCAACTATTTTTAGAAATAAGAAATAAAGAAGATATCATGACATTCCAGAAAGAAATAAACGTTTTCTATGTCTGGTGTAACACAAGTCTTTTGCAGCTGAACGTAAAAAAATATAATTCGATAACTTTTAGTAGGAAACAAAGCACCCCAGACCAAACTATCACTTTAGGGAATCAGCCAGTTGGAAAGTGTAAAAGAGTAAGGGACTTAGGAGTTATCTTGGATTCAAAACTATCATTCATTGAACATTACAATACTATCATCAACAGAGCAAATAATACAAGCTGAGATGAAAAAACTGCAACTTCAGATGGCTGTCATTTCTAAACCGCTCGTTCCACAGCTGTCAGATTTCTTCCAGTGACAGCTCATTATATTGTTTACATGTGCAGTAAAGCATTTTGGTGGGAATTTTTCAAAAAAAAGTTATTCGTGATGGAATTCAAGCGTGATAGTGTGATTGCTTTGCATTTGGCTGGAAAACCATAAGTGGCTATCGTTAGAGCCCTCCAGCATTTAAAAGTGAATAAATCTTTTGTGTCTCGTAACATCGCTCATCACCGTGATACTGGTAGCGTAGCCCGACATCAAGGAAGTGGACGAAAAAAAAACAGCAACATCGGCAGAAATGGTTCGAAAGGTGAAGAAGCGTCGCAGTGGCCGAAAAATGGCTCGTGAGCTGAACATATCGCAATATGCCATTCGGCAAGTATTGAAAAATGAGCTTGGACTAAAGCCATTGAAGTTCCAAAAAGTGCCAGATCTTACCGATGCACACAAAAAAGTTAGACTCGAAAGAGCTAAAGAGTTGTTTCGGTTGGCCGAAAGTGGTGAACTGCCGAATTTGGTTTTCTCCGATGAGAAACCATTCGTTATCCAGCAGTTTGTAAACAAACAAAATGATCGTGTTTACTTGCTGAAAATTTGCATCTTCGGTTGGCCACCAGAACTCAAAAACCGGCCATGGTGATGGTGTGGGCCGCCATAACAGCCGATGGTCGCTCGCCGCTCATATTCATCGACCGTGGGGTCAAAAACAAATGCACAAATCGCGAAAATATTTTGGAGGGAGCTCTGAAGCCCTGGGCATGCAAACATTTCGGCCGCGGACCTTGCACATTCCAACAGGACTCAGCACCATCGCACTCAGCACGCGCCACCCAAGAATGGTAAAAAAATGAGGTTCCTCGCTTCATTTCCACCGCACAATGGCCACCAAAATCTCCGGATGCCAATCCGTTGGACTATTGTGCCTGGGGTATTTTGGAAAGCAAGGTTGGCACTAAAAAATATCAAAGTGTTGATCACCTCAAGCAAGCGCTTCGCCGAGAATGGGGCAAAATACCGCAAAGCCACTTTCGTTGGCCGTTTGAAGGCCATAATTCGTGCCAAAGATGGCCAATTCGAACAAATCTAAACTGATTCTAAAATTGGATGTTATTTCCGACATTTTTTGCTTTCATTCAATAAAATTTAAAAAATAAGATGAAAAAATTATGGCGTTTTACTTTGTTGCAGTTTTTTCGTCTCACGTTTTTGTTACAAGTTTCAAGACCCTTACACAATAAAAACATTGTACATTGCATATGTGAGGTCAATAGTGGAATATTGCAGCGTAGTTTGGTCACCCTTTTCAGTCATACAAGAAGAACGAAAAGAATCGGTACAGAAGCAGTTTTTACTGTTTGCCCTTCGTAAATTGGGTTGGACAAGGTTACCTCTTCCATCATATGAAGCACGCTGTATGCTCATCAGCATCCAATCATTAAAGAAGCGCCGTGAATTTGCTTGAACTTTTATCTAAGCTTAATTTTTACATTCCAACTACGAAATAGAAATATATTTACTGCCATCATCGCACAAATTTTTGCCAAATTTGGACGTTTAAATCAGATGATGGCAATTTACAATAAACACGGAGAAAATGTTGACTTTGATATGACTAAATCAAAACTGAAGCAATACTTCAATTCAATTAGATAATCTACGTATCAAAAATGTAAACCTGATAGGTTAGTTTCTAAGGCGTACTAGGGTACGGGACGGGTTTTAAGCAGTTTAGTCAGCCCCTGAGACATTTGATGAAGCTGTATGTAATCTATAATTAGAACTGCCAATATTCGGACATTAATCCTTCTGCTTACGTCTGGTCTATCGGAACATACCTTCAGCAACGAGCATTAGGCTCAGAAAATTTCATAGCCATGGAATAAAGTTCCCAATTGCAGGGACTTCTTAAAAGCATGCGGAGTGCTTTCCGATTAAAATTTTCTTCAATCCTTAATCTGTACATAAACTAACAATATTGCATGAGTGCGATTCTATGCCTGTGTGCGAAGGCGAAATTAAATAGGCCAGTTCACGATTTGCTGCAAACGTCAATTTTCTCAACCCGCTCCTTCGTTTTTCCCATCCGCTCTCGAAAACAATCAACCAAAACATGTCGATAACTACGACCACAAACTCATCTCCTAGCAGGTTATGAGACAGACGTACACGACCAAACTTTTAGTTTGTCATGGATCTTTAGATTGGCAATGTGTATTTCTTATTTCATTTACCCTCACGCAAATGTTAGCCAAAGCGACTGTGACGACAAACGGGATGCTTCGTTTAAAAACAAACAAATGCAAGAGACAGAAGGCTTCACGTTACATTACCGGTGCGCCATATTCATGGTTAACAAAAGAGAAAAACAGGCCCCCCCCAAAAAAAAACAATAACCCCAACCCCCCCCCCCCACCCAAGCATAATTTATCGTTGGGTACAATTGCACAGCCCCCAAACATATTTTTTATTGCAAATGATAGTGCCAGATGATGGACAATATAATCATAAGCATAGATCAACCTCCAATGACTGGAAGAAACCATAGGCGTAGCCAGGGGGGGGGGGGGGGGGCCGTTGCCCCCCCCCCCCCTAAGTTTTGATCTTATTTTTAGAATTTTATTATTTGTTTCAATATATTATTATTTATTTTTTATCTCTAGAAGGTTGCAAGGTAACTTGTTGCAATACAGTTGATGTTACTCCAATACTACTCAATTAAGTCACAATCAAGTCACTGTAACCAAATATGACGATTTTGTGTTGCTTGGGATGTTTGTCAGATTGCTCCTTTGCCTAAATAAAAAAGCCAAATTACGCAAAGTTGCTTCGATTTTGTAACAAGTTGTAGCAAAAAAGCGTAAAAAATTGACATCCATGAGAAAAAAGTTGTAATTATATAATAGTTTTTAAATAGTAACGAGTAACAATTTTATTACAATATTTTTCCTTCAACCTAGAACCCAACCTATGTAGCCTAAAGTATCTAAAAACCCCAAGCAGCACACAACAGTCAAAACTGGTTTCAGCAGCTCTATTGTGACTTAATTGAGTCACAGAGCAGTCACCTTTACTGGGTTGAAACAAATGTGCTACTAGGGAAATATCTCTTAATCTGTAATGTTAGCTATTAGATAAGCATTGATTGATTTTTTTCTCCGCTAGCTGAAAGTTGAAGAAGCTATGCTCAATGTTCAGTTCTTGGTTAATCAAAAAACTGAATATTCAAACCTATGCTATAGCTTTCAGAAGCCAAATAATACTAGATTAAGAAACACAGTTGATAGTTAGAAAAAGTATCAACGAAAAATATTTATTTGAACTATTCATGGCATGGGTCAAACCGCCCCGTTACCCCGCTTTCCCCGTTTTAGGGTACTGTAGTTTCGTATTATTGAGAATATATGTTGATCATATCTTACAGTTTGATTCAGCGTGTGAGAAGCAGAACAGCAAGCAAGTCAGGGCGAGAAGTTGCAGTTGTCTTATCCTATTCAAATAATTTATCCGTTTTTATGAGCATGAGCAGGATAATGAGAATGATTGACCGCCCGAAGTTGTTATTCTGTTACTGCCAGTTCAGCTGTTATTACTCAGAAGATCAACAGATGATGCAAACATGCTCAATGTGTAAAACTGGTGATCCCAAACTAAGGCAATACCGGCGCTGGTCTCGCCCGAATGCAGGTCAAATAAGGAAAGGGTAGGAATGCGTTAACGTTTATTTGGACGTTTTATTGGAAGCCGAGACCACCGCCGCACTTCCACGAGAAATCACTGGGATTTTGGATGACAAGATTGGGTGGCAGCAGGGTTCGTTTTGGTAAACAATAAGCTGAATTCACGCTTCGTTTAGTAAAATATTTAAATACTAGTACCGATTTCTGATTCGAACCGATTACAACAGTAAGGATGCTATTGGGGCCACACACAAAGTGTAATGGTGTTTTTTCATCGGGAAAACAAGGTGATTTTTTATAATGTTGGAAATCCGATTTGATCTGAGTTAAACCAATAATAAGGATGCTATTGGAGCCACTCACAAAGTGTGATGGTGGTTTTCCGTTAGGAAAACAAGGATAATTTTATGAACGCTTGAGAGACGCTTTGTTGTTCTCTTACTGTGCTCACTCGATCACTCGTTACACCGAATTATAGATAACCGAAACAACACGAAACGCGCCATGCTCGATAGAAAAATAGTGCGTAATAAAGCATCGACACAACCTTTCACAGCCGATGCTCGAACCAAACTCTTTTTTCGTAACTTACAATTTTTACTACTGTATTCTACAATCTATTGCACTGCTGTAACTAATAACTGTATCAATCAAGTTGAAGTGTCTAATGAACAATCTATGCTAATCCATTAAAAATTGAAATTGAGGGATTTCGTAAAAATCCGTAGATGCATTTTGTGCCTTCTGGAAACTTTATGTTTCTATTGATATCCATGCTCATCGGTTTAATACCAACCGGGAGAGACTTGGCCTTATACAAATGGATTTCATTATCTCCAGTAAAAAATATAATCTATTCAAACGGTGTGAGCATGGTGAGTAAAAAACGGTGTTTCTTCTGTGTTGCTTTGGGTGAGAGGGTCGCGGATGAAAAGTACATTTTCAGTACAAACTGCAAACAAATTCGGTGGTTATTCTATACAAAAATCCAACATGACCCGTTAAATGTTTGGCATTCAATGTGGTTTGATTTAAAAACATGGGAAAAATCGAAAGTTTTTAAAATCGTTTTTTTTTATTCCAGAACAAGCCTAGAATTGTTTAATCTTGTTGCAAGAAACGGACGGGTATTGTCAAATACTTTGGGTGAGAGTAGAAAAGATAATCCACCCGCATTCAGGCGTAATGTCACATAAATGGGGCTCCATTCCCGCTCCATCTGTCGGAACATGAAAATGACCCTACTCTACTGGTCCACCGGGCGTTGTATTGTCCGTTAATTGTCCGTTAATGTTAATTGTTCAGTATGTGCAACCACTGGTTGGAGACGATGTAATTCTCTCTCTCTCTCTCTCTCTCTCTCTCTCTCTCTCTCTCTCTAAAAAAAAACTCCCCCCCCCCCCCCCCTATTTGAAATCCTGGCTACGCCTATGAAGAAAAAAAAAAGAAATTCAAATTAATCAAACTATTAAAAAAATAAAACTCAATGTTCAACATCACATTATCACAACCCCCAAGGTGTGAGAGAGAGAAGAAAAAGACATACTCTCCCGTACACGCCATACAAAAGCAAAAAACACAGAGACAACATTTGAGCGAACTTTTTCACCATGTAATAAAAAACTGATGGTTTCTAGATGATGTATTTTAAATCTTCAAAATGACAGTAATAAATTGTTAATCAATCATGATTCATACATCGAATCATGGGCCCAATAAATAAAGCTTATGATCGTATCATTAAAAATGAAATAATTTGGAAAATGTAGGAGTTTTAGACCTATTTCCTAACAACTGATTAAAATAGTGACCCCTGATTAAGCCGTTCCCTACCCTATATATTTAAGAAGTGAAACATAAAATGTAACTATCATTGTAACAAAACAGTCTACTACTGATTGACGAGAAATAAATAAAATAAACAAATAAATAAATTATCGGTTCGGTTAGGCGCCTTCCTTACCTTGAAGACATGAAGTCCAGCCTAATAGATACCAGTTATCTTGTACATTAGTGATCCATGAATTTTTAAACGTTTCTTTGTAATGAAATCAGCGTTATTCAATGGAAAGCTTTCTGTATGCTGTGTGAATAGCCAAAGTAGTTTTGCTCGTAAACTGTGTAAAATTGAGGAATTGCGCCAGATTATATCCATTAGTGATGTTGATATTGTATGTGTGAGTGAAACATGGTTGACCGAGAGTATTACTGACTCCATCTTAACTATCAATGGGTACAATTTTGTTATACATGATCGTGTTGAACGTTTGAGTGGTGGTGTACTAATTTATATTAAAAATACTCTTCCTTTCAATATTATTTCGAAATCAAACAACCAGACAGGAGCTACCAACACGGAATATATTACCATTGAGGTTGCCATTCAAAATGAAAAACTGATGATAACTGCATTTTACAATCCTCCTGAAATTTACTGTTCAAATACAATGGGGGTACTTACTGTCTACTTATGGTTTTTCCTATAAGTATGTTTGCAATTTCAACACGAATCTGTTAAGCAGTCTTTCAGCTAAGTCTGCCAGACTTCGTATCCTGATGACTACTGATTCCTTAAACAGCTTAGGTTATGAACCCACGTTCTTTCACAGAAATGGAGCGTCGCAATTGGATTTAATCTTAACGAATGAACCATCAAAAGTGTAGTTATTTAGCCAAATTGAAGTACCTGTATTATCCAACCACGACTTAATTTTTGCATCCCATGATTTCAGTTTCATACCTTCTCCCAAAATGATCGAATACCGTGATTATAATGCCATGCAAATTGATTCGTTGGTGGAAGCTTTTAATTCAGTTGACTGGAGTACTTTTTATCAAATTGATGACTCAAATTTGCAGTTGGAATTGTTGAACAATGTTTTGACCAATCTTCATGACGCGTTTGTAGCAGTCAGAATTGTTTCAAGTTATAAAAAGAAAAATCCTTGGTTCAATCCAATCATAAGTAGAGCTATCGTGAATCGTGATTTGCTATATAAAGAATGGAAAATCAGTAATAATACTAATATAAACCTTGAGTTCAAAAAAGCTCGAAATCAGGTAAGTAAGCTTATAAGTAATGCAAAGCAAAGTTATTTAGCTTCTCGTCTTGACTCGAAAATGCCGAAAAAATTATGGAGAAATCTTAAAACGCTTGGAATTGGTCGAACGATGCCTGGAACAGCAAATAATTTCACTGCTGATGAGATAAACTGCACCTTCAGTAATAATTTTACTAGAAGTAACATTTCATTATCAGATTCCATGGGTTCTAACGAACTGAATCACGATTCTTTTTATTACGATAGAATTAGTCAATTCGATGTTATTAAAGCTTTGAACTCTATTAATTCAAACGCTATTGGAGTCAACATTTTACCTGTGAAATTCTTAAAAGCTATTTGTCCTCTTTTGATTGAACCGTTTACAAATTTATTCAATACTATTGTCACGACAAGTGTTTTTCCGGATGCTTGGAAGAAATCAAAAATTATTCCAATTAAGAAAAAATCTAGTTTAAACACGTTAGAAAACTTGCGGCCGATCAGCATTCTTTAGTGGCAAAAAACGTGGCACATCAAATCCGGAGAAGGCCAGGATGGTATTGAACCAATTTAAGCATTATCCCAACATTTCGATCAGGAATGTTGCGAAAAAGGTGAAAGTTTCAGTTTGTTTTGTGCAGAAAACAATGAAACGTTCTGGATTACATGTGTACAAGGTCCAGAAGGCACCGAACTGGAGCGACAAACAGAACTCGGTGGCCAAAACTCGTGCAAGAAAACTGTACAGGGAGTGGCTCACAAAACCGTTCTGCATAGTGATGGACGATGAGACCTACATTAAAGCCGACATCAAACAAATGCCAGGACAGGAACACTACGTCGCCACCTCTAAGTTGGCCGTTCCGGAGAGTGTACGGAAGAAGAAACTGTCGAAATTCGCCAAAAAATTCCTTGTCTGGCAAGCGATCTGCGGATGTGGCAAAATGAGTCAGCCCTTCATCAGCTCTGGGACCGTCAACGGACAAATCTACAAGGACGAATGCCGCCAAAAACGACTTCTGCCCTTCTTGAGATCTCACGATGGCCCGACACTGTTTTGGCCGGATTTAGCATCTTGCCAGTATGCCCGGCCCGTCTTGGACTGGTACAAAGATAATAATGTAGTTTTTGTACCAAAAGACGTCAACCCTCCAAACACTCCGGAAATTCGCCCAATTGAAAAATTTTGGGTAATCATGAAGGCAAAGCTCGTTAAACCTCTAAAACTGATAGAAAATGAACTAAAGAAAGTGTGGTTAAAAGTAAGTAAGCAAGTCGGTCCTATCATTGCCCAAAATTTGATGAAAGGGGTCAAGGCAAAGGTGCGGGCATTTGGGTTGGGAGAAAAAAATTCAATAAACCAATGATGTCAAAACTTAACCATTTAACCATTTAGTAGTACTTTATTTCCAGAAAGTTTGAAAGGAATCGGGCTCAATGAAAATTTTTGGTGACCTATTTTGTGTGTCCAAATTTCATCGAATACAGTCTTTAGACGATATTGGTCTAGTATTTGACAGAGCCCGCCCAGTTGTTCTCATCCTACTGGATTTTTCAAGAACATTTGACTCTGTGTCACATGAAATGTTATGCCATAAACTGAGATCAAATTTTGGGTTTTCCATTCATGCTTCAAATTTGATTAGGTCTTATTTAAGCGAGCGAACGCAGGCTGTTTTCAGTGATGGAGTGCTATCTCGATTTCTTCCTGTATCATCTGGTGTTCCCCAGGGCTCTATTCTGGGGCCATTTTAATTTTTTTTTATCAATGCCCTCCCTGAAATTATAAAAAATTGCAAAATTCATTTGCTGATGATGTCCAACTATACTTTGATTGCCCAGGTAACTCTGTTGCTGAAATCTCTCATAAAATTAATGATGATCTGAGGAGGGTCTTAGATTGGTCTATCAATAATATGCTTGCCTTGAATTTTAGGAAAACAAATGCTATTTTTATATCTAATGGTTCTTTTCAAGATTCTTTAAAACCATCACCGCTTTTTGACAATGATATTGTTGAATTTGTCGATAATGCCAGAAGTTTGGGTATTCGCATTCAATCCAACTTTGGATGGGATAAATGTGTATTATAGCAATGTGGCAAAATTTATGCTTGCTTACGTTTGCTTTACATTACTTCATCATTGCTCAGAACAGATATAAAGATAAAGTTATTCAAAAGTCTGATTTTTTCCCTATTTTTTGGCATGTGATTTTATGTATCCGTTCTTACGTTTAATAAATTGAAGGTTGCACTAAATTTATGAGTGCGCTATGTATTTAATCTGAACAGGTTTTCAAGTGTTTCTCACCTGCAGCATCTTCTAATAGGATGTCCTTTGGAAAACTTTAGCAAGTTGCGTGGTTGTTTATTCTTGCATAGCCTCTTTAATACGAAACAACCGAAACAAAGCAAATTGCAAACAATGCAAAGCAATCGGTCCATACAATTTATTTTGCCCAGACATCGAACGTCGCAGTACGGGAACTCATTTTTCGTGCGAGGTGTAGCTCACTGGAATTTTTTACCCAATAGTCTAACTAATATCGATTCGTACATAGCATTTAAGAGAGGATGTACAGAGCATTTTAGTTAGGTAGGTTTGTTTTTGTTTTTTTTTACTCAATTAGTTTATAATCGTTTATTGTTTTTGTGTGGCGCTTCTTCAAAAAAATCAATGTAACAATGAAAAGACATATGTCTTCAGTTACGAAATATAAATAAATAAATAATAATAATAATTTCTGACGTCCTTTTCCTTTGAGTCCATGGTAGAATGTCACGAAATGTGATTGAAGCGTTTGTTACGGAATCTAAGGAAATGGGAACCAACGGAAGCAACAACGTTCAACAAGGACTATCAATCTGCGATGCGGATAACCGAATACTCTAAAATTTTTGGATGTTATAAACATGTGGATGTAGAGTTGAACTTACAACATGGTCTGAAAAAAAACATTGGAAAATTGCAAGTTATAATGATGTTACTGAGATTTTTCGTTTACGGGCTCTGACATTTCTTGCAGTAAACGTCACGTCCATTTACTTTTTATTCTGTTTCGTAGCTCGCGAGTATCCCCGATGTAAACTTAATCATAAATTACAGACAGGTAACTACCTCTGACTAGTTGACACGTTTGTTCCTAGGGTGGCTCATACGAAGAAAAAAACTCTGCTTGAAAGTTCCATGACGCTCTAAAACTTGCAAAGTTTGATTTATGATTAGCCGAGTTAAATTAGTCAGACAAAAACCGCCAGGTTTTATGTCCTTCGTGCTTATTTATCACTTTCCAGTCAATCAGAGCACTTAAGAAGAAAAAAACACGACCAAATATATTTGTTAATTCTATTCCTATCAATTGACAGCGATCGTTTTCGGTTGCTCCCGGCTAACCTGTCGGCCGTAAACGAAGCCATAAACCTGCAATCTACGTGAAAAAGATATTATGGAAGAAACAGTAAAACAAATATGATCGATGGAATCAACGGACTAAACAGCCACTTAAAAACATGTCTATTTGTTTTGATTAATGAACTACAAGTAGCAGGTTCGCGCACCGCATCTGATATAGGCAGCTATCGCATGAGGTTGGCGATCTTGGCCAGAAGTGAAAAGAAATGTGAACGTGCGGACAGGTTCCTGGGTCCCACAGCGCATTGTGGAGGCATCATCCTATTAACCCCCCCTCGGATGAACGCACAGTTTTCCTTTGCCATGAGTAACGGATGGGTTTTGAGTGCGGGTATCATAGTGAAGTTTGATAGGTTTCTCATGCTATCAGTCTAGATCACTTTTCATATCTTGAGCTCATTTCTTCTCGTAATTTATAGTGCAGGAACAAAAACAAATACATCCAGAAGGGATAAAGATAGCGGTTTAAGTTTTGATTAATGATCTGACAGGTGGTAATCCTTATGATATGCCAAGATACTCACATTTATCAATTGGATAAAGGGAAAGAGTCCAACGAAATCGTATCGGTTGCCATGGTAACCGATCAACAAATTTGTCAATTCAAATGTAAACCACAATCATTTTGCACAAAATGTTTTGCATATTAATGACACCGAAACACGATAAATGCCAGATCAGAACGACGTTTTAAAACAGATTCATAGCTGACCGCAGCTAATCCTAATTAATGACTGAAAACATACAGCTATCAGTTTTTAAGATAGGACTTCCCGTTTACGTTTCGATCGACTATAACGATTCAAAGGCGATGGCAAAGGTTGATGATGGGACATATTAAAAAGCAACATTTTCAAGCTGTTGTTATTTAAATGTGCATCCATTTTGAGGATGATTTCGATTTCAACCGATGAAAGTTGCGCAAGATAATACAGTGTGGTGTTTCTCTCAGCGATATCATGTATGGCATTTCGTAAAAAGTTTATTTTCCCCCAATCGTGGTTTGGCTGACGAGGTGTATAATTTTCAACACATTAATTTTCCTGGACCGAGGAAGCCAGGACGGTGATAAAATCGTACGATGACAGTTGGCTGAACCCAATTGTGCGTTTCGTACCGGTCCTACATTTCGGAGCTTTCACGGGTCATGAGAAGGTTCCAGCGGTCGGGCAAAGGGCACCGAGCATAAATCATGCGGCGAAGCTTTTATGGATTGTTAAAATTGAGTTTGATGATATGAATCTCAAAATCTTTACTTTCGGTGGATGCCCATACTTTACATTGAACAAAATTTAATTAATTTTCGCTACCCTTATTTCCATTAGTGGTCTATAATCCGATTACACGATTACGGTTTTTTGATTAAAATCATTCGAGTTATGCGTCTATAATAATCCAAGCAGTTTGCCTAGGTAATAAAACGGTTGTCAAACAGATGTTAGTCCACCCATTATAGTTTAACAACAGTTATTTCTATCAATCGCTTTTCACAAATTTAAAGAAATCGAACCCTTTACATCTCCCGAATCAAGCATCAAGGGCAGTAGTACGTACAAGATTGTAAAATAAATCCATCGCCCGTGAATGAAATCTGATCCAATCGCCTGTTGCAATCGAAAAAAAAGTGTATAGAAGAATGGAAGCAGCGCCTGATTGGGATTTTAATTCAATATGAATCTGACTAAAGCCAGCCGCCTGATAATCATCTCGGAAAGCCCAACAGACCGCACGTTGAGCTGCGTGACTTCTATTGGATTTATGAAGGAAATGGCTCCGTTGTGCGACTGCGTTGATGCTCTATGAGAACGTTACAAAATACACGGGACCGGTTACGTGAATATAAACACAGTCTAAAATATTGAATGCTTCAATAATGATTGCTAGTTGGTGGAATGAAGTTACGCGCGATTTTGGGAATCTTGGGATGTCAATAAATCATTGCACGATGGTCATCAATGCAGTTTTGAAAGTTCAGGGAGCGTAAACAGACTTAGAATATTTCCGGTAAGATCAGTTTGAGATTGTGGGCTCTAAGGTCGATCCCAATACTATTCTTCATTGTATGAGCTGTTATAGTTTACAACTAGAACTGAAACAAGCCATTCCCAATGCTGTGTTGCAGTTCTACTTTTCGAGTACATTTTTGAAGTAGATTTACAGTTGCTCGACAAAATAATTAGGCCGATCCCAACGCTGAGGCCGATCCCAACGATGAGTTTCATGTTTGTTCCAAACTGCTTGCCAGTTTTAAAATTTAGAACTGTTAAAAATAAAATTAGAGCACGTTAATCGCAATGCGATGTTTTAAAAATATTGGTTGCTCATTAATTGGCGTTTACAAAAACCATTTAAGGCCGATCCCAACGCTGAGTTACATATTTGTTGCAAACTGCTTGCCAGTTTTAAAATTTGGAACTGTCAAAAATAAAACTGGAACACGTTAATCTCAATGCGACGTTTTAAAAATATTGTTCGCTTAAGATTATTGTGTTTAGGGAAGCGGAACCTATGTTCACCATAGTACATATATTCATCACATTCTGCAGTCATCCAACTTCAAACGTAAAAAGGTGTTTAATTTCTCCAATAAACGGACGCAGTTAACAAGAATATATAATCCAAATAAAATTAGGTCTTGAATATAATTAAAAGCTACAAAAACGTTTCGGAGACTTAAATTTCGTAAAAATAATGAGCAGTCAGATTTTCAACGCAATTTCTTACCTTTGCACTACAAATTCGTCGTATGGATCTAAACGTACTAGGGAATATACCCGAGCCAGACTCCAAGTTTTCTCTTTAATTGCACTTTATCCTCACACATTTTCGTTGCGTAATTGCACAAACCATAAAAATCACACTTCACTTATTACACTAGCCACACGAGAATCTACGAATACGTGATAAAATACGAGAAAACTATGGGATTAATTTTCACAATAATTTAAATACGCTTGCACCTATTCTGAACCGTGTTTGCAATCGACGTAATCGCTTGATGTTGCCAAACTATTTTATAATGACTCTTATTCGAATGAAATGGGTTTGGCAGTACATCAATATCACCTGTTTTGTGGGAGTGCTACAAATCGCCCAAAGTTAAACTATTTTATTTTTCCATAGATTAAATAAATAATAACATGCTTCTAATTGTAGATTTTTTCAATATTTACCGAGAAATAAAATCCCACATTTAATAATATTTTTCCATCTCTGTTGAATTTGGCGGCACTGCTCACATACTGTATAGCATACACATCAACACGCACACTAGTTCAATTCATAGAGCATTCTATGCCCAACGTTATGGCGAGTCTTGTTGTCAATATTCTCATGGAAGAATAACAAACAAATTTGTCTTGGTTATATGCAGGCTATCCAACACAATTAAAGTGCTGTCAAATGATCTACTTCATCCGAGAAATTTAATTTTGGGTGTAGTAGTGGAGAGCGTTAACTTGTTTATATTTTTTTCATGATTAAAATCAGTACGATTAACATATGTACACAGATGGGATTAATGTTTTTCGTGATATTATTAAAATAGGTACATAGCAGTGGCAACTTTTTCGTATTGGAAATTGGAAGAAAATTATCAGAATCGAATGTTTTGTGCGTTGCCAAACGATTAACGGTAAGTGGACGAATAAATTGTGAATAACTTGTGTACTTAGTGTTCGGTATTCAGTGCATATTCACTGATTTCCACTGGAGGTCTGCTTATTGAGCTCAAGATAGGTACCGCTTCCCTATTTGTGTAAACATTGCGAGATTTGAAACGAAAATAAGTCACAGTTTTCAGTGCGTACAGTTTGAAAGTAGCAAAATGGAAGACGGCTTCGACGATTTTCTTCTACAGGAATTTATTGACGATTCCGACTTGGAAGTGCTGCTTTCCGAGATGGAACAACACACTCCACTGGTCGGGCAAAGGGCGGCATCATCGCGCGCCTATGTTCGACGGGATTTCGTAGAAGCGGAAAAGCGGCTATTCGATGATTGCTTTTCCGAAAACCCTCGGTACAATGATCGAAAGTTCCTGAGGAGATTTCGGATGACGAAGGAGATGTTCTGGCGCATTTCCAACGGCTTGAAGCAGCATAACGATTTTTTTTTAAGCAAAAAGTTGATGCTGTTGGAAAACGCGGACTTTCCCCTGTTCAGAAAGTCTGTGCAGCGGTCAGAATGCTGGCATATGGATCCTCCTCGGATTCAGTAGACGAATACGTCCAAACTGGCGATTCCATGGCGATGCTTTGTTTAAAGCAGTTCTGCTCGTCACTAATCGTAGTGTTTGGTGAGCATTACCAACGCCCACCAAACGCTGCAGATATTCAGCGGCTTTTGCGTGAGGGCGAAGAAAGAGGATTCCCGGGGATGCTAGGAAGTATTGACTGCTGGCATTGGCAGTGGGTCAAATGCCCAACAGCTTACAAAGGTAAGTAATATTGTAAATCGCACCTGAAAACCTGAAGAGGCTGAAATTCACTATAAATAATTTCAAATAATCAAAAACTCAATTGTGTTTAAGCGGAGGAACAGTTTCTTTTTGTCTAATCAGTTTTTATTTACAATTAGGTCAATTCACTGGCAAGGAAGGCAAGGCCACTGGCAAAGACACGCACATTTGGCACAGCTTTTTCGGGTCTCCCGGAAGCTTAAATGACATCAACATCCTTGATCGGCCACCTCTTGTCAACAACATCATCAATGTTAGTTATTTGTGCAATACAATAATGTTTGGTTGTATTTTATGAGTTTCGATTTTTCTAGGGAGGCATGCTGAATGCTTTGTATCGGCTTAATGGAAAAGGATATCAAGGATATTTGTTGGCTGATGGGATTTATCCAGATTGGATCGTGTTTGTTAAGACCATCTCCAATCCGTCAAATGTCAAGGAGAAGCTTTTCGCGAAACTGCAGGAAGCTTATCGGAAAGATGTGGAGCGAGCGTTCGGGATTATAGTGAAATGCTTCCACATTTTGGCCTACCTGGCACGGTTATTCGACCTGAACGTCTTAATAGATGTTATGCAGGCGTGCATAATACTGCATAACATGCGAGTCGAATATAAAATACACTCCGAAAGCGTTGAGGTGGAAGCAGGAAGTACCACTGAGGATCAATTGGTATTGAGAAGTGTGAACGTAGATGATCTGTTCGAGGAGTATTGTAGCAAACGAGCAAAAATTAAAAATTCGCAGGAATCAGCTGCCCTGCGCAATGATTCGATGAGTCACATGATAGGGTTATTAGTTCTCGGCTACCATATAAGGTAGGGAACGGCTTAATCACCCCGGGACCATAGTCCAATCATGGGGTTAATAACAAATTATTGCGCTCATCTGTTGTAGTATCATGCTTGATTGTGTGTAGCATCCTCGGAAGCATAATTCTGCAAAAAAGGAGCGCGTAAGTAAATGTTAACCCCATGATTGAAATATGGTACGGGGTGATTAAGATTGAGATGCGGATATATAAGTAATTCCATTACTTCAGTTAAATAGGATGCAAGGTTCAAATCGTTTATTTTTATGAATTTATGTTACAAACTGTGCTATTACTCTTCTTCCACATATTCTGCATCATACTCAATAATATCATCTGTCTCAATAGTTTCTGGTTTGTATGTAGAACGAATCGGCAATTCATTTGCAATGTTTGAGCGCATTTTATCCAATAACTGCTGCTTTTGTAGAGTGAGCAGCTCGATAGACACAAAATCTAATCCTTCTAATGGCTGTGTAGCAATTCGGATGAGATTGGATTGATTTAGTGCCTCAGTTTAATCCTTAAACAATCTGACCTTTTCTTCGGCAGCTGCAGCAATCCTTTATAAGATCTCTATTCGTCTTGTTTCCAGTTGGCTGTTAATGGCCGTAGCTTTGGCTGAATTACGACCAATTGGTCGTGTGCTGGACGGTGTTTCCGAATCTTGAGATGATGTTGAAGCTGAAGGAGAAAGAAAAGACATTTTAGTTTTAATGATTGCTTATAACGCAAAGAATCCGCACTTATAAGCGCACTTTTAATGGGCACAATGCGCAATATAATATTGCGGCGCTCATAATTAATTCCCAAAGATTTCGGTCATTTCGGTTCCCGTCTTTTTTTTCTGCAGTGTGGATAAAGTATCGCTCAGGGAGTGGTTCCTTTTCGTCAGAACATGAACAGATATGAAAAACGAACAACTCCTCTTCTACGTACTCATATTTTCAACTTACCTGTCTGACTGCTGCCGCTAGTGGTGCTGGTTGAAAACTTTGGATTAGTTTTCAAAATGTCCCAGCACTCTAAAAATTTGAAGTCCTCCTTTTGCTCATGTTTATACACGGTCAGCGCTTTGTCCAACTTGTCCTCTGGGGTTGTACCACTTTGATTCAGCAGACATACTCCGTGATAACAGCCAACAAATTTGGCAACTGCTCGGCTTATTATGCCCCATCGTTGACGTAATCCATCGGTTTGACGAGATTCAAACCTGCCATGCTCCTTTACAGAACCCCAGAAGACTACACTTTTATAGGGGTCTTCCGAGACAGCTGCCCACGACAAGCACAGTTGTCGGTCCTCGGTCAGAGAAAAGTTTTTTCCCCGTTTCGTGGTAGGCATCTGTAAAAAAATCGATCAAAAAGAACAATAAACAATGAAAAACACTATTCTTTTTATATTCCCGACCATTTCTCACTCTTCTTTGTATAATCTGAAACATTTTTGTTAATCTAACATAACTCCTTCTACCAAAACAAACACCACAACCACCTCCCTCTCATCACACCTCCCACCCCCCCCCCCCCCCCCCCACATAAAAAAAAAACACCCAACATCCACACACAAACCCCCCACCCCCCCAACAACCCAACTAAAAATAAATCTATTTCTCCCCCCACCCAAAAAACAAACCACCCACCCTAAAACCTTACAAAATTCACCAAAAAAACACTCCCCACAATATAAAATTGGTTTCTTTCTTTTTAGTCACAAACAACCACCCCCACAAAGAGAACCACCTGGACCGCCCTTATTTTTCCAAATTGTAGTTTTGCCAGCTGTTATGACTGATGACTGTCAAATTTGCGTCAGAAATAAAACAACGTGAGTATTTTCTCAAGTATTCGTTTGGAATCAAAAAGGAAAAATGACATTTGTACGCTACGCAGTGCCGTAGTTTGGTGAGGGCAAACCGAGCAGTGAGTGCCATCCCAACACCCCTGCTCAACCGCAGCAAGGTTCAACTCCTAGTGCCGATCGCAATTTCTTGAATGAAACCGACGGAAGGGCCTTTGTCATGATGTCCGCCTGCTGGTCCGATGAGCAAACGAACTCCACTGCAATCACCGCTTGTTGAATGAGCTCTCTCAAGAAGTGAAATTTGGTATCCACATGTTTCAGGCGTCCATGGTCTCGTGCATCTTTAGCTATTCTGATGGTGGATTGATTATCCTCCAAAATCGTTATTGGGCTCTTAGGCTCGTGCCCAAGATCCAGAAGCATCCGTTTCATCCATTGCGTATGGCATGCAGCTGTAACCAGTGCCGCAAGTTCTGCTTCGGTAGATGACAACGAAACCGTGTGCTGTTTTCTTGTTGTCCAACTGACTGTTCATCCAGAAACTTTGAAAACACAGCCTGTGACCGATCGCCGATCGATGAGGTCATTTGCCCAGTCTGCATCTGAGAAAACCTGCAACAGCTCTTTTTTCCGTTTCCGGCTTGTAGATTAGTCCGAAGTCCAGTGTCCCCTTCACATATCTGAGAACCCGCTTGAGGTGTGCCCATTTGGACAGACCTGGACCTGGCTGTAATAGTTCACGGCTGCACATAGGTCAGGCTAAGTACCCGAGTAACACATCTTCATGATTTAATGTTGAGTAAGCTTTTATATAACCAAATCTAGTCATATAAAAGTATTTTCAACCGTTATAAAACTTGTGTATTACTTGGGTAATAAGCGAAGAATACATTGAACAGCCTACCAGCTCTCGGTAGGGTTTTGTGTCATAGGGCTTTTCCAATGTAATACGCATTCCACTTTGGTATGACGATTTTTCATACAGTATGCATTCGAATTCAAACGGGAGGTCAATTCGCTTCGCGTATTATTAGTTGTTCAACATTCAAAGGAAAATCATCGTTCGGTTGCAACTATCATTCGAAAATTCGATTTCAATGTCTCGACATGAACCGACGGAGGTTTCATTCGATAAAAGAAGGATGTTTGGGTTCAGTGTAGTAAAAAGGATAGGGTTGCCCGGTGCCTGGCCCAAACAGAAAATTCGACGAAGAATTTTCATCAGGGCCTAAAGGCTTGAACGTAAGAGGCAGCGGAAGAGCCCAATCTGACTAAACCTGCTTGTCGGATAGAAAACTGATTAGATCCAAGTTGATTCCAATTGGACATATCGACGTCATTTGCGACTACTGCCAAACTTGCCGTTTCCATTCCGTTTCCGTCCACTTTAAGTTTGGGCCTTAACTGACAAACGGCTTATTCTGCGAATTTTTCGTGTTTAAAAACTTACCTTATCAATCCACCGGGGTGCATGCGGGGTGCATGCGGGGTGCATAGTGAAAATCAATAATTGTCAAAATTGTATTTCGAATGTTAAATATTTTTAGGGATCCCGAATAAAAACTTACTGTTTTATGGTGTTGTACTCTAATAGAATATTAAAACTATAAACCACCATAAATGCCGTATTCTATAATTAGTAATCATCCAATAAACAAGAAATGTACAGATACGTATATACAAATATACAAGCAATCTCTGTTTTTTTTTTCAAAGTCTACTTGTTTTTATCAATATTCTAACCACGCCGCAGTACTGAATAGGGTAACAGATTAATATGAAAACTTCAGAATAAAAAATCAACCAGGGATTATGTGAAAATTAATAAGGGAACGTCCATTGATTATGTCACGCAAAAAGAGACCTTTCATAACACCCCCCCCCCCCCCCCTTGTCACGTTTTTTGTATGGACCTTCAATTTTTTGTGTATGGATTGTCACGTTTTCCCAAACCCTGCGTGACATAATTAATGGAACTTCCCTAATTATAATAATTGTTTTTTCATGAATAAAACAAAGCTTATTTATCAGAGGATAAGGTATAAAACAGTGATTTAACAACAAAAAAACAAAAAAGCAAAACGAATGATCGTTCACAGAACGAATATAGTAAGGTTACAGCGCCATTGAACGGCTGTCCAGTTTGTTCGACCTTATTTTATAAGGTTGAAAAATTCTTAACCTGACGGTAACAAATCTTTCGATTATGTTTTTGCAGATGTTGTGACAATCTTCAGAGACTTCGATTCTGATTACAATATCAAAGCTATCAACTCTGTTGTAATATTTGTGTTTTTTTTTTTGTTATCAAGCCGGATATGTTCTCGCGGAAAACTCTCTCAAGTGCAACGAAAAACATAAATACAGGTTCGGTAATATAAAGCAACGCATCGCCGGTGTAATCTTTTAAAATAGTTAATTTAGTGAAAGATTTCAGATAAGGTTATTCACTTACACAAGGTGAGAAACATGCTGCACAAACAGTATAGTTCATGGCAACGCTCCTCAATATGTAACCTCCAATATGATAAATCTGATTTCTTTCAGAGTTATCAAAAACTGTATCTTCAAAAACGTCGTTTGAATATCCCATCTCAAAATTTTCTTCTACATCTCGGGTCATTTTAGTACTACTATTTGCATACGGCTCCAAATTGCTGATACCAGCTGTAAAATTCATCAACCACGGTGTTTCATGATGCTCATAGGAGACACCAGGTATTTCTGACATAAACTGAGAGACCGAAAGAAGTCTAAGATTATCTTTATATTGTAAGGCGGAAGGCGGTCGCTTTTGCTTAAATCTCAGCAAGGAAAAAATGTTTTCCAAGCAATCCTGCGTAAATCTTGCAGTGTAAACCGCTGTATACTGTTCAGTATATAGAAAATGGTATTGAAGTCGAAGAATTGAGTTCGTACATAAAATTGAAGCTGTTTGCCATGGCTTCCGCCGCTTTTTGATCCCAACTTTGCAATCAAAAATAAATGTACGGTACGTTCCTAGAAATGACACTGTTTGATTGTACACATTCAAATTTTGAAGACTCAAAGCAAGAATAACAAGAATAATAACGCCACACTGTTTCAATCCAAAGTGCCGTGGTTAACAACTCTTTACGACCAGTTTCTTGACTCATAAAGCGCAATGCTGCTGCCACGTCGTGATTGACGAGCTTGTAGGAATTCGAAACTTTCATGGTATCCAGAGTACTGCCGTTAAGGAAATCTACTTCCTTGAAAGTCAAGCGAGATACCATTTTAAGCCCTGAGATGATGAATGTGTGCTTCGTTCGCTACTAAGCCATTTTCATCAACAACCTGCTGTGAAAGATAGATATACCTATTCTTCACCCAACCCTGAATACAGCTTTTAAAAACGTGAGTGGCGTCTGGTAATATTTCAAACGCATGACCAGTCTTGAAGGGTGCTGTAGTGCACAGTGTTCTAATACTTCACCCTTCATGTGCTTTAGCGCAAAATCATTCCACATTTTAATGTTATTAGGGCCACAGTCCGATGTTGTGAAATTCACTTTAAGTCCGAGTGACTCAGCGCTGTTGACAATGGCCACAATCACTGATTTCAAAAATTCGTCTGGAATCGAATTTCCGGTGAAAAAATATGTGACGATTTGCTCCCATCGACTGTATACGCCAACCAGCATGAAAATTAAACCGAGTGTTGCCCTTCCACTTTGGCCAGGAATAGTCACGTCACCGAAGTATTTTTTGTTGTTACAGCACTTTGGTCGATTGACATTTCATCCAATACAAGACCGCAATCCTTTTCCGGCTTAGACATGCATTGAACCTTATTTTTTAGCAAAAGAAAAACCTCTGTCAGAATTCCACTATCAAAATGCAGATTTTGAAGATACACTTCTGCGTACGGATCGACGGAAATGGATAGTTCTTTTTGTCTCAAGAAATACCCTTAGGTCCACATGCAAATCTTACTTCGAAGCTGTCAACAATTGATCGTTCAGTCCATTGTCGTATTCGCTTAACATGTCCTTGTAATAGCCGGAGTTGTTCCGGATTGAACAGTTTCCAAGCAGCATCGCGGAAGGAATGTTTCTTCGAACGTTGAAGCTTCTGACGAAGACGTTTCATGTTTTTCTGTTGCTGCTGATTTCTCTGCCGGAGCGTTTGAATCATTCGGATAAGTCTAAGAAATTGATAAAATACACAAAATGTAATTAAGTATAACTGCCCTAAACTATCCTATATGGCTTGATTTCATTTATTTAAATAACCTGGGTCGATTGCATTTCATAAGTCGTTCAGGCCTCGCGGATGTTTCATGTCGATTATTAGAGCATGCAGTAATTGTCGAACCTATGGTTTCGTTAGAGCTACTCGGTAGAACTTCATGTTGTGCGCTCGGATTATACACACCGCTATTCATCTCCTCACTGACCAAAGAAACCTGGACATAAAATCGAAATATTATAATCTTCAACAATAAATTGCAGTCTAGATAATGGCACAAACTTGGTTGTCTCCGGTATTTCCGCTTAAATTCGGAACATTCACATACTCTGGATTTTCCCTTTCTCTCTGCGTGTCTCTATTTTATAACATGGTCTCTGATTTAGAAGAGGTAGAGTTCACCTATCTGATAGAATTGGAGGCTTACATGGGTAGCCTCTGTGCCACGAAAAATTTACGGAAGAAGCCATCATTGTTTATGATTGTCAATTAGGCCCTAATGAAAAATATTTGTCGAATTCTGCTTAAAATTTGTATCTCCTTTTGCTCTCCCTCGAGCACCCCTTCAGATACAAGTTCGAGCAGAACGGATCAGTTCAACTACTGTTTCTAGAGGGTCCGCCTGACAGCTGAGCTCGGTCAGAGGCATAAAAAAAATGCGAAAAACGAAATCAAAACGAAAACAGCATCAATTGAATGTAAAACCAAAAAGAAGACAACAACAAAATAAAAATCTCTTCCAAATGTCAACCGGGTCGTAAATTTCTTGTTCGCGAAAAGTTGGTGTTGTGTGTTATTATTTCTTATTGAGAGATAGAAAACCCTTCGAAATTCGATAGAGGGTTTTCAATTGTGTGGAAAATTGTGCTCATTTGCGTGGGCGTGCGTGTCGGAAGTGGGAACGTCCGGTTAGGCCATCGGGAACATGCGATCCGAGCTGTTAAGGCGCATTATCTGAAAAACTCATTTGCTTTTCCCAGCCCGGATCGCGCCCTTGTCTGCTGGTTGCGAAAGGAGTTTTATTTATTCTGTGTGTGTTTCTGCTATTCTTCTGGTTTGGAGTGTGTACGGTAAAAAAAATCGAATGTGTATATCGTGTGACTGCCGGAGGTGAAATCGAGCGCTTCCCGTTCGTAGTGTCCTTGGGTGATTGCACAGGGACGTGGACTATGGAGGTGGAGTCTGCATTGTCGTCGGAGATGTGCTACCTTTCAGAAAAAATGGGTGGAAAACAAAAGCAACAGCCGAAAATTAATAACAACGGAACGCTAGCGCCTAAGGCGGAACCCGAGGAGGATGATGAATTACAGCAGCAGCTTCATTCGGATGAGGAAGCGCGCTACGCTTATGCTGGAGATGATCCAGATGCGGTCATCGAAGAGAAAGGTAATGGTAACTCGGACCAATACGGTTTGGAGGAAGTTTACCGAACAGTTGATAGTCAACGTTCAGGAGTTCAGTGGATCAACGACGACGACGAGATCGAACGGTTAGATCTGTCGCTGTCGATCGACCCGTCCAACATAGTGTTCAATAGAGTGGACAGCGCTGACATAATCTATCAGGAGAAGAGGAAAAAGTGCAAACTGGTCGGAAAGTATGTAATGGGCGACATCCTCGGGGAGGGTAGCTACGGAAAGGTGAAGGAAGTCCTTGATTCGGAGACACTGGGCAGAATGGCTGTAAAAGTGGGTTGAGGTGGTTGCATAATGTCTGGAAAGTGTTTAATTGTGCTCCTTTTTCGTTGCAGATACTCACCAAGCGAAAATTACGACGCATTCCAAACGGAGAGCAGAATGTCCGGCGTGAGATAAAACTACTACGGAAGTTACACCACCGGAATGTCATTGAACTGCTCGATGTGCTGTACAATGAGGAGAAACAGAAGATGTATTTGATTATGGAATATTGTGTCGGAGGATTGCAGGAGATGTTGGATTCCGTTGAGGAGAAGAAACTTCCCATGCATCAAGCTCACAATTACTTTGTGCAACTGTTGGATGGACTCGAGTACCTTCATGGATGCGGCATAATCCACAAGGATATTAAGCCGGGAAATCTATTGGTAACATTAGATCTTACCTTGAAAATTTCGGATTTTGGAGTGGCGGAGGTAAGATACATTCTGTTTCTATTTTTATGATCATTAGAGTTGATTGTTTCGCTCCAAACAGGCCCTGGACGTATTCGCTGCAAATGATGATTGCACCACTGGGCAGGGCTCACCAGCGTTTCAACCGCCGGAAATTGCCAATGGGCATGAGGTGTTTTCCGGGTTCAAGGTCGATATATGGAGCACCGGAGTTACACTGTATGAATCTTGTTGCGTTAGGCTAACGAGTATGATTTGCTAATGTGAAATTCCCCTTTCTAGGTACAATATTACAACAGGTTTGTACCCATTCGAAGGAGACAACATCTATAAACTGTTGGAAAACATTGGAAGGTGTGAGTGGGTGGCACCCAAAAAGCTGGAACCCCGGCTGGTAGATTTACTGACCAACATTCTGCAGGCCGATCCAACGAAGCGATTCAGTCTGCAACAAATTAGGAACCATGAGTAAGTGCCCCCTATCGGCGGATTTCATAAGGGTTGATTGATATCAGACAATTTCATTGATTTCAGATGGTTTAAATTTGCACCGGAGCAGAAGAGCCCCTCTGTGCCCGTGCCACCTCTGAAAGGGGATCGAATACGACGTTCCACTGTTTTGCCTTACTTGGAAGCTCATCACTACGAAGCGGATCGGGACCATGCCGGAATGTACTTCACCGAGCACGATATTAACGGTGAGTGGAAGGGTTGGACGGGGCCGTGTTTTTCGATCTTGTACTAACTTAATTCAGATTGTCCCGTGGGAGTTGACGGTGCCATTTTCGGTTTGAATTTTCAACTATTTATATGTTATAGTTTTCTGTGAAGTATTTAACTAGCTGTTAAAAACCAGAGGCAATCTCTAGTAGATTTCCTGTAGTTTTGGTCCTTTTAACGTTTGAAAGATCAAAAAGGATAGCCAAAAGTTATTCAACATCAACAACTCAAATTTAAGACTGATCCTGCTATCAGTGAAAGCAAATTGAAAAGTTAATCTGCTGTATTTTTATTTCCTGTTGATAGCAAAATTAGTATTCCACTTGATTACAGCGAGATAAACCAAATTTGACAATTCTACATGGAGTTTTCATAAGGGCCAATGTGGCAAACGTAAACAATGGCTTCTTCCGCACATTTCTTGAAAATGCAAACTCGCTCAAGTAAACTACCACTTCTATTGTAAAGGGGAACTCTCCTTCTGTACAATCATCGTGGTAATTCAAATTTTTGTAAGAAGCCTTTGTTTACGTTTGCGACATTGGCCCTTATGAAAACTCCATGTCGAATTGTAAACTGAATTCAAATTATAATTTCAATTTGATGTTAAAACCAAAATAAGTTTTCGAATTGCTATCTTTATGATGTTAGAAGTTACTCGGGATGTCCTCCGCGTGAGTGGTAGTTCTTTACGCACGACTCGCATGGCCATGAGCCTGAATGTACAGCAACTGTTCGCTAACTGGGTGCTGTTTAACTGGGCTGCTTTTAAAAAGCAAAAAATAAACTTCAAAAATCAGCATTTCGACAAAGATTTTTCATTAGGGCCTAACTGACAAACGTAAACAATGGCTTTTTCCGCGAATTTCTCGTCATTGAAAACTCGCCTAATCAATCCACCACGGTCATTTCGAAGAGAAAGACTTCAGCTTTCCGATTAAATTGGAAACTTATATGGGTAGCTTTTGTGCTACGAGAAATTTACGGAAGAAGCCATTGTTTACGCTTGTCAGTTAGGCCCTAATGAAAAATCTTTGTCGATTTAACATTTTGTTGTCAAAACAAAATCAGCAAGGGGCATGTAAAAGGCATATGAGGTTTGTGGAGCAGTGAAAAATTGTTAAATTGCACGTAATTGAGTCATAATGCCATACAAACGGAGTCAAATATTTTGCAAAACGGGGAGCTACATCGCATTAACGTATAAAGCCTAGAAACATTATTAAATTTTTGTATTGTGCAAGGAAATAACCCAACCGAAATCTGATCGAAAGCCCCCTCGAAATTTAGTTACATTTGAAATGTCAGCCCAGTTACCGAGCAGCATCCGTTAACTGGGCTGTGCACTTATCCCTGTTAGCAAACGATTGCTGTACTGTTCAACTTGTACGGCTTCGCTTGATTCCCAGCGCTGCGACCCAAGCGGGACCGCATTGATGGCCTTCGGCGACTTCCCACAGGCATAATCTACGTGACTGTTGAAGCTTAGCCAGTCGTTTGCCGGTGCTTCGAGGCTATGGCATGCCCTCCGATGGAAATTTCTGCCCGCTGCACCGCTTTGCAGTTGCTGACCAACAGCAATTCCGTTTTGTGGTAGGCTATCTGCAGCTTCGACCCCTGCATGCAATTTTCAATTATGTCGATTGCTTCAGTCGCCAACATTTCCACTTCTTCCAGTGTTTTGCCTGTCACTGATAATACGATGTCATCCGCAAAGCCAACGATCACTACGCCTTTGGGGAGCTACAGCGTCAGCACTTCGTTGTACATCCCGTTCTAAAGTGTTGAGGCAGAAATGGAACCTTGCGGAACTCCCGCCGTGATGTTCACAGATTTCCGCCCCACTGAGGTCTCGTAGATCTGAAAGTAATTCTTCAGAATTCTGCACAGGTAATCAGGGACGCGCATTCTGTGCAGCGACTCGGCAATAGACAGCTAACGTCGACCGTTACAACGGCGCAATATTGATCTCCTCTCCGCTTCTGTTTGGACGACTTTACGGCTGTATCGACCACTGTCTGAATAGCATCTACCGTAGACTCCCCCCTTTCCGGAAACCGAATTGCATCCTCAATAGCCAGTGCTCGCTCTCGGTAAATTTCGTCTGCCTGTTCAAGATGATCCTCTCCAGGAGTTTCCCGAGCGTATCCAACAGCCATATTGGCCTGCAGCACATCCCGGAACATACCCGGAAGTACCTGAATCGCCGCTTTCAGAGCCACGTTAGAGATTCCGCCCGGTCCGGATGCCTACATAACCTTAAGCCCTCTCGCCACTGCCACAAGCTCTTCGTTCGACATATGCGAGCCCAGCGTTTCTTCTTTCTTCCTCGCCGTACGGTGTACGTGGCCACGTCGTTGGATCGTGCGTCGGGAAAGATCCCTCTACTATAACCTTCAGTTTTTCTAGACATAGCTCTGCAGCCATCGTTGGGCCTTTGGTCGTCGCCATCACAATATGGTACGCGTCGCCCCATAGGTTGTCATCAGCGACTCGGCACATTTCCTTGTAGCAGTTCGTCTTATTCAGTCTTATCTCCCGTTTCAATTTGGCCCTGGCCGCCCGAAACGCCACCCTATGCACATCTCTGTCTGCTGCGGTTTTAGCTCTCTGGACACGTCTTCTGGCTCTGGGAGAACTAGCGCGAAGGTTGCTGAGTTGATCATTCCACCAGTACGCTGGGCGCCGCATGTTCGTTGGCTCCAGTTTCCTCGGCATGATGACGTCGCATCCCCTCACTAACGGATTCTTCAGCTCGTCCGCGTTTCGGTTCCAGAGTTCGTTGTCCAACCGATGTGCCTGAACATAGAGTTCCCTATCGAAGACCTTCGTCTGCCACTTCCGCTCGCAACTATTTGTCCTTCGTATTGCGACAGGATTTCGCTGGCCGATGCTCTACCGGATAGCCAGATGGTCACTTTAGGTATTCTCCTCACACACTCTCCAGTTAATATTTGTCATCAGCAACGGACTACAGATATTAGCATAAATGATGGGTTCACGACTGTCCTTGCGAAAAGTGCTGGCGGGACCTACGTTCTATAGTGTAACTTCCAACTTTGCCAGAGCTTATAGCAGGCTGCACCCTCTAGCGTTGTCTAGGTTCAAGGGATTTCTCAGGCTCCCTCTCCGGAATCGAACCCTGATTCCCCGTTACCCGTTGCAACCATGGTAGTCCTCTATACTACCATCAATAGTTGATAGGGCAGATACTTGAAAGATCCGTCGTCGGTGCGAGACCATACGATCAACAAAATTATCCAGATTTCAACTTCAGCGTCACGGAGGACGACTGGTTTGACTAATAATTGCACAGGTTCCGCGAGGTTCCTGCATTTTGGATGTATTAGCTCTAAATTTTCCACATTTATCCAAGTAACTAGGTAAATGATCTTGTAAATTATAGCTGTTATACTGAGCCTTATGCGGTTTCACATTAAATCTGTTTGTACTTAGACATGCATGGCTTAAACTTTGAGACAAGCGTATATTACTGGTAGGATCAACCAGAATTCTCGTCTCGCGTCGATAGTGAGTGTGAGTAGTTCTCTCGCTCAGTGGGGTGAATGCCGCGCCGGGGCTTCGACCGCCTCTGGATTTGTAACTAATGCGTCTCTCCTCTCTCCCGAGAAGCGAGCGAGCACGCTACGGCGGCCAACCGCCAATTGCCGGACGATTGCCGCGCGTGTGGGTGTGTATGTCCGCCAACGTCACCACAACGTCGTTCTCGTTCGTGTATGTTCGTTTCTCCTGCCGTAGCTGTTGGCCAGCCGCCACCGCGCCGGGTGCGAGTGCGCCCTCAAGCAAGACAATGCCAAAAGACTTCCAGACTGTTCGCTCTTGTTTGTGTGTGTCGGGGTCATAATACCTGCTACGGTCGCTATCCTTTCAGCATAGCGTGGTAGCCGTATGACATTCATGCTAATCGTGAACATCTGCGTCACTCCACAGCCCAAGCATTGAAGTCTCCGCCGATTACGAGCGGTCTTTCCCATGAGATTCGCGACCAGTGCATCCAGCACTGCTCCAAGGTCCACCTTGGGGGTGCATAGCAGCCTGCTCTAAGGTCCACCTTGGGGGTGCATCACGAACCCTTCGCATGAACTGGACACTACTTTCTGGATGGGGAATCCACGCATCACTTGTACGCAGCCATCGCCGCACTATCTGCCACCCTGTTTCCGTTATCGGGAGGAACACGATACGGCTTCGCAATGATTGCGACGTCATACTTTGTTTCTGTTGTTGACTGCCCCAACAGTTGCTGTGCTATATTGCAATGATTAGGGTTTATTTGGGTTACCTCCATTATTGCCGACCTGCTGTCGCCTTTTTATATACTAGGCATCTGAAGACCCCCGTTGTGCAGTCTCTTGCAAAGTGACCCTTCTCCCCGCATTTCTTACGCAGATCAGACCTGTGGCCTATGCAGTTTCTCGCCAAAGCCCATGCATCTCACCAATTCCTTGGAACTCGAAAGATGACTCTCAGTGAGCACACCGACTACCCAACTTTGACTCGACCCGACTCCAACAGCTTGTTGGCAGCCGCTTTCGGCAGACGAATTGCCGCCGCCGTTGTCAATGGTGCATCTCCTAGATCACAGTGTCCCTTCAGCGCCCTCTTCAGCTCGTCTTCTGTTGTGATCTCGTCCAGATCTCTGCACTCAATCACCGTCTCCTAGGATAGGGCTCTTACTATCGCCTTCTTACTAAGAGACTTTTCAACGAGCGTCCTGAAGGCTGTGCTCTTGATGGCAGGATCCTTCTTCAGCTCAAAAATCATCTCACCTTTCTGTGTGCGTCTGGTTTTCATCACATTCCCTAGTTCCTTCAACTCCGGATCATCTCTCACTTTTTGGAGGAGTTCAGCGTAAGTCGTTTCAACTTTCACCTTTCGTCCTTACTTCACTCCCGACGAGGCCGGTATCTGCTTCGTTTTCACATGCTGCTGTTTTTACTTTTTTTTTTCTTTCTGGTTCCAGCAGTGCGCCAAACACTGCCTTCTCCTTTCTCCTCGTCGTTTTTGTGCTTTTTCAGCTCCTCCTCCTTTCCTGGGATATCTTTTCTCCGAGCGTGGATCTTCCGTTGCCTTTTCGGTGTCCTCCAGAGCCTTTTCGGCAGTCTCTGCTCTCATCTTCAGTGCATCCTGCTCGTGTTCGGCTGCAATCACGGTCGATTTGACCCGCGTCACCATCTCCTTGATTTCTTCGTGGACGTTGTGCCTGTCCTTTACATAATCATAGAGTTCGGCGATGTGGTTTCTGACTACCTCCATCATGGGTTTCTTCCCAACTCTGCCCACTCGAGTTGTGCTACAGCTGCGTTTCGGAGTGATCATCTAGGTTAGGAACCCCTGGGATTTGCTACTACTGGTGACCTCTGTAGCTTTCCACTTCTTCCGAATACTATCGCTCCTCCGTCCTCGTTGTCTGGCGTTTTGCCGTCGTCGTTCAATTTCCTTTTTCTTCTTTTTCATCTATTTGATATTTCACTCCGTTGTCCTATCGTGATCCCATGCTTATCTTTGAGTCAGGGAGGCCATGCTAGGGTTGAAAGCCGTTGAAAGTGTTCAAAGCCGGATCGGCGTAAGTTAGGAATGTTACAAGTTTGGTGACGAGTTTTGAACGTACCCGGAGGCCTGCCAAGGTTAAACTGGAACGGGGGCAGTCACACCATTAGCCCACTTGCCATTTTTGGAAGGTGTGACTTTTCCATACTGGGGAAGCGACTACCAGCCCTGCGCATCAAGTCCAATCCGTTGATCCATGCCGTATCCATTATTCGATGCCGATACCAGTATTCCGTAGTTAGGATCTCACTGGATTGGATCTTAATTTGCCGGTTGGTACTCCTGGGTAGGCTGGGCGCTCGGTAATCCGTGATATTTTTTTTTACTAAGCTATCCATCGAATTCGTCCATCGGGGACCATAGTGTCGGACTCGGGCCAGAGAAAAAAACAAAAATCTGTCCCCTACCGACTAAATTCCATCTCGGGCATCCAGCCATTCCCCTGGCACTAGCTGTTGACATTCCTTCTTGGGGGTGGCATGTCCATTTGGCGATCCGCTGCTAGTATTCTTGCTCCTACTTTCGCTCCGCTTTGCTCTGCTACTTCGGTGTCACTCCTATCTGCCGTAGCTCTCCTATCGTCGTATTATCTTCGCTTCTCTTCGTCTCTCCCTGACCTCCCTCGGCGCCGGAGGTGGTCCACCAGTTCCGGTGTGGGAAACGTCCGCACTGGTGGTGCCCCGACTACCAACGGATATCGCAGGGAAGAACAGTCTTCGTGTCCGAGATGTAGAGGTAGCGGATGACGTCCGCACTGGCGGAACCTTACATACTCGAAATACTTCCTCGTCCTTCTCCAATTGCATGACGAATCGAGTGCCGACGTCGGTCCGACGATTCCGGTTGGGTAGTGACTTCCGGTTCATCGGCGTCCCGATGACCCGACGTTAAGCACGTTGGCCGCTCTCCTCACGTCCGACAGAACTCTGTCACTCTCGTTCGTTGATCGCTTCTCCACTTTTGCTGCCGCTCGGTTAGAATGCTTGTGACTATTCTGTCGACGGTGTTCCACGTGCTTTTATCCCGACACATTTTCTAAACTATGTTGTCCACGCTCACACGCAACGCCTACTGCCTCCATCGAAATAGTTCTGTAGGCGCTCGCGACACGCATGGCCATGAGCCGGAATGTACTGTTCAGC
The DNA here is from genome assembly GCA_024533555.2 of Aedes koreicus. Taxonomy (NCBI): domain Eukaryota; kingdom Metazoa; phylum Arthropoda; class Insecta; order Diptera; family Culicidae; genus Aedes; species Aedes koreicus. Next base: position 16,631 of record JAHHFK020005663.1, on the reverse strand, counting down.
TTCCCTCTATTCCGTTGAGTTTCCCAGGCTGGGACTCCATACCTCAATATTGAATTTGCCGCACTCGCCAGAATTCGCCTCCTACTGCTCCTCGGTCCACCGACGTTCGGCATGATTCTTGATATCGCGTTGACCGTCCCGCCGCCTTGTCGCAGACGTAGTCTACATGGGCGTTAAAATTAAGATGGTCGTCGACCATCACTCCTAGATGCTTCAGTGCACGCTTTAATCAAATAGCATGCCCTCCTACGCTGATTTGGACGTGCTGAACCGGCTTTCGGTTGCTGACCAGAACTACCTCCATTTTATGATGGGCCAGCTCCAGTTTTGCGCCAGTAATCCATGTTTCAATGGTATCGAACGTTTCCGCTGTTAGCATCTCCAGCTCTTCCAACGTCTCACCGGTTATCGTTAGGATGATAACATCCGCAAATCCGACGATTTCAACACCTTTGGGCAGCTTCAGCGATAGTACTCCATCGTACATCTTGTTCCAGAGCGTTGGGCCAAGAATGGAATCTTGTGGCACTCCTGTCGTGATCATGACCGACTTGCGCCCCAACTCCGTTTCATATACCAGAATTCTGTTCCGGAAATAGCTCCCAAGTATCCTGCACAAATAGTCAGGGACTCGCATTCTGTGAAACGCTTTGGCGATGGCCTCCCCCGGCAAGCGCTGTTGAAAGCGTTTTTCACGTCAATCGCAACGACGGTGCAGTAACCGATTGTCGCGTCTCTTCTGTTGAGTTGCCCTCTCTGCGCTCTGAACGACTGTTCGGAAAGCAACCTTCACCCGGACATTTCCTGAACATGTCCGGAAACGCCATGAGTGAGTGAGTGAGTGAGTGAGTGAGTGAGTGAGTGAGTGAGTGAGTGAGTGAGTGAGTGAGTGAGTGAGTGAGTGAGTGAGTGAGTGAGTGAGTGAGTGAGTGAGTGAGTGAGTGAGTGAGTGAGTGAGTGAGTGAGTGAGTGAGTGAGTGAGTGAGTGAGTGAGTGAGTGAGTGAGTGAGTGAGTGAGTGAGTGAGTGAGTGAGTGAGTGATTGAGTGAGTGAGTGAGTGAGTGAGTGAGTGAGTGAGTGAGTGAGTGAGTGAGTGAGTCAGTCAGTCAGTCAGTAAGTGCAATAGTGAGTGAGTGAGTGAGTGAATGAGTGAGTGAGTGAGTGAGTGAAGTGAGTGAGTGAGTGAGTGAGTGAGTGAGTGAGTGAGTGAGTGAGTGAGTGAGTGAGTGAGTGAGTGAGTGAGTGAGTGAGTCAGTCAGTCAGTCAGTCAGTCAGTCAGTAAGTGAAAGAGTGAGTGAGTGAGTGAGTCAGTCAGTCAGTCAGTCAGTAAGTGAAAGAGTGAGTGAGTGAGTGAGTCAGTCAGTCAGTAAGTGAAAGAGTGAGTGAGTGAGTGAGTGAGTGAGTGAGTGAGTGAGTGAGTTAGTGAGTGAGTAAGTGAGTTAGTGAGTGAATGAGTGAGTGAATGAATGATTGAGTGATCGAGTGATAGAGATAGTGAGAGGGGGAGAGAGAGAGAGAATGAGAGAGACAGAGAAAAAGAGAGCGGTTCATTGAAAGTGGAAAAGGTGTACATTACAAATTTGCAACAAAAAGTAGAAATTAAGTGTTTTTCTAGCCTTACTCGTTTTTGCGGGTATGCAAGCAACATTTTATTGAAATTACCCAGATAGATTGAATATGCCAATATAAATAACAAAGCACTGACTTTGAAGTGTTAGCACATCAGAACTCATTTGGTTTTCGTCCAAAAATTACTAACATTTTTAGCTATTCTCTTCTTAACTACTGTCGAAAGTTACCTGCCTCAAAATGTTTTGAGTTTTGCGTGTTCTTGTTAAATATTAGTATTCGGAATTTCCTCGTTTTTTCCATGTCTGTTTAAGCGGAAAAACTATGTCAGACAATTGAGAAAACCCATTCTAAAGTGGCCCTCCTGTGCTATTGATTTTTCAATCAATTTTAAGACATTCAAATTTCGTTGGTTCCACTCAATCGATCCTCCCCCCTATTTTACTTACCGCTGACCGCAGTCCTCAATCGCCCATACATCAAACAATTCAGTACCAATTAACACCCAGATCCGCTTCCCGTTCTTTGCTTACAGAGGAGATAGCCCGACAGCAGCAGCAGAGCGCATCGCTCGACCCTCACTACCTACAGGGTGGCGGTTTCGATTCCCTATCGTTCAACTCGGATGACTATCAGCATCCGCCCTCGCAGCATCAGTATCCATCCAACTACTACCATCACCATCACCATCATCACCGTCACCATTCTCACCAACCACAGTATCACAACAACGGCAGCAGTAGTACCGCCGCTATGGCGGTCTACTCCGGTGAGGGGGCCGGCGACGTAGAAAGCGGTCAAAGGGAAAGTCACCGCAAGATGCGCAGTTTCTCGCTGTCGCCCAAGGTTAGCTCACGGCACGCGACAAATGCATCCGCGGCAACGACATCGAACGCTGCCAGTAATTCCAAACGGTCACGATCGAGAAAACCGGTGTCCTGCATCTCGTGGCGGAAGTGGTCCCACTGTCGACAATCGTGAAGTAGCGACGATGATGATGAAGAAGAAGCAGATGATGAGGAGGAGGACGGAGAAGTGAGTTCCGCATGCAAGTGCTGATGATGCCATTATGTTGACTATTTTGCTAGTGAACGGTAGGTACAACTACTTTATGTTTTTAGTGATAGTAAAAAAAATCGTAGGATCTTTTAAGTCTTAGTAGTAACATTTTTTTATTTAAAAAAAAAAGAAGCGACGCTAGCAAAAGTAGAAAAGCTCAGTGTATGCAAATTACGGATTAGTTTTGCAAAACGAAAATCGTTTGAAATCAGGTCAAGCAAACGGAAATGCCTTGTTGTAGGGTTAGTTATCGCCACACTCAGAAAACCCGGATTCATTTAGCTGGTATTTTCGTTTAGAGTATGAGGATGAAAGCAGACTATTTGAACGAATCTTCCCTTTTGTCGGATTACGTTGAATAAAACATTCGATTGGCCCGCTTTTAGTATCCAAGAATCAGATTGATAGAGATGATTGAACCGTCTTTTCAATAGCAACCCATTTTTGTAAACGTAAATTTTACAGTCACCTAATAAAAATATATGCTATCTTAATTTCTCTCCGGGGCTTTGTTCTTAAGCAAGGTTTTACACTCAATACCGGATTCTAGGCGCAACTTGACGCACTAGTATGATTTACAAATCTGAACTAGAGGAATCAATTTGAAGATCCAGCTGCTGAGGCAGTTCACACAAAAAATTGGAAGATGGTCACAAGAATTTTCGATGAAGTCTGTTTTAAAATCTGCTGTCAATTCACTGTGAAGATCTTCACCAAGATAGGTTTTAACCTCATTAAAGACACCCCAAATCACATAAGGATTCAAATGAATATGTGTTCAAAACGAATGCCAAGAACCACATCCGGACAGGCATGAGTATCAACATAGACATTCAGTGCATTTTGCTTATCAATCTGATTCGTGAAGTTAGGCTAAATAGCTATTCACGTACTCCATTCGAATGGTACATGTGTAAAATTGCATAAGTATGTAGCAAACAGCAAGAATAATAAATTGGACGAAGTATTACTCTACACGATCGTTCATCAGCACATACTACACTATCAATCAATCATGATTATCCACTTAGAAGAGAGTACTGTCATTCCGCGTGTTTAGCACTGCGCTGGGAGTTAACTATTTTTATAATTTGGAGACGAGTATCGGAAAGTTCCTTACATTTAGCGAGAAAACAAAAAATTGAAGATATAAAACAAAAGTCCCAATCCCCACATATAGCAACCACTATGTAATTTATTGAGAACTAGTCACTGATAGAGTTTATGTGGAAAGAGATTTGAAGGATGGCCGGGCCCGCCGAACAAGAGGAAACATGATTTAGAATTAAAATGACACTCAAAAGCAAAATGGTACAGTTGAGAACCAGTCTTCCTTGCCACATCTTAATTGACGAATGTAACAACAACAACAACAACAAAAACAACAAAATATCTATCGAACATTGAAGAGAAGAAAACTATAAAATTACAAAAATCCAACATAACTTAAAACCGAGCGGGCTGCAGGTGATAGAGGATGAACATAACAATAAAAAAAAAGTATAATAAGATTTAAGATACACATGTGTAAAAATCAAGCATTAAAAGAGAAGAATCTAAGGTGTTTTATAGGTTATCTAATCAATAAACAAAAATATATAAATTAACGAAAAGTATAGGACAAATGAGCAAACAAACTAGTTTTAAAGTTACTATATATATTGAAGAAGAAAACAAACGAAATTAATTGTGAAAACATTACAGAGAATTGATTACGAAAATAAAGATGAGTGAAAACTGTGAATCAAATGCTTTCTATTTGATGAAAGAACTTTTGGGTATAACATCATCCACTTCGAATTTTGTTAAATTAGTTTTTCTTGTTGGCAGTTATTTCACGAGGCTCCAATGAACAGAAACTGAAAACAGGAATATATGTTTGTAACTGACTTACTTACCTTACTTGGCCTCTGCTGTACACAGAAGTTTTCTCCATTCTATTCGGTCCATGGCTGCACCTCGCCAGCCTCGCTGTCTGCAAAGGGTCCGCAAATCGCCTTCCACTTGATTGATTCATCTTTCTCGTGGCGCGCCTCTTCTTCTCGTGCCCATCAGTTCGTTTTTGAGAATTATTTCAACTGGGCTGTCATCCGACATTCTTATTATATGCCCAGCCCACTGTAGTCGGCCGATTTTACCGGTGTCTACAATGTAAGGTTCTCCCATCAACTGATGCAGTTCGTGGTTCATTCGCCTCCTCCACGTTGCGTCTTCCAGCTGCACTCCACCGTAGATCGTACGTAACACCTTCCGTTCAAAGACAGCAAAGGCGCGTTTGTCCTCCACCAGCAATGTCCATGTTTCGTGGCTTTAGACGACTACCGGTCTAATCAATGTCTTGTAGATGGTCTACTTTGTAGTTCGACGAACTATGTTCGATCTTAGCGTCCTTCGGAGGGCACCTTTGTCTTTATCGGTGGTCACCAATGAGCCCAGATACAAGAATACTACCTTGATTTCACCACCGTCGATCTGAACTCGTGGTGAGAGGCTAAGTTTGTCTTCTCGTGAGCCTCTTCCCGTCATGTATTTTGTTTTCAGCGCATTAATCACAAGCCCAATCCTACCAGCTTAAGCCTTAAGTGTACGTTTCCGCCATTGACGTCGGCAAAGCCAAAAAGTTGGACAGACTTCCTGAAGATCGTGCCACTTGTGTCTATCCCAGCTCTTCGAATCACACCCTTCAATGCAATGTTAAATAGCAAACACGACAATCCATCACCCTGCCGTAACCTTCTCCGAGATTCGAAGGGACTCGAGAGTGTCCTTGAAACTCGGAAGACACACATCACCCGATCCATCGTTGCTTTGACGAACCGCGTCAGCTTGTCTGAAAATCCATATTCGCGCCTGATCTGCCATAGATTTGAAATCGATGAAAAGATTATTTGTGGGCACGTTATGTTCGCAACATTTCTGCAGCTCATGCCGAATCGCGAAAATCTGGTCTGCAGTAGTGCGGGCACCCCTGTCTGTACCGTTCCACATTCGCAATCGTACGGTGTTGCAGCATTCTTGCCTGTGTTGCATTCTTCTCCTCTACTAGCTGCTTGCATTCGCTATCAAACCAATCATGCTATCAATGGCGGTTTGAATATCTCTGCAGCCATCTTCAAAAGTAGCTGCGCCAAGCTGCTCTTCCGTTGGTAGGGCTGCTTCTAGCTGTAGCGCGTATTCCTGAGCAACTCCTGTTTCCCCTAGTAGCTGAATGTTAGGTCGTGGCATCCGAATTCGATGCGTGTTGTACACCGTCGAGAGTTTTGAGCGCATACATACTGCAACTAGGTAGAGGTTTCTTCTTTTTGTTTAGACGGGATGGAAAATCTGCAACCAGACACCTGAAGAACTCAGGGTGTGTGGTGAGGGTGCCAACTCCTCGACCCACTAAAAACCCACCTGTGCCTTAAACCCTGGGTCCTCCCTGGAACCACATTTCGGTATTACTTCGGGGTGGGGGCTATTGTGCTGTTAAGTACCCGCTATGTCTAACTTCTTAGGATTTTAGTAGTTAGGTGGTCCCTGTGAACTGGCGTTGGTCGTTTTGACATTTTAATTGGAGATCGAGGACAATCTGGGAGGCTGTTATGCATACCGCGTCCCAGATGTCCCAGTCTTGGCACATCCTCCGGACGAGATTGTACGGAGTCGTGTCGAGACCGCTTACGACTATCATGCCGGATCCCGCGCCATTGAAGCGAGGACATGCGAAGAACACATCTTCCGCGGTTTTTTCAACTTCCGCGCACTCGGTGCATGTGGAGACCGTACATTCCCGTATTTGTGCCGGGGCCTGACAGAATCTGCGTTAAGTGGAAGTTTAATTCACCGTGTTGCCTATCGATCCACCCAGATTGTTATGGGACCAGCCGGTGGGTCCACCGACCTTTGGTGGAGTTGTTCCATTCACCCTGTCACTTAACTACAGATGCGGCTCTAGTGGTCTTTCGAATACCTCTAGTGCCACGTTGTTTGAAGCACTCTACATCCTCTTTTATGACAATGCCTTCCGACTTTATAGACCGCGTCGCCTGATACCTGTTGTTTATTTCAGATTCATGGGATGTGTTTTAACAATTCGTGAAGACAAAACATAGTTATTCGGTATTTGCATAAAATTTTCGAGCATTGCGCTTAACTCCGTCCATTAGGGTTTGCACAGACTCTTCAGAAATCGTAGAAGCCGTCTTTGTCTTGATGTCTTTCATTCCTAGCTTCTTTCCAGAAAGCTTCCGCTTCATCAGAGCCCAATATCTCTCGATTGGTCGTAGCTCTGGGCAATTTAGCGGGTTTGAGGTTTTTGGTACAATGTTCACTTGATTTGCTTGGTACGACTCCATCACAGTTTTAGCATAGTGGCATGATGCCAAATCGGGCCAAAACAAAGGTTTTTCTTTGTGACTTTTGATGAAGGGTAGCAATCGCTTCTGCAGACACTCTCTCTGATAGATCTCCTTGTTGATTGTGCCGGTAGCGACGAAAGATTTACTCTTTTGCCACACGTGCAAATTGCTTGCCACACAAGGTATTTATTGGGAAATTTCGATGCCTTCTTCGTTCTGAAATGCTCAGCTGTAGCATTTCTGGCCATAGCAGAATAAAAAGCCAGCCCTGGAAGCTGCTTGAAATCCTCCAGGACATAAGTTTCATCTTCCATAACAACGCTTGAAAACTTCGTCAAATATTCGCAGTACAAACGTCGAGCCCGTGATTTTGCTGCCAAGTTCTGTTTGTCGTTGCGATTTGGAACTGTTTTTACTTTATACGACTTAAGTCCCAAACGTTGTTTTGATTTTTGGACAAAACCAGGCGACATCCCTATTTTACGAGCCATCGTTCGAATGGAGAGATTTGGATTTTTCGTTAATATCCTTTTCACCCTTCGGTCTATGGCAGGATCAGCGCGTCCAATGTTCCGAAAATGATTTGAGCATATTTCAAAAGTTACAATGATTTGAATGTGTCTGGATTAATGTGGATACAGACCATATAAGATGGTTACCTAAGATGGACATAAGATTCAACACTTTAGATAGATGTTGATGATTAAAATGAGCGTATATAGGCTTACCAGGCGTGCAAGATTATTTTTTGAAGATGATCTCAAACATCCATTCCACAACATACCTTGGTGCGCCGTTGTTGTTGATTTATTAAATTGCCTTATGGTTTTTTTTTTCATCCACATGATGGATATGAAAATCATAAAGTACTTTTGTGGAACAGATACACATAGAAAAAATCATTATGATTAAGTAAGAAAGTCACAAGAGTCCTTATGAATAACATAATAATCTTATGAAGTCTTAACAACCTGCATTTGCGATACTTCATAAGGCGTTATTTATGAATTTCGATAGTTTTTTTTTCATCAGTATACTGGAACAGTGCGAATGAAGGAATCCACTGCATCGTTGACATTATTCGTCGATTCGATAAATTGCCAATCGATTCCTGCAAGCTCATTGTTCAATGCAGCGTAATCGGTCTGTCGAAAGTCCAGAGAGTAGGACGCAGTTGGCGGCGAATGAATCTACGGAGCAGGTAGGCTGAAATACACGATGAAAGCATGGTGGTCGGCGTCTAGATCGATCGGTGATTCGACTGGCAGAGTAAGGAGTGTGCCCGGGTAAGGCAGGATTATTTGCTACAATACATGGAAATTACATCCATCAAAAAGGCCGCCGATAGAAATAGGTCGATCACCGGAATATCGTTGTCGATTAAGCGCCACTGTAATCCAGCTTGGTTGTAGTCGTCGAATACTGTCGTAGGAGCACTCTCAGGAGCTCAGTTGAGACGATATTGAGGCTAACGAATTCACATGATCACGGATGACCCCTCCGCCACGTGTTTTATGACTAGATCAGTTGATTAGGCATTTTATAGTGATCCGAAAAGTTGCCACGAATAGAACCTATCGTTCAGCCACGTTTCCATCAATACAAACATATCATATTCTTCCCCCGATACTGTCAGAAGAACGCGTCGATTTTGGTCCTCAACCCACGAACGTTCTGACAGTATATCCGCAATTCATTCGAAGGACGATCTAGAAGCTGGAAATCAAGGCTGTTTCAAGTACAGAAATTTTCAAATCTATATCATACTTGCCAGAGGTTGCAGGCCGGAAGCCCCCTCTACCTTCATCAGCCGCAGGTCCAGGACGGTGAAGATGGCAGATATCAGCAGAAAGCACGACTGGGCCGGGCGGTTCAGGGGCTTCTTTGGTGCCTAATTTGAGGTGTCCCGGCTCGGAGAGTTTGTCGTCGATAGAAGAGTTGTTGTCGAAATTAGAATCAGTTGGGTTGACGTAAATTGTTGGTTTTTTTTTTGCCAAGTCAACGAACTCGCGGAATTGCAACCCAGAGGGTCATAGCGCACAATCTTTCAGATCCGGATCCAAACCAACCTTGAATGACACGAATGTCCTTTGGGAACCAACCGCGCCACGTCGATGAGGTCTGTTGTACCCAGACAATGTGAAACAACACTTTGCACGTCATCATCAGTTATGACTGGGTTCAAACGGGAGAGATATAACCAAAACTTCACCGGTGAAGCAGCAGCCGAGATGGAGGGAAAGGAGAGATAACTCAAATCCATTGTCTTCGTCCCTTTCGTGACTGGCGCGGTTATATCGGGTCGATCCACCCGATGGCGTTTCGCATTCAGTCTAGTCCGAATTGGAGTAGCACTTATGGATGTTGAACGACGGCTTCCTGCTTAGCTCGGCCACAACATCATGCAGCTGCTGAACCGCGAGCGCAGGCGATTGCGTTTGATGGTGTTGCTCAGCTGTGTAGCGACTAATAGAACGGTCTTTCAGTTCTTCCCGACTGGAATGGCATATGAACATATTAGGTGCGCAACTAAGTTCTCGATGTTTTTTTTGGTGAAAAGGGAACTTTATTTTGAAAACAAAGGTTACAAACGAATTATTCAAAGTATTGTCCATCACTAGCTACGACTTTTTTCCCATCTTTCTGGTAGAACGTGAATACCATTTCCATAGAACTGTTCGTCTTTTGATGCTATCCAAGAATCAAGCCATTTTGAGATGTCATCATATGAGTGGAATTGCTGACCAGTGAGACCACGTGCCATCGAACGGAACAAGTAATAATCGGACGGTGCAATATCAGGAGAATGTGGCGGGTGGGGTAGGACTTCCCATTTTGGCGTTTCCAAGTAGGTTTTCACGGGTTTCGCAACGTGAGGTCGAGCGTTGTCATGCTGAAGAATCACTTTTTCGTGTCTGTGCTCGTATTGTGGCCGTTTTTCGTGCAGTGCTCCGGCTCTATCGCATCAATTGAGTTCGATACCGTTCCCCGGTAATGGTTTCGTTTGATTTCAACAGCTCATAATAAATAACACCAACTTGGTCCCACCAAATACACAGCATAACCTTCGCAGCGTGAATATTCGGCCTAGGCGACGATGTTGAAGCATGCCCGGGCAGTCCCCATGAATGTTTCTGTTTTGGGTTACTGTAATGAATCCATTTTTCGTCACCCGTCACAATGCGATGTAGAAAACTCTTCCTTTTTTGCCGCTGGAGCAGTTGTTCACAGACGAAAAAACGACGCTCAACATCTCTTGGCTTCAAATCGTAAGGAACCCAAGTTCCTTGCTTTTGAATCATTCCCAACGCATGCAATCGCTTAGAAACGGCTTTGCGGGAAACTCCTAATCCTGAACCAAGCTCTTCTTGCGTTTGACACGGATCCTCATCGAGCAATGCCTCCAATTCAGAGTCTTCGAAGTTTTTTGGCCTTCCTTCAAGCGGACGATCATCAACACTGAAATCACCGTTTTTGAAGCGACGAAACCAATCACGACACGTTGTTTCACTCAGAGCAGCATCACCGTAAACTTTTTGGAGCTCTCGATGTGCTTCAGCCGCCGTTTTCTTCGAATGAAAGAAGAAAATCAACACTACCCGCAAATGACGATTATTTGGCACGAAATCAGACATCTTCAAACAACCAAAATATATAACACTAAACCAAAATCACTGATTTGGCAAAGCGGTTTGTTTACCATATGTTTGAGCTTGGTTTATGACGCTTGAGATGTACAACATTCGACCAGCACTTACTACTGGCGCCATCTATTGCTAAACAGCGGGAACTTAGTTGCGCACCTAATAATCTTCCCAGACGATAACGGTTCCTTCATATTCCGAATGTTCAGACCACACCACTGCTGGTTAATGTGGAAATACACTTCGGAAAAACCACAACACAGTGGTTCGAGGTTGTTGATTTCTAGCTGGCATTGTTGTTTATTTACATAAACATATTTTACTTGCGTTCATGTGGTCTTCTTTAATCTAAGAATCCTGGAGAAGTATATTTAACCGATCTTAAAAGCGCTTTTACGCCGCATTTCGGAATGATTTACAATGCGAGACAATACGGCGTAGTGGGATAAAAATGGTTGCATGTACCAGAAGCTGTGCTGTAATGTTACTCTTAGAGACGGAGAGAATGAGGAAATCCAGCCATGAGTCAAACTGAATGAAAACGACATTTGTTCAGCAGGGAAAACATAAACATCAGCCTTAATGGTAAGGTAAAAACGGCTTCTAGCTAAAGTTCTTTCGCAGCGTGATTATTGCTTTACCAGCAATCTTGGTAGGTAAATATTTGTACAATACCTATCTGACAACTCTTGCAATCATCTACTTTTCGGCACAAATGAACAACCACCCGTTCATATCGCAAAAAAAACATACACTTTTCATCTTTACATTCAAATTTATATAAACACTTCCAAGACGAAGCAAATGAAAACCAACTACTCGTCTTAGTCTAGTCAATCGTGACAATCGGTATCATGCCCGGTCCAGTTCCTCCACCGCTATTCACTATACCCAACGGACCATTCCCATTGGCCGACGGTAGTCCTCCCCGATCGGCAGCCCCATCGGCGGCACTCCATTCCCATTAGCATTGATATTCTGCCCGAGAGGCACCACCGGGCAACCACCACCCAATCCATTGACCATGGTTACGTTCGAAATGGTTGGGTTCCTCAGCTCCGGTCCCACAAACATCTGATGGTAAAGATGGCCAATATTGGGCAACTTCTTCTGCATCGTGTTCCTTAATGGGTTTGTATACTGTGGTGGAGGTCGGGAGGTTTGTGGATCTCTCCAATGAAATCCTGTGGGATCGCAAACAAACAACACTGGAGATGGGACATGATCCTTCATGTAGTTCCAAACGCATTCCTTTAGTACGTAGATGATCTGCAAAAGGGAAACAATGGTAGTATGTATTTGTTAAACAGACAAAACTGTTTTGCGAGAACTTACCTCATTAGCATCCAGGTACGGTAGTACGATGTGCAAATAGCTTAGCGGAGGAGGAAGCAGTTGTCCTAGGGCTAAGAGTTCCAACAGCTTGGTCGTTACGAACATCAGTTCCGTTTTCTGCCCATTCATCGTTTCGGCAGACTTCGATCGCCACTGGTGTAAGGCCGAAGCACATAGAGCTCGTAGCAAGACCGAACTGTAGCACAGGGCCGGTCTATAGCAAGCGATCAGACCGAGAATCGACCACAAAATGGGACTGTTACGAAACATTCGTCGAATCTGCAGGTCTCGCTCCATGGTCACCTTGGTAAACTCCTCCTCCGGCCAAGGCAGCCCATTGTACATAACATCGGGCGAAACGAGCTCAACCAACAACAACGAAACGTAGCTGAAACCATCAATAGTGTTTTGTTGTTCTGTATCCTGACAGCATGCCACAATGGCACTGATTAGTCGATTTTGCATCTCCGATTCTGGACCATCGGGCTTCTTAAAAGGCAGCTTCGGCCCTTGTCCAATAACACCCGCGTGTAGAACAGTAGCTCTCGAAGCATTCATCGTTATTCCTTGTTTTTGATTCAGCTTTATCAGCAACTCATCCGGTCTGCCATAATCGACTGTATCCGGTTCGGTGTGCGATCCGAACAAATGTCCATGCAGATAAAGAGCGCCTTCCAGAATATCCCTCAATGCCGCGGTGCGTGCTGCTTTCCTAGTGGCACAATGTCTCGATAGAAGTTGACAACATCGGTAGATGTTCGTATCATTCTCGGAATTAAGATTCCACCCATTGGAACCCTGTTCCAAGCAGAAGAAAAAGTATCTTACGGTCAGCTGCGAGAGTTTTAACGTTTCTGACATGTTCAGAACGAAGGATTTGGAATTGAGTTCCATACAGTCGATTAGTTTGGCTAGCATGTGAATTTGATCGGACGAGGAGGTGGTGTTGGTCGTTGAATGGAAACCAGCGCTGGGTCCCTCGCCAGTGTCCATCGGTTCCGTTCCACCGTCTTCACGCTTAACTTTTTTAATTTCATTCTGAAAAATGAATTTTACCATTATCTCACCGCTTTCCAATGCTGCAAGGAAACTTACCTGAGTACCCAATGTGGACGTTTGCAGCAGCGGTAGCTTCTCCTGATTCATCAACAACTCCCAAATGGTTAGCAGCTTTCCAAGCAACTCCTGCAACATCCCCACACAATTCATCTTCTTGAGATGTACATTGAATGAATCCCGCTCTAGTTTGACAATTTCAACTAAATTCTTCAGAACGTTCGAATTGTCCCGGTTCCGTCCAGAGGTCAAAAGCATCTTATCCAGGGCAATTTCGAATCCAGGTTTTATTCTCGGCAGCTCGGACGAACCGTGTGGTCCCCCCAGCAACCGAACTAGCGCATTGAGGTGTGGCTTGCTGGCATTCGCTTCCGTTCCAGAGGAAGCGGCCAACATTTGGGAGACCGATTGATGTAGAAAGTAGGACGATTTTAGACTGGCTAACAAAATCAAGCGAACTGAGCTTTGCTGTAGCAGGGTACATTCGCTCAGACACGATCGCCACAGCAGTTCCTTGGAGCTGTCTTTCGACGCATCGTCCAACAGTGGACAGGTTCGCTTTTCCAGTACGATTGCTTCCAGCTCCACAAAGAGCATTTCTAACAGTTCCTGACACCAGGTAAACCTTTCCGCTATCCGAGGGAGAGTTAATAGAACTTGGATGGACACTTTTTTGATATTTAGAAGCAGACCGGTCACAATGTGAACGATGTTTGTTGTGCTGTAATTGCTTGGCCAAAATTTGCTTTGCGTTTTTATCAGCTGCAGGTGGTTGTCCGTATCTTAAACAGATAAAATCAAACATTAAAAATTCATTTCACGAGCTATTCTAACTTACAATTTTCCAAAAACACTGCCGCCAACGCTTGAGACAGTATATCCGAATGTTTCGAAAGATGCAACAGGTATGGAACCACTAGTTTATTCATGGTTTCTTTCAGGCAAATCTCCTTTACAGATTGCTTCAGATCTTCCTCATTCGCAGCGGACAGGTAGCTCAGTACTTCGACTTCGGAATCAACTTGGTCGTACTCCCCGGTAAACCGTTTCAAACCGCAATACAACATCTTTGAAATTACTTTCGAGGGGAAGCATCCGCCCAGTCGGGCCACCACCCAATCGAAGTGTGGCGAATACTGAGCGAACGTATTCAGTAAACCGGTAATGCAGGCGTCTATCTCTTGCTCATCAAGTTTGCTGAAGCAGAGTGCGGTCAACCCAACCAGACATCGAATTGCATTGCAACCAAGCCACAGGTTGCAGGACGTTCTAATATCCAACTGTCTTCTGCGACTATTTTTGTCACATATCTCCCCCAGCAGCCTCAAGCACCAGGAAGAGATTAGAGGCGACCATGCTGGCGGACCATTTGTCACCAATCGCTCCAACATTTCATGAATCTCCTGGATTGCTTCGTCATCTTGGGAGGCATCTGGGATGTTTTTCTAAAGCCAGAATATGACATGAATTTTAATAACAAATCAATCACCGGATGAACATACCTCAACATTTATCAGGTAAAGCTTTACCGCTCCGTTGAACACCAGGGAAAAATACTCGAAAACGGCTTCTCGCGTCGACGGGAGATCCTCCAGCAGGTGCAAACTGCACTTGACGAGGGCGGCCGAGTCTTTAAGCGGGATTCCTTTGTATAGCAACGAAACGCTATTGACAAAATATTGCAATTCCGCTAGAACGGGTTGTTTGATCATCGTGATGAGATCTTCTATCTCAATTCGGCAGATAGAGTGGAAAACCAATGGAAAATTAGGAAAAATCAGGGAAAATAGTCGGTTGTTTACAAGCACGGATTGATGTGCTTCCGTGTAAGCGCTCTGTCGTGGAAAAAGTTTGGTCTGACGTTTCTCTGCATTCTCTTCCACACGATTTCGCGAAAGAAGTGCGTTGTTTCTGAAGGGAGCCTTCCTTATCTTTTGTTAGCAAGGGGTGGCTGGATTTGTTTCTATCTTTTCCTCTTAAGGGCGTCCGCACACGGGGCGAATAACTGCCCTTATGAAAATCAGAATTTATTGCAAAACTACAGTGAAATGAATGGAAGATTTCATACACACTTAGAAAATTTTACAGTATTCGGTAATTTTTTACCGAACTTTCAACAGCTGAACGTTCGGTAATCCGATTTAACGGATTTCGGTAAAATTTGACAAGTTCCGGTAATTTTTTTTACCGGATTACTGTAAAATTACACGTTCAGCTTTTGAAAGTTCGGTAAAAAATTACCGAATACTGTAAAATTTTCTAAATGTGTAGATTCTATTATTTTCAACGATAAGATAGCAATTTAACTTAGTGTTTACCACCCAAAAACTCATTATGGATGACAATATTACAATAAAAATGGAGGGTTGTTATATGCATCTTATCAATAGAAAATTCAATATCTCCTAGAACAAATTCAAACATAAAATAAACAATTTATTTCATTGGTTTTTAAACATCAAAATTTTGGCGACAATACACACTCAGATTTTTGTACAGAAATCTGTAAAAGTTTATCGAATTCTCAACAGTTGAACGTTCGGTAATCCAATTTTACGGATTTCGGTAAAATTTTACCGAATTTGGGTAGTAACATTTCAGATAGCATTGGGTAACATTTACCTAATTTTTGGTACTAACAGGTCATGTACCGATGGGTAAAACTTACCTACACATTTAGAAAATTGTACAGTATTCGGTAATTTTTTACCGAACTTTCAACAGCTGAACGTTCGGTAATCTGTTCGGTAATTGAATCAATTACCGAACGTTCGGTGCTCGAATTTTTGATGAACTGTTCAAAAATACAGTACAGTTCGGTAACGGAAGATTTGATGATCTGTCAAAAACTACCGTACGGTTCGGTAATTTGTGTAGTCTGGTATCGATCCGTTTCGGTATTTTTTAATTGTTTTTATTGTTGAACACAAAAATATTCGGATATTTTTGTTTAATTAATCAACCCTATATATATTGTTATTTGTTTATTTTCTTATTTTTCATGTTCGAATATATGAACTTAAATTCAAATAACGTTCTATGATTTATATGACAATTATGATAATTAATAACATGTCCGGAGACATGTTGACTAACATTTTGACTAAAGGAACTAACGTGTGGACAATCCCCTCCAGAACTAACATGACTATTTCACTGAAGGAAATGTCATTTCCTTTTATGACATACTTTTGCAATGAGTAAGAAAAGTAACTCATTTCACGTTCTAAGGTTTAAATTATAGACCATCGTAATGGCAACACCAAAAAACAAAACAGGACTCAAATTAAAACAGATGAATATTTTGAAAATGCTAAAATAAACTGACAGCTGCTCAATACAACGAAGTATTTATTGGAAAAGATTTAACCGTGATCGAATTCACCAGAAAGATATAACTATTTCTTTAAGAATTCATAGACTCCTATTTTCATTTCATTTTCATTTCATTTTCATTTCATTTTCATTTCATTTTCATTTCATTTTCATTTCATTTTCATTTCATTTTCATTTCATTTTCATTTCATTTTCATTTCATTTTCATTTCATTTTCATTTCATTTTCATTTCATTTTCATTTCATTTTCATTTCATTTTCATTTCATTTTCATTTCATTTTCATTTCATTT